>SJXQ01009809.1:246488-292075 GCA_006408695.1 Aepyceros melampus | reverse complement strand
AGATATAATGGTCATCTGAGTTAAATTCACCCATTCCAGTCCATTTTAGTACACTGATTCCTAGAATGTCGACGTTCACCCTTGCCATCTCCTGTTTGACCACCTCCAATTTGCCTTGATTCATGGACCTAACATTCTAGGTTCCTATGCGATATTGCTCTTTACAGCATCTGACTTTGCTTCCATCACCAGTCACATCCACAACAATCCAAAAACAGTATTGTTTTTGCTTTGGCTCCATCCCTTCATTCTTTCTGGAGTTTTTTCTCCACTGATCTCCAGTAGCATATTGGGCACCTACCGACCTGGAGAGTTCGTCTTTCAGTATCCTATCAGTAAGGTATAAACTCTCTTTAAAGGAAAAACTTTTCTCAAGGAACCCTAGGAGTATGTCCACACATCCTAGTTTTAGAAACATTGGCTTAAGTTTCTTTGAGTGGTGACTTTGTATCATTTTGATGTTAAACATAAGACTGCAGGCCCTGATATTGAGTGACTCATCTAGCAATGTATATTACCACCAAAATGGAAACAACATTCAAACCAAAATGCATTGCACTTGCAGACCCCTGAAAATACCTAGGAATCTCTGTGACTGAGTTTAAGAAACTGCTCTTGGGGTTGGTTATGTGAACTATCATTCCTTGTTGTTCAGTTGCTAAGTCGTTTCTGATTCTTTGCAACCCATGGACTGCAGCACATCAGGCTCCTCTGTTCTTCACTATCTCTTGGAGTTTGGTCAGATTCATGTCCTTTGAGTTGGTGATGCTATCTAACATTTCATCCTCTGCCACCTCCTTGTCCTTTTGCCTTCAGTCTTTCCCAGCATCATGGTCTTTTCCAGTGAGTTGGCTCTTCCCATAAGGTGGCCAAAGTATTGGAGCTTCAGCTTTAGCATCAGTTCTTCCAATGAATATTCAGGGTTGATTTCCTTTAGGATTGACTGGTCTGATCTCCTTGCTGTCCAAGGGACTCTCAAGAGTCTTCTCCAGCACCACAGTTTGAAAGAATTAATTCTTCATGCTCAGCCTTCTTTATGGTCCAACTATCACTTCCATACGTGACTACTGGAGAAACTATAGCTTTGACTATACAGACCTTTGTTGACAAAGTGATGTCTCTGCTTTTGAATACACTGTCTAGGTTTGTCATGACTTTCCTTCCAAGGAGCAAGCATCTTTTAATTTCATAGTTGCAGTCACAGTCTGTAGTGATTTTGAAGCCCAAGAAAATAAAATCTGTCACTGCTTCCACTTTTCCCCCATCTATTAGCCATGAAGTGATGGGACCAGATACCATGATCCTGATTTTTTGAATGTTGAGTTTTAAGCCTGCTTTTTACTTTTCTCTTTCACTCTCTTCAAGAGGCTCTTTAGTTCCTTTTCACTTTCTGCCATTAGATTGGTATCATCTGCTTATCTGAGGTTGTTGATATTTTTCTCATCAGTCTTGATTCCAGCTTGTGATTCATCCAGCCCAATATTTCACATAATATACTCTGCCTATAAGTTAAATAAGCAGGGTGACAATATGCCGCCTTGACAAACCCCTTTCCCAGTTTGGAACCAGTCCACTGTTCATGTCCAGTCCTAATTCTTAACCCACATACAGGTTTCTCAGGAGACAAATACGATGGTCTGGTACTCCTGTCGCTGTAAGAATTTTCTCCAGTTTGTTGTGATCCACACAAAGGGAACTAACATATCTGTATTTTAAAATAGCACACGACAGCAGAAGGTAGCAAGAGCCAATTTCAGTGCCATACTCAAGAGGCCCTTTTGAGCAGGACCTTTGTGATTATGGAGATAAGGGAGAAGGCAGACCTCAGTCTTTTAAGAGTTTTTCAAGGGTTGTTAGTAGTCTTAACTTCCAGTTGACCCTAGATGAATCTCCCGTAGAATTCTCTGATTGTGGTGGGGTGAGCACTCCCTGAACTGCAGTTAATCCATAGTCCCTGATTACTAAATTCTTTTTAAAAAGCAAACAAACTACTTGTCCTCAGGAAATAATTGTATATATATGCAGAGAGATACCTGTCCTTACAGTATGTTATTGTGACTGTCCCTTAACAGAAATTTGAAAACTATTTGATGTTTGAAAATAAGGTATGTACTAATTAATTAGGTTAATTAAGTGCATTATAATCACAGGATAAGCTTCAAAAATTTTATATTCTTTGCCATCCCTGGAGATTCTTATTTAGTTGGTGGGTCCCAAAGAATTTTCCCAGGTGATTTTGTTGAATAAGTTTGGAAACTATAGCATGGTATGTTTATATAACTTATATCATGGAATACCATGCAGCCATTAATCAAATGACATTCTATTTTTTTAAAAATGTTCAAAATATTAATGTATATAACCAAATAGTACAAATAGTATATACACAAAAAGTATTGAAAAGAACTATAATTACTGAAAGTTTCTATACCTGTGTAACTGAAGTTATGAGAGATTCTTTCTTTGTCCATTTTCTAAATTTTACTCAGTGAAAATAATACTTCCTTAATTTTTTTTTTTATAGTTGTCAGTGGTAAGCTTTCAAACATGGATACCAGTTTTCCCACTAGCAACCTTGCGAGCGATCCATGGGAAGTCAAGGTTTGTTAGTATCATGCAGGTGACTTTCCCGTGTCCTTGAACAACTTATTGTAAAGAACTTCAAATATGCAGGAAAATGGAAAGAAGTCTATAGTGACTATTCTTATGCTCTTAGATTATACAGTTAACATTCTGTTATATTTGTACGAGTTTCTTTTGATTGCTGCTTTAAGACACTCAGGCTGTTAGACTGAGCACTCAAGGGAAATTTCATATGTAAAGTCAAAAGATTAAGCCTCATCTATTATATAAGTGCATATCCATGAAAATTAGAATGCTCCTTGTAAATAAAAGCAACTAAATCAATAGAAATAATTTATCTAACAGCCTCTGACAATAGAGTGGAAAAAATTTTTTTTCTGCATTCCTTTTCCTCCACTTTTGGATTAAAGAAAGACATCGTTACTAGTAGATTTTCTGCCATTCCTTTAAATGTAAGAAAAGGTAATGATCCTGAAGAAATACAGCACACCTGCAGTGAGAGCATGGAAAGCTTTAATTTCAAGGAAAGTTGTAAACCTCAAAGTTCAAAAAAGTCAGCATGTTATTTTATATATTGTACATACTTATATGTGTGTATATGCATGGGTACACATGTATATACACATTTATGCATATATTTGTAAATTTTTCTTCTGTGTTTCCTTTAAATGATTAAAGAGGGATAAGGCCTGCCCGTGCCGCTTTTCTACAACAGGAAGGGCTTGTGTGCAGTGGGTTGACAGCAGTACCTGCTTCCTAGGGTGCCTGTGAGCACCCAGTGAGATGATGCCCACGTTCAATGGCATGGCTTGAGAAAGGAGAGTTATTATCTTCATCCCTACAAAGCTGAAAGTCCCTCAGGCTCAAGGTTATGAACATCCCCGGCCCTGCTTTGCCTCTGGTGTGTAAACTGGTCCAGGTGTGGTATGTGGATGAGAGGAGCTGGGAATGGTGGTGGTGTCCGGGTGGCACTGGTGATCATTCTTTAGGCTCACTGGTGTCACTCTGCCCACTCTGGCAGAGTGAAGAGACTGGGCAGTAAGGTACTAGCGCTGACACTGGACATTTCTTTCAGGCAAACCCTCTCCTGCTGGGTAACTGGGTGTTTTATCGACAAGAAGCAAAGAACTGACGTGTAAAGGTGGATGCCATGTCAGTCTCTCTGGTCAAGAGGCAGCACCATGCTCTCAATCAATTTCAGATCAGCCATCTAGGTTATGAATAGCAAGGACTATAACATGTCATGTGTGGTCAAATTGCAGTGTCTGAAAGCCAGGTCAGTCGGTCAACATCCGGGTGTCACACTTCAAGGCTACCTTGATCCCACAGGTCTACAATGCACCTCTTACAGATCTGCCCAGCTCCCGGAAGGAATTTCACTCTGAGCTGGACCCCTGGCCAGTGCTTGGTTTTGTTTTCATGATGCAGTGTCTACATGGGCTTGCCTGGTGGCTCAGCGGTAAAGATTTCCACCTGCAATGCCGGACGCCCAGGTTTGGTCTCTGGTCAGGAAGATCCCCTGGAGAAGGAAATGTCAACCCTCTGCAGAATTCTTGCCTGGGAAGCCCCATGGACAGAGGAGCCTGGAGGGCTACAGTCCATGGGATCACAAAAGAGACACGACTGAGCAACTAAACAACAACATCTGAACACAGAGGAGGCGCTTTGGGGTCTTAAGAGGTCTCCTCCGGTGGACGTGTGGGCGCCTCTAAGGCACTTGAAGGATTTATAGGGAGCCCGCTGCAGGCTGCATGGGGCATGGTGCACGCAGCTCCTATTTCCCCTCGCCTGTGCTTAGCTTTGGGGAAGTTGTCATTGGCTCCTGGCTGAAGAGCTGTGCGTTTACATATGTGTGTGTCCAGGCTAGTTCAAAATGTGGGGAACTGGGAGGGAGAAGGAGCTGATATAAAATCACCCCAAATGAGTTGGGATGGACTGGAAAGTGAAGAGACCTGGTTTTGTATTGAGTCTCAAAGCCCTATGGGAAGTAACGGTGGTCTTCTCTCTTCTCTTCTGTTCTTTAATATACACCATACAGCTAAGATGTAAAAAAAAGAAAAAAGAAAAAGAAAAAACATGGTATATAGGACATGCAGGAACTCTGACCATAATCAAGAGAAAAGAATGGCCACTGCCAGAACCGTAGATGACCCAGATGTTTGAATTGAAAGACGCAGCCTTTAAAATACTATTATAGGACTTGCCTGGTGGGGCAGTGGGTAAGAATCCTCTTGCCAGAGCAGGGGACACAGGTTCTATCCCTGATCTGGGGAAGTTTCCACATGCTGCGGAGCAACTAAACTCGTGAGCTTCAACTACTGAAGCCTGTGCGCTCTACGCCCATGAGCCTCACCTACCAAGCCCGCGTGCGGCAACTATTGAAGCCCACGCACCTAGAGCTGAGCCTGTGCTCAGCAGCAAGAGAAGCCGCCACAGCGAGAAGCCCCTGCGCTGCATGAAGAGCAGCCCCTGTCGCTGAAACTAGGGAAAGCCCACGCACAGCAACAACAACGCAGCATGGCCAAAGAATAAGAATAAAAAAATAAAATGGAATGCTATCACAAATACATCAAAAAGCTTAGAGGAAAAGATGGGTGTAAAGATGAGGAATTTCAGCAGAGATGTGGGAATTCAGAGCTGAAAAAGCACTTTCCATGTTCCCTGTGATGGAACAATATTGCAGTTTGCATGCGTGTTCAAACTTAACATTTTCATAACTACTGAGAATATGTTCCACATTCACCCTTCTTTTTAAATCACCTGATAAACATTTGTCTTGTGTAAGCCCCAAGGTCTCTCTGCTGCTGCTAAGTCACTTCAGTCGTGTCCTAATCTGCGACCTCATAGACGGCAGCCCACCAGGTTCCCTCGTCCCTGGGATTCTCCAGGCAAGAACACTGGAGTGGGTTGCTGTCGGGAGCCAGCGTGAGGAATCCCACCCGTGACAGGGTTACGTGGCAAACTCAGATAGCAGGGCAATTTGAGTCATCGGATTTCTCCCTGGTTTTTCCTGAACATGTGCCCCCCAAAATAAGAATTTGTCTGTTTTCCAATTATTCTCTGCCAGTTTCTCGGGAAGAGTTAATTCTAAGCTTTGGTTTCCTGCATTTGAAAGTGTTTCAGCCCAACCCCTCTTTGATAACGCTCAGCCTACTTAAACAGAGTCCCCGGACTTTTTGCAAGCTTGTGAATTGCTCACAACCTCTCAACTGTGAGAGGCACAAAAGCCTTAAAGTATCGTAAAGTTTCAGAGCCTTTTCAAATTCATATTGGTGACAGGATTTCATGGTTGACTCAATGATTACTGCCAGACTTCCTTATTTTTTTATCTATCAGGCACCCAGGAAGATGTAATCTATATAAATGGGATATGGAAAAAGGGATATGTAGTAGTTTTGATATTAGCAATACTGAACTTTTGAGTAAATTACTTTTCCTTTGCTATAAATCACTGTACTTCCTTTTATTACAAACTGCTGTATTCTTATTTAATGTTTTCTGAGAGTGGCATTCAGACTTTGGAAAGATTAACACAAATAAGTCTTCTGGTAACAGAAACTTCATCAGAAGAGAGCCATAGAAATGTTAATAGGCCTCTTGGCCAGAAGATAGTGTAAACCACCTGAGACTTTTGTAACAGGAGAGTATGCAAAAAAGAAAGCCTTGTCTCAATGAGGGTTGGGACTGCTACTTCTGCGTAACTCTGCATATTCTATTATGTATAATTTGGGGTATATAAGTTGATTCTGAACAATAAACTCTCTCTTGGAGCCTTACACTAACGCTGGGCTTCCCCATGTCGTTCTTTTCTTTTTCTCCCCTTTTTCGGCTGAATTCCCATCTGGGGCGCGGGGGCTCGCCATGTCTACTTACCTGTCCCGGCTGCTAAGATCTGTAGGAGAGAGAGCCCAGGGCGGGGCACTCTCCGATATTCAAACGGACGCCGGTGGCCTAACGTAGATGGTGCAAACCTCTTGTCTCGAGGTTTTATTGGCTTTCCACGTAAACCAAGTTATTCAGCCTTCTTTTCTTCCACTAATTTCCTACTATACTATTCTTTTCTGAGCTATCCTGTTCTCTCCTATCCTGTCCTATCTGCCCGCTCTGTCCCCGCTTTGAATATCCCTGGATCCACCGGGGCTGGACCCCGGCAGCTTGCCATTTCCTTCGATGCATGAAAGTGAAAAGTGAAAGTGAAGTCGCTCAGTCGTATCCGACTCTTAGCAACCCCAGGGACTGCAGCCCACCAGGCTCCTCCATCCATAGGATTTTCCAGGCAAGAGTACTGGAGTGGGGTGCCACTGCCTTCTCCACCGAGGTCTCTCTAGACCCTTGTGTTTTGCTTGAAGGAGCCTTGGGAACTCTTACTTCAGCTCTGGTGTAACCTGGTGCTGGAGGACTCAGGTCCTGGGAAAGGTCCTCTGTGCTCTTGGTCCCGAGGGTTGCTCTAGCTGGGCAAGGGCCCTCTGAGCAGTCTCAGGCATCTGAAGCGCTGGGACGTGGAGCTTGCCAGCAGGAGAGTGATTCAGGCTGGACTCTGAATTGTTTTCCATCTTCTGCGTATTGCCCACTTCACGAGGCTGTCAGTGAAGTATTGGTGACCAGGCCCCCTTTATTCATGGTGCTGGTCTTCAGTCAGGGCTTGGGGACTGGGTGCTGCAGCCCTCTTTGTGAGCTTGGAGTGGCTTCTATCTCAGGCCTTTGGATTTGGTGGGGACCCCGAGGAGCTAAATGTATTGATGGAGGATACGTCTTTAACACACACCTGTACGCCTGTTGATCTTTGCTTTCAGAGCATCAGTGAGTATGAAGGAGGCCTCCACAATTTGCCCATAGGAGCCAAGAGGAAGGCTTCAGTTAGCCTGACACTGGGTTGGGCAGTACGAGAACCTGAGGTGGGGGGAGGCTCCAGGTGCCAAAGACAGGACATATATATATATAATATTTGTACATTGCATTTTTAATCTGTTCTATATTTCTTCTGCCCTGTTCTCATTGACATAGGTATCAAAGAAATCTATGAAGTCCTCCTCAAGGAAAAAAGTCCTCCCCCAGTGGGAAAAATGCCTTTTCGAAAACATACTTAATGCTGTGTATAATCCTAGTAACGATACTGAAAGGACCGGAATGTGTTCCTGGTGGGAGAGAAGGCTGCTGGCAAAATGATGATTATAAAGTAATGCTGTTACAGTGGACACACGGGACATCTGGGAAGGCGTCCTCTTATACATAGTTCATCTCCCTTCTGACAACATAGATCTGATGGCTGCGTGCAGCTTGGTTGAGCTGATTGCCAAGGACTGACCCAGTGGCCAGGCTCCCGTTGGATTCTGATCTTTGCTTTTTTTCTTTCCCATTCTGTCCGATCCCGGGAAGCTCCTCTTCGTCCTCAAGGCCATGGACAACGTGGAGACTGATCTGATCATCGACCATGAATTCGCCTTGTGCGGCAACAGCAGAAAGCAGGTGCTGCTGCCACTGCTCCTGTCCTATTTGTTGAAAAGAAAGATGGTGCCAGGCTTCTCATTCTTGTCCCCTCCTGGCCTGAACACGAGGCTACCAGGAGAGCGTTCACAAAGGAGAACAACTATTCGTGACCCTGAAGTTCCCAAAAAGAGGAGGAAGTACTTCACCTTATTCTGCAAGGACAGACGGAAGGCCCTGACCGCCCTCAGGCTGGTGCGAGAGAAGGACGCGTTTGTGGACATGCACCACGGGTCCAGCTTATGCTGGGTCACTTGCATCGCCCTAAGTTGGCAGATGGAGACAGGGGATGATGGGAAATTCTCATGCCAAATGATCACTGACTTATATGCCCGCTTTCTTGCCAACACACTGGCGTGGAAGGCTGCAGTTAGCGCCTGTTGGTGCTGCCGAGTCCTCCTGAAATGCCAGTGTTTGCTGGCCTTGGAAGGGTGTGTCATTGTAGTGATGGGGACCTCAGGAGTGCTGGGTTTACTCTTGCTGATGTCCCTGAGTTGAAGGCCCTGAAGATTCTTTTGCCAAGCAGCAACCATAAAGACCATCACATGTTCGTACACTTGAAAATCCAGGAGTTGTGCAGCCATAGTGTATATATGATATTAACCGAGTGTCTGATTCCTTCCATCTGTAAATTGTATAAAGAGAAAAGAGAAAGACACAATGACTTTAGCCCAGTAATTACTTCTGTTTTCGGTCTTCTTAATGAGAAAAATTTTTGAGACAGCCTTTGCCTATCACCTCTTGACAGGAGAATTTAATTAGTCCTTCCTAGAGAAAACGAAATACTTTGGCTGATAATCCAAAAGCAGTGGAGCGCCACATGCCTTTGTTCTGTTGTCTCATTGAGAATCAGGATGAAGAATTTGTGAAACAGATAACGGGCTCTTTTTTAGAAGTTACCATTTATATTAAAAACTCAAAGATCTCTTGGTTTCATTGTATTGTCTGGAGCATTGCCATCTTCTACAGAAAACTGAGTTGAATATTCAATACATCTTTAAAGACAAACAGCCAAAAAGGCTAACTTCCAGGTGAGTTTTCTTTCTTTTTAAAAAATTTCTTTAAGGATTTTAATTATTACTTTGGCCACCTAATGCCAATAACTGACTCACTGGAAAAGACCCTGATGCAGGAAAGATTGAGGGCAGGAGGAGAAGGGGACGACAGAGGATGAGATGGTTGGATGGCATCGCCAACTCAATGGACATGGGTTTGGCTGGACTCCGGGAATTGGTGATGGACAGGGGGCCCTGGCGTGCTGCAATTCATGGGGTCACAAAGATTCGGACACAACTGAGCAGCTGAACTGAACTGAATTATTACTTAAATATTTTAAATTTATTTTTAATTGGAGGATAATCATTTTACAATGTTCTGTTGGTTTCTGCCATACAGCAACACGCATCAGCCATAGATACGTATATGTCCCCTCTCTCTCGAACCTCCCCCCCACCTTCTACCCCATCCCGCCCCTCTTGGTCATCACAGAGCATCGCATCTGAGCTCCCTGTGTCATACAGCAAATTCCCACTGGCTATCTCCTTTTCTACGGTAACGTACGTCTCCATGCTATTCTCTCAGTCCGTCCCACCCTCCTCTCCCCGTGCTGTGCTCACAAGTCTGTTCTCTGTGTCTGCATCTCTCTGCCTGCTCTGCAAATAGGCTCATCAGTACCATCTTTCTAGATCCATATATATGTGTTTATATATGATATTTGTTTTTTTTTTCTTTCTGACTTACTTCACTCTGTATAATAGCTCGGAGAAGGCAATGGCACCCCACTCCAGTACTCTTGCCTGGAAACTCCCATGGACGGAGGAGCCTGATGAGCTGCAGTCCATGGGGTTGCTAAAGGTCGGGCATGACTGAGCGACTTTCACTTTCACTTTTCACTCTCATGCATTGGAGAAGGAAATGGCAACCCACTCCAGTGTTCTTGCCTAGAGAATCCCAGGGTCAGAGGAGCCTGATAGGCTGCCGTCTACGGGGTCACACAGAGTCGGACACGACTGAAGTGACTTAGCAGCAGCAGTAGTATAATAGCTCTAGGCTCATCCACCTCATTAGAACTGACTCAGACACATTCCTTTTTATGACTGAGTAATATTCCATTGTATATATGACCGCAACTTCTTTATCCATTCACCTGTCAAGGACATATAGGTTGCTTCCATGTCTTAGAATAATGCTGCGATGAACACTGGGGTACCTGTGTCTGTGTGTCTGGGCACAGGTGGAGTCCTCTAAAAAAAGTTGCTCATTCCTGTGTTCCTAAGGCCTGCCCATAATTCTACTGCTTGTTGACTATAACAAGAGACTGAAGGCTGTGAAGAAATTGATCTAGTCTCTTATTGAACCAGTGATTTAAAAAATCTCTCTACTTCTGTTTAACTCAGGGTTTCTGGGTTAAACATCAGTATTAATGACATTTTGAGCCAGATGATTCTTTGTGGTCAGGGACTGCCCTGTTCAGTAGTAACACTAACCTTTACTCACAAGAAAACACTAGAACTTATTCCCTCTCTCCAGAGGCAATGATAAAACATATCTTCAGGCAGTGCCAAGTGTCTAAAACGTCCCTTCTTTAAGAATCACTGGTTTGACCTCCGCTTTTCAGCTGTGCAGATGAACTGAAGTCATGCTGACGAATTTCTTAGAGATGTTCACAGTTGTACATAACATGCAACATTTGTCATCCATATCGATGTTTCCTAATAGTGAGCATGCTCACACTCAGAGACGCTGCCCTCCGTAAGTTGCATCTTGCCTGCCTACAGACTCAGTGACTGTTGATGCTTCTGTAGGTCTATTCTCTTTCACACCTCACCGTGCTTTATTTCTTCCAAGTGTTAAGTCTGAGTCAGGTAACAGGTGCTCTCAAAAGATATTTTATTTACTTACTTATGTACTCATTTATTTACTTATTTTTTAAAAGATTGATTTATTTTATCTTGGCTGTGCTGGGTCTTCGTTGCTGTGCGGGCTTTTCTTGTCCTGGTGAGTGGGCGCCCCCCTCGAGTTGCAGTGTGCGGGCTTCTTGCTGTGGTGGCCTCTCTTGTTTCAGAGCGCAGGCTCCCGGGTGCTCAGGCTTCAGTGGTTGCAGCACGTGGGCTCAGCGGCTGTGGCTCCTGGGCTCTAGAGCGCAGGCTCAATAGCTGTGGTGCACGGGCTTAGTGCTCTGCGGTATGTGGGATCTTCCCAGACCAGAGATTGAATCGATGTCACTTGCATTGCAAGGAGGATTATTAACCTCTGGACCACCAGGGAAGGCCCCTTATTTATTTACTTATGTATTTGCCTGTCTGAAAGACTCACAACTTGTGGGATCTTAGTTCCCCAAGAAAGAGTCTAACTCACACCCTCGGCAGTGAAAGTGCAGAGTCCTGACCACTGGTCCTCCAGAGAATTCCCTCAAAAGATATTTTAGAGTATGTGTTATCTTTGAAATGGCTGGAGTTGAATTTGTTCCTTTAGAGAATGATGTTTTTCCTCCCAGGTAGTACAGTGAGGACCCTTGCCTGTTGGAGAGACCCCTGCAACCTACTGCACTCTAAGGGGAGCCTCTGGGAGCTGGAGATCCGTAACGGTGACCTTGATGACGTGTCAGAACGGATCCTGTGAGAGCTCTGAAACATCCCTGCTGTCACCTTCAGATACTCTGGTAGGTCTGCTTTACCCCACCTCAGATGTTCTCCCAGGAATAATAGTGACCCCCTTCCATCTTTACCCCCAGGTGGTAAAGAATCCACCTGCTGATGCAGGAAGATGTGGGTTCCATCCCTGGGTCGGGAAGATCCCCTGGAGAAGGAAATGGCAATCCACTCCAGAATGCTTGTCTGGGAAATCCCATGGACAGAGGAGCCTTGTGGGCTGTAGTCCATGGGGTCACAAAGAGTCGGACATGACTGCGTGACTGAGCATGCACGCACCTGTCCCTCTGCACCAAGCCTTAGTTGCGGCATGCGAGCTCTTACTGATGGCATGTGGTTCCTAGGTCCCTGACTGGGGATTGAACCTGGGCCCCCTGCATTGAGAGTGCAGTCTTAGCCACTGGACCACCAGGGAAGTCCCCATCTCCCCATATTTGAAAGGCTTCCTGTCAGAGCCTGGTATAGATCAAATAGAATATTCTTCATACATAGCTTATGTTACAAATGGTTATCCGAAGTTGAGATGATCAGCAGAGAAGTTCTTTTCCCGTTGGCATTGTTCAGTCACTCAGTTATGTCCAGCTCTTTGCAACCCCATGGACTACAGCACACCAGGCTTCCCTGTCCCTCACCATCTCCTGGAGTTTGCCCAAGTTCATGTCCATTAAATCAGCAATGGTATCCGACCATCTTGTCCCCTGTCATCCCCTTCTCCTCCTGCCTTTAATCTTTCCCAGCATCAGAGTCTTTTCCAATGAGTCAGCTCTTTGCATCAGGTAACCAAAGTATTGGAGCTTCAGGCTTCAGCATCAGTCCTTCCAATGAATATTCAGGACTGATTTCCTTTAGGATTAACTGATTCGATCTCCTTGCTGTCCAAGAGATACATATATATTCCTTTTCAAATTCTTCTTCCCATTTAAGGTGATGCATAATATTGAACAGAGTTCCCTGTGCTCTACAGTAGGTTCTTGGACAACCTGACTTTGAAATTAGCAGACATCCCTTGACCTGGCTGGGAGTGTGAGATGGAGAGCAGCTTGTGATCTGAGAATCTGTTTCGGCCTGAAGAGGGAAGGCAGGAAGAACGACACGGAGGAGAGGCGCATACTCTGTGTGGGACCGAGGCTGCAGCTCTCCCGCTGTTTCCTCTTTCTGCAGGTTGATCTAAGTCTCTGTGGGTAGCTGGTTTGAAGACGTATTCAAGTCTATTGTTCGTAACCAGAATCTGGTGTCCCTGAGCCAGGACTGTGTGCCCCATTCCCTAGAGATGGTCTCACCTTTGGGTGAGGCCTTGTAGAATCCGGTTCTCAGCATGCACAGCGTCTGAGGTGAGGCATTCCCTGTTGGATGCTCGCTGTGTGCAGGAGGGCGATGGCTGGATGTTGGCGGGCACAAGTACCCTCTCGATCATTGTTGTTTGTTGTTTAGCCTCTCAGTTGGATCCAGCTCTTTGCAACCCCGTGGACTGTACCCGGCAGGCTCCTCTGTCCATGGGGTTCTCCAGGCAAGAATACTGGAGTGGGTTGCCATTGCCTTCTCCAGGGGATCTTCCCAACCCAGAGATCAATCCATGTCTCCTGCATTGGCAGGCGGATTCCTGACCATCTGAGCCGCCAGGGAAGGCCCCCCTTTAGATAATACCACCTGATATTTCTCCTGGATGCCTCTCATTTCTTAAATATTTTAAGCACATGGCTTGTTTCTCTTCCACCAACACTTATTCCTGTCATTTTGGATGGTTTCGATTTCTACATGGATGATTTTTCCTTTTTCTTTTTAATTGGAGGGTAACTGCTTTACAATGTTGTGTTGGTTTCTATTGTACATCATCGTGAATTAGCTCTAAGTACGCATTTGTCCCCTCCCTCCTGAGCCTCCCTCGCACGCATCCCTTCCTGGTCATCACAGAGCGCCAGGCTGGGCTTCTTGTATTGTACAGCAGCTTCCCACCAGTTGTACATGGATGATCCTTTCTATAACTTGGCTTCTCATTTCTTTGACCTCTATGTCTCTAATCACTCTTGTCCCTCTGCCCATTCTCAGGTATAGAGCACCCTGGTCAACCTTAGAGCCTGGGGCTTCCCCAGAGTTCAGTGGCTGGGACTCCATGCTTCCACCGTAGCAGGCAGGAGTTTGATCCTTGATTGGGCCTGGTCTTCTATTTTGTGGCCAAACATAGAAAAATAAGTAAATAAATAATAAAGAAAAAAAACCTACCTTAGAGCCTGCCTATATATAAAGTAGCTAATCAATAAGAACCTACTCTATAGCACAGGGAATTCTACTCAATATTCTGTAATAACCTATATGGGAAAAGAAGAGTTATATTTATATGTGTAACTGAATCATTTTGCTCTATACCTGAAACAGAGCATTATAAATCAACTATACTCCATGCAGAAAGTGAAGAGGAACTAAAGAGCCTCTTAAAGTGAAAGAGGAAAGTGAAAAAGTTGGCTTAAAGCTCAACATTCAGAAAATGAAGATCATGGCATCTGGTCCCATCACTTCATGGCAAATAGATGGAGAAATGGTGGAAACAGTGTCAGACTTTATTTTTCTGGGTTCCAAAATCACTGCAGATGGTGCTGCAGCCATGAAATTAAAAGATGCTTACTCCTTGGAAGGAAAGTTATGATCAACCTAGATACCATATTCAAAAGCAGAGACATTACTTTGTCAACAAAGGTCCGTCTAGTCAAGGCTATGGTTTTTCCAGTAGTCATGTGTGGATGTGACAGTTGGACTGTGAAGAAAGCTGAACGCCAAAGAATTGATGCTTTTGAACTGTGGTGTTGGAGAAGACTCTTGAGAGTCCCTTGGACTGCAAGGAGATCCAACCAGTCCATTCTAAAGGAGATCAGTCCTGGGTGTTCATTGGAAGGACTGATGCTGAAGCTGAAACTGCAGTACTTTGGCCACCTCATGCGAAGAGTTGACTTATTGGAAAAGACCCTGATGCTGGGAGGGATTGGGGGCAGGAGGAGAAGTGGACGACCAAGGATGAGATGGCTGGATGGCATCACTGACTCGATGGACATGAGTTTGGGTAAACTACGGGAGTTGGTGATGGACAGGGTGGCCTGGCGTGCTGTGATTCATGGGGTTGCAGAGTTGGACGCGACTGAGCGACTGAACTGACTGACTGATGGGTATTTAATACTTCCCAGATCTGAGGGGATGTATGTAAGGAAAAAACACCTGTCCTCAACAAAAGTCCTCGGGTAGGTCTGGGGGAAAAAAAAATTCAAAAGAGAGCAGACAGTCAAGACACCAATCTCCAGAGGTAAGTTTTTTTTTTTTTTTTTACTGTCTTCCGTACAATGTCACGAACCTCCGTCCGTAGTTCATCAGGCACTCTGTCTATCAGATCTAGTCCCTTAAATCTATTTCTCACTTCCACTGTATAATCATAAGGGATTTGATTTAGGTCATACCTGAATGGTCTAGTGGTTTTCCCCACTTTCTTCAATTTAAGTCTGAATTTTGCAATAAGGAATTCATGATCTGAGCCNTTGTTGGAAGAGGGTGTTTGCTATGATCAGTGCCTTCTCTTGGCAAAACTCTATTAGCTTTGCCCTGCTTCATTCCGTATTCCAAGGCCAGATTTGCTTGTAACTCCAGGTGTTTCTTGACTTCCTACTTTTGCATTCCAGTCCCCTATAATGAAAAGGACATCTTTTTTGGGTGTTAGTTCTAAAAGGTCTTGTGGGTTTTCATAGAACCGTTCAGCTTCAGCTTCTTCAGCGTTACTGGTTGGGGCATAGGCTTGGATTACTGTGATATTGAATGGTTTGCCTTGGAAACAAACAGAGATCATTCTGTCATTTTTGAGATTGCATCCAAGTACTGCATTTTGGACTCTTTTGTTGACCATGATGGCTACACCATTTCTTCTAAGGGATTCCTGCCCGCAGTAGTAGATATAATGGTCATCTGAGTTAAATTCACCCATTCCAGTCCATTTTAGTTCGCTGATTCCTAGAATGTTGACGTTCACTCTTGCCATCTCCAGGTTTTTCAGTTGTTGTTATGAAACGTGGCCACAAGGCGGCAGCATTTCCCCGCAGTTTTTTTTTTTTTTTCTGTTGCAGTCGATTTGATTTCTACTGTGTTTGTTTTCAGTGAACAGGAACTTGATTCAGTTATACACAGATTATCTGTTCTTCTTCAAGGTCTTTCCCCACATAGGTTATTACAGTGGGTCCAGTAGACTTCCCTGTGCTAACAGTAGGTCCTTTGGGATATTCTATCTGATAATAAGTAGTGTGTATATGTTAATCCCAACCTTTTAATGTCTTCCTTCCCCTACCTTTTGATTTTAATAATCGTGTTTGTTTTCTAAGTCTATGAGTCTGTTTCTGTTTACAAATCAGTTTATTTGAATGAATTTATAGATTCCACTTGTAAGTAATGTGATATTTCTCTTTCCTTCTCACCGACTTGACTCTTAAATCTCTCAGTCCATGCGTGCTACTCCACTTGTTCCTGCTTGTTGGTGGTTGAATGTATTCCAGTGTCTAGATGGACCAGTTACGCTTCACTTCTCTATTGATGGATGTTTTGGTTTATGTTCTGTCTTGGATATTGTGACTAGTGCCGCCCTGAAAATGAGGGTGCATGTTGCAGCCTGGCGGAGCAGAGACCAGAACCTGCCCATGACTCGAGGGTGCGGCAGACTGTGCCCTCGTGATTGCCCTGGTAAACATGCCAAAGGGACATTCTTGGGGCAGGACGTGCTCTTTGCTCCGCTTCACTGCCTACCCCTGTGTCCGTCCCCATGGAAACAAACAAGATGTTGCTGATCAATAGCAGAGCCTTAACTTTATGGTGCGCTGATCAAACTCCCCAGCATAGCTTTTCCCTAATGATCTCATATGACTTCTGCCAATGAAAGTGCGGGCTGAAAGGAGCCATTTTGTCTTCCTGCCACGCAGAGCAGGAGGGCCTCCTGACTCCCCGCTTGTCAAATTACACGAGTCTGTCTTTTCATTACGCGCTCGCCCCGTTTCAGGTCTTTCTCACCCGCTGTGCTGGACACGGCAGGTGCACACACGTATCATTTAAGATTTTTACTTTCTCTGGATCTCAGGGGCTTGAGAGAGGGGTCGGGAAGTCTGTGTTTACTCTTTTAAGGAATCTCAGTGTTTTCTTTCTGCACCTTCCCATTTACATCCCTGCCTGTACTGTAGGAGGATTCCCTGTTCCCAGCGCCCGTGGGCAGAGTGTAATCTTTGTAGATCTTTTGGAAGATGGTTGTTTTCAATGATGTGAGCAAATACCTCCTTGTTTTGATTTGCATTTCTCTAATCATTAGTGATGCTGAGCATCTTTTCATGTGCTTTAGGGCATCTGAATGCATTCTTTGAAAAAAATGTCCATTTAGATCTTCGACCCATTTTTCTGTTGTATTTTATTTTTTATTGAGCCGCATATGCTGTTTGCTTCTTTTGCAGATGAATTACTTGTTGATATATTTGCTTGCAAACATTTTTTTTTCCATTTTGAGGCTCTGAGAGTTGTCCTTTTGTTTATGTTTTCCCTTGCTGTGCAAGTGCTTTTAAGGTTAATGAGGTCCTTTTATTGAGGTTTTGTTTTGTTTTTCTATTTTTCATTATTCTAAGAGGTGGATCCAAAAAGAACTTGTTGCAATTTATGTCAAGGCTTGCTCTTCCTGTTTTCCTCTAGAGGTGGGGCATAGCCCTCCCTCCGTTTAGTTCTTTAACCAATTTGGAATTATTTTTCTTTAAACAGTTATGGAGTGATGTAAGTTCATTCTCTTTTAGTTTGTTTAAGGAACCTCCACCCCATCCTCCATCCTGGCTGTTAACAGTTTATCTTGCCAGCATCAGTGCAGGAGGGTTCCCTTTTCTCCAAAATAGGCCATTCTGACCAGTGTGGGTGGTACGTCGCTGTGCTTTAATTTGCATTTCTCTAAGATTTCACGATGTTGAAATCTTTTCATGTGATTATTTCTTAAAACAGTGAGAGTAAAACTGTCCTGTTGATATTGACCTCCTGACCGTCTGCCCAGTTTTGAATCTTCTCCCAGGACCCACCCCAGGACGTTTGTTGAGAACAGGTGTTTCTTCCTTACTTTCCACAGGCCGCGGGGTAAGTGCCCATCAGTGCAGGTTTTAAGCTGTTACCAAAAGCGGCCACAAGGCAGCAGCATTTCTTCTCCCTCTTTTTTTTTTTTTTTTGTATTTTAATTTTTATTTTCTAATAAAGTTGATTTCCGAGGTTGTATTTGTTTAGGTTGTATTTGCATTAATTTATGCAAGGGAAAGCATAATCAAAAGGACAACCATCAGAGCCTCGGAATGGAAATAATAAGTTTGCAAGCAAATATATCAAGTAATTCATCTGCAAAACAAACAGCACATGCAGCTCAATAAAAAATAAAACACAATGAAAATGGGCCAAAGTTCTAAATGGACATTTTTTTCAAAGATATAGACGTATAATGACATTTTTTCAAGCAGATATAGACATTTATCTGTTCTTTTCCGGGGTCTTTTCTCATGAAGGTGATCCCAGTTTGTTCCATCGACTTCCTGTGCTATTCAGTTGGTCCTTTTAGATTACCTATTTGATATGTAGTAATGTGTATCTTTTAATCCCTCTTAGTGTATCCTTCCCCACAATTAAAAAAAAAATCATGAGTTGGTTTTTTAACTGAGTCTGGTTTTATTTGCAGGTTATTTCATTTGCATGAACTTCTGGCTTCCACCTGTGAGTAATATTTAGGATATTTGTCTTGCTGTCTCTAACCTCACTTAGTAAGATGCTTTCTTGGTCCTTCCACGTGGCTGCCCATGGCGTTTTTCCTTCTTCTCTCTCTCTCTCTCTCTTTTTTTTTTTTTTGATTCATGAGTATATTCCAGTGTACAGATGGGCCAGTTAGTCTTCATTTATCTATCGATGGATATTTTGGTTGATGTTATGTCTTGGCTATTGTGAATAGTGCTGCCCTGAAGATAGCAGTGCACATGTTCTGTTTGAGTTACGGTTTTTTCCAGGCCAGAGCAGGGAGTGCGGTTGCCCAAAAATGTGGTAGCTGTCTACTTTGTGTTTTAAGGAGACTCAGAATATTCTCTTCGTGGCTGCACCTGCCCACTTGCAGCCCTGCTCCCGTGTAAGATGGTTCCCGTCCCCCTCGCCCTCGGCAGCATTTAACCTTTGAAGATCTCTTGAGGATGGCCATTCTAAGCTGTGTGAGGTGATACCACATCCTGGTTTTAATTTGTATTTCTTTAATAATTATTGATGTTGAGTATCTTTCCGTGGGCTTTTTACCTTCTACCCTGTGAGTACAATTAACCTCTTGAAATTGACTTCAAGTTAGCTTTGTTTTGAATTATTTTCTGGTGGTTTGTCCCAGGGCATTTCTTGAGGGCAGGTGTCGTTTCCAGCCCTGCAGGCTTTGTGAGTATTAAGAGCCCATCAGCCCAGGTTTTCAGGTGGTTGTTACAAGGAATGGCCACAAGGCGGCAGCATTTCCTCATGCCCAGCTCTAGTTACCTGGGCAACCAGAGCCTTAGGGCAAGTCCAGCTCCTTGGTTGTCAACTAGAATGGAAACACCCAAGGCTTGTGTTACCTTACTTCTTCCCCCGTAGTCTTCATCCCCCGGACACATCCCAACGATTGCCGCACCACTCTGCTGCGGGTGGTGTCCTCCTCAAGTGGGCGACCCTGAGGAAGGAGCTGGAGGTGGGAACCGTGCCAGCAGGAGACGCGGAGCCCAGGGGACTTTGCAGAGCTTTTCCAGGCCAGACTCCACCATCCTTTGGGACACTAGGCTTGGTTTTGCTGCAGGAGGACCCCCCGGGATCTGGAGATCGTGGGCTCAGGCAGAGGGGAACAGGAAGTCCCGGTCCGTGGAGGGTGGCAGGGGGCACATTGCCTGGACACCCTCCCCAGCTCCCTCAGCCCCACCACAGTCCAGCTTGGGGACCCAAGCCTGCTCAGGCTCCAGGGATGTGACACCAGCCCAGGTACCCAAGGCCGGAGGGGAATGGAGTCAGCAGTTCTTTTGTCTTTTTTTTTTGTTTATTTTGAATTCCAGTGAATGGGTGATTTGCATTGTTATGGTTTTTTTTTTATTTGTGTGCTATATTAGCTTCAGTGTCTGTGTCCAACTCTGGGACCTGATGGCTGTAACTGACCAGGCTCCTCTGTCCATGGGCTTCTCCAGGCAAGAATACTGGAGTGGGTTGCCTGGCCCTCCTCCAGGGGATCTTCTGACCACAGGGGTCAAACCCACAACGCTTATGTCTGCCTGCTTTCACTGGTGGGTTCTTAACCACTAGCACCACCTGGGAAGCCCTCTTTTCTCTTATGTATATAACAGCCTAATTAATTTGTATGTAGATGTGTATACGTTCTTTTCGGGTGCATTTCTCTGTGGCTCAGTCCGACTCTTCGTGACCCCTTGGACTGCAGCGCTCCAGGCCTCCCTGTCCGTCACCAACTCCTGGAGCTTACTCAAACCCATGTCCATTGAGTCAGTGATGCCATCCAACCGTCTCATCCTCTGTCGTCCCCTTCTCCTCCTGCCCTCAATAGGTTATTAAAGATTGTTGAGTAGGGTTCCTTGTGCTCTGCAGTGGGTCTTTGTGGATTATTTTGTAAATAGTAGTGTGTGTATGTTATTCTTAACCTGCTAATTTCTCCCTGCCCCCACAACTTTCATTTCTTTACTGTCTGTAAAGCTGTCTAATCTGTTTTGTAAAGAAGTTCATTGTATCTGTGTTTGGATTCCACCTAGAGGGACAACATGTGATGCCTGTCATGTCTCGGTGAGCGACCATCTCTTGTTCTGCCTGCGGCTGGAGGTGGCGTTCTTTCACCCTTTTCACGGCCGGGCAGCGCTGCCCTGTGTATGCGTGCCCCATCTTCTTTACCCATGCACCCGACCTTCTACACAGGTTTCTTTCGTATCTTGGATATTGTGCCTCGTGTTGCCATGATTGTCGGCATGCGGTATCTTTTGAACACTTGGTTTTCTGAGGATCCGCACCCAGGCGTGAGATGGCTGGGTCACTTGGTACTTTTTGGTTGAGTGTTTCACAGACCCTCCATACTGTTCTCCAGAGTGGATGTGCTGATTTACTTTCCCACTCAGTGTAGGAGGGTTCCCTTCTCTCCACACCCCCTCCAGCATTTATGGTTGTCGATTTTTGAAATGGCCATGCTGACTGGTGTGAAGTGATACATCACTGAACTTTTGATCTGCATTTCTCTAATGATTAGGGATACTGAGCATCTTTTCAGGTGTCTTCTGGCCACCTGGATGCCTTCTCTGGAGAAAAGTCCATTAGCTCTATGGCCCATTTTTCCGTTGGGTTGTTTGTTTTTTGGTATTGAGCTGCACGAGGTGTTTGCTTGTTGAGGATATCTCCATTTGCAAACACTTTTTCCCTCCATTCTGAGGGTTGTCTTTTTCTTTCATTTATGGTTTACCCTGCTGCTGAAATACTTTTAAGGGTAATGAGGTCCCATTTGTTTGGTTTTGTTTTTCATTATTCTAAGAATGAATCCAAAGCAAACTGGCTGTGATTTATAGGAAAGCATGTTCTGCCTGTATTTTTCTCAAGAGGTTTATAGTATCCGTCCTTCATTTAGATCTTTGATTTGGAGTATGTTTTTCTGCGTGGGTTTAGGGAGTGTCCTAATGTTATTCTCTTTCCACTTGTTTAAGGAACCTCCACCCCCTCCTCCATCCTGGCTGTTAACAATTTGTCATGGCAGCCTCGGTGTAGGAGGGCTCCCTTTTCTTCAGGCCCTCTCCAACATTTATTGTTTGTAGACTTTTTGCCAAAAGCCAGTCTGAGGTAGTCTGCAGTTTTGATTTGCATTTCTGTAAGACTTAGAGATATAAAACCTTTCCATGTGATTGTTTTTAAACAGTGTGAGTAACACTTACCTCTCAAGTCACGGTGGGCTTCTTGACTATCTGCCCCATTTTGAACACTTTTCCCAGGACCTACCTGAGGACATTTATTGAATGAAAGTGAAAAGTGAAAGTCACTCAGTCGTGTCCAACTCTTTGCCACCCTGTGGACTACACAGTCCATGGAATTCTCCAGGCCAGAATTCTGGGGTGGGTAGCCTTTCGCTTCTCCAGGGGATCTTCCCAACCCAGGGATCCAACCCAGGTCTCCCGCACTGCGGGCGGACTCTTTATGAGCTGGGCCATATTGAAGCTGCGGAGATTTGTTGAAGACAGGTGTTTTTTCCTTATATCCTCGCAGTGAAGTGAGAGTTGTTTGCTCGTGTCCAGCTCCCTGTGACTCCATCGACTATACAGTCCATGGAATTCTCTAGGCCAGAATAATGGAGTGGGTAGCCTTTCCCTTCTCCAGGGGGTCTTTCCAGCCCAGGGACCGAACTCAGGTGTCCCACATCGCAGGCGATTCTTTACCAGCTGAGCCACCAGGGAAGCCCTCACAGACCTGGTGAGTAGTAAGCGCCCATCAGCCTCAGCCGCAGCACAGGCTTTTCAGGTGTTGTTACCAAAAGTGACCACAAGGCGGCAGCATTTCTTCATGCTTTTTTTTTTTTTTTTTTTTTGGTAATTTTTTACTTTCTGTTGGCGTAGACTTGATTTCCAATGTGTTTCTTTTTGGTGTACAGGAACTTGATTCGGTTATATACAGACATACGTCTATTCTTTTTTTTCCATATAGATTATCACAGTGTGTTCAATTGACTTCCTGTGCTATTCAGTAGGTCCTTTTTGTTTATCTATTTGATATACAGCAGTGAGAGAAGAAAGTGAGAAAAGAACCAAGCTTCCCCTATTCCTGCATGTTCCCTTATTCCTTCAGACCTTTCTGATCAACCTAAGACCCCAGCTGCCAGAGGGCAAGTCCCTGCTGGGACAACACTTTATCAGCCAGTCTGCTCCTGTTATTAGGGCCAATCTGAGCATGTTTCGTCTGTATGTTAGCTATGAAACTAGGACTACAGAAAGGAGAGATGACAGTTTCTGACACTAGATGGCTGCAATATTCTTTAGATTCCAGAGAAAATGGGTTAAAATGAAACTTTTTTTAAATTGCAAAACTGGTTCCTTCTGCATGTGTAGTTAGGAAAAGCTGGCTTGTTGAAATACTTTTTTTTTCCCCCAGAACTCTGACCCTGAGAAAATAAAAATATACCAAGAAAAAAGCATGAAGCTTTTATCTTGATCGGGAGATACACAGCCCACTTTACCTGAGACTTCAGCCTTGGGTAAATTAGAAAATCAAGCCAAGAAAAAGAAAAGGGGAAAAAGACATTTTATAATAAATCTTAAGTGGAAAACTATGAGATCACTGTCTGTCTCGATTTATGTATGCCTTGGTGTGTCTTTGTCTTTGGATAATATTGCTGAGGTTAATTTGTAAGTGAGCTATATTTAACTGACTTAAAGAAAAGTAAGTACTTACAAATCACATAATTCTAATTACAAGAAAAAAAAAACTAAGGATATTTGGGCTTATTAGACACATCCCTTGTATTACATTGAGAAAAGAAATTGAACTTTGGAAAAATACATGTTTTTAGAGGTTCTAAAATATGTTCCTGAGTTGCTAATTAGAGAATGCCAATACAATAAAAAGTTCATAATTGCTTTCTTCTTGGTTTTCACTAGGAGTTATGGTTTTTTTTTTTATTAATTTTTATTTTTTTAGTTTGTTTTGCTTTACAATACTGTATTCATTTTGCTATACATTGACATGAATCAGCCACGAGTATACATGAACTCCCAATCCCGACCCCCACCTCCCCTCTCCCGCCCCACACCCTCTCTCTGGATTATGAGTTATGGTTTTTTAAAGGTTAAAAATTATGGAATCAGAGCTACTAAAGTGACAAGGAAAAGATTTTTGGTGCATAAAGTAAGATACATGTTGTCAGTGAGAGAAGATATAAAGACTGGAGATGTTTTTGTTGTAAAAAAGTAATGATAGTCTGTTTAAAGTTGGTTGTTTATAAATGGGGAAAAAATAGAAAAAATATAGACCTAGAAGGTGACAAAAGATTTGCATTAAAGGGCCAAGGGGAAGATGCTTTGGTTTAAGTGTTAATAATACATCAAAACCAACTTAGATAAAACTAGACAACTGGCTACAAGCCTGCGAGTCTCCTTGAAGTTCCAGGTGTAGACTGGGATTCAAGCTTATTCTCCTGGAAATAAATGAGATCAATGTTGTATATTAATATTCAGGTTGTCACTTCTCCAACTACTTCTGAAGTTGAGTGGCCTGTCGCACCATCAGTCACTCTGAGCTAATAAAAATCATGCCCAAAATATGTACGACCACAACAAAAGGTTCCGTTCCTGTGGACAGGCTAGCTCAAGCACTGACTCTCTATCTGGACCAGGAATGAAATTTGTAAAGAACATAACCTGGTTCTTACTCCTGCCTGGGCCCCTGGTCAAAATAATTCTTTTACTGATCTTTGGCTCCTGCCTTTTTAAATCTACTTGTTAAATTTGTCTCTTTCAGATTCCTACAGTTTCACATCAAGAGGATGGTGATGCAGAGATTCCAGCGAATCCCCAGAACAGATCCTTCAGGAGTAGCAGCAGAAGTCCCCCTGAGGCCCTAAGTGAGACAAGACGAGAGCGCCATGGCCCAGCCAGGTAGAGCCTACGATCCCCATGCCAGCTGGAAGCAACTACAGCAGGCAGACCTGCACCCTTCCAATAGAGATTTCTGGGCTTTCTGTCTCTCAGAGGGATTTGAGGTGGGAGATAGAGGGGACTCTGGACTGGACTGCTGGTGTTTGTCAAGTGGCATGAAACTGAAGCGTTGTTTTCACCTAGACACTCAAGCTAATGGCAAAGGCTGAGCTCTGCTGGAATAGAGGTAAGGTACCTAGGCCTGAGGTCAAGGAAGACTTCCCTGTCTGCACAGGCACAGGAAGGCTCCTTG
This sequence comes from Aepyceros melampus, assembly GCA_006408695.1. Lineage (NCBI taxonomy): Eukaryota > Metazoa > Chordata > Mammalia > Artiodactyla > Bovidae > Aepyceros > Aepyceros melampus. The sequence continues at coordinate 267,425 of SJXQ01009809.1, read as the reverse complement.
GAGGCCAAAGAGGGAGGGGGTCCCACCCCATAATAAGTGTGGACGTGCACCCACAGGCTTCTGCTGTGGGTCAATCTTAGCAAAAAGTCATGCCCACACCTTGGGCAGGGTCCCAGACGAGTCAGATGTGTGTGAGGAAAGAAGCGAGGCAGCCTGTGAGAGGCGACCGCAGGCGCGGAGGGCCGTCCGTGTGCGGGGCTCCGCCGCCTCTTCCCGCGCCCCGCAGATGCCCGGCTTCTCTCGCTGTGTCTCTGTGCTGCTTCTGTGGTAAACTGGGCTCCTGCGTGCTCGACCACAGGTTGTGATGTGTCTATAATAATGCACTTCATATACGTATTTACTCCTCTCGCCTCCTTAAACTAGTCTTGGTTTCAAACGGGGAAAAGACGCAGCGTCACTTTGCTTCTAGCCTCTGGCCGCTGGCGGCCTCATGGTTGGGAATCCTGGTGTTCATACAGGCTACCCAGGTTCAAGTCCTGAGCAGGGAGCTAAGATTTCTCTTCAGGAGCGCTCACTGCTGTCTCTCCAAGATCATGATGAAATGTTGTCAGTTGCTGTGGCTGGAAAAGGCATTATTTGATCGTATTTTACGGTAGAATGACACTGCCGTGTGTATCTGAACTGCCCCTTCTTTACCGTCGTCTCTCCTCGTCCCGTAGGCTGCTTGTTGTTCTGGTTGTTGTTCCTAGGGTGCCGGCGTCACCGAGGTGCAGCTGTCTTCAGAAAACCAGTAGCTTTCTCCAGATCTCTCACTAGGCATGGACGCTAAATAGATGACACTGGGTATAGTCCTTTGTTGATAAGAGCTTTGAAATTTTGTGACGGTTTTTCACTTACCTGCAGCCCACCAGTAATTTTAACTTATTTTTGAGTAGAGTTGATTTAGGATGTATAGGCCATAGAGAAGACGGACTCAGAGGCTGAGGGAGGGACAGACGAAGGCCTTCCTCTGTGAGGACCAGAGGTAGACCTGCGTTAGGCCTTTGCTACAACCAGAGTCAGGTCTTGATGTGGACCAGAGTAAGACCTGAGACCAGAGTCAGGCCTGAGTGTGGCCACAGTCAGGCCCAAGTGAGCACCAGAGTCAAGGATAAGCCAGGCCCAGGGTCAGCAATATGTGAGGACCAGAGTCAGGCCTGAGTGTGGCCACAGTCAGGCCTGAGTGAGCACCAGAGTCAAGAATGAGTCAGGGTCAGGCCTTAGTGTGGACCTTAGTAAGGCGTTAGCATGGACCAGAGTCAGGCCTGAGTGTGGACCAGAGGCAGGCCCTAGTGTGGGCCAGGCACATCTTAGTGAGTACCAGAGTCAGGCCTACTGTGGACCAGCGTGAGCCCTTAGTGTAGCCCAGAGTCAGGCCTGAGTACCGCAGTCAGGCTTAGTGTGTATGAGGGTCAGGCCTTAGTGTGCACCAGGAGTCGGGCATTAGTGTGGCCCAGAGTGAGGCCTGAGTGAGGACTGGACTCAGGCCTCACTGATGGACCAGAGTCAGGCCTGAGCGTGGACCAGAGTCAGGCCTGAGCATGGACCAGAGTCAGGCCTGAGCGTGGACCAGTGTCAGGTCTGGGTCTCGAGCAGAGTCAGGCCTTAGTGTGGACCAGATCAGAGTCCAGCCTTTGTTTGGACCAAAGTGAAAGTGAAGTTGCTCAGTCGTGTCCGACTCTTTGCGACCCTGAGGACTGTAGCCTTCCAGGCTTCTCCGTCCATGGGATTCTCAGGCAAGAATACTGGAGTGGGTTGCCATTTATTTCTCCAGGGGATCTTCCTGACCCAGGGATTGAACCTGTGTCTTCCGCATTGGAGGCAGATGCTTTAACCTCTTAGCCATGAGGGAAGCCGAGGTGAGGTCTTAATGTAGACCAGAGTGAGACCTTAGTGTGACCCACAGTGAGGCCTCAGTTTGGACCGGACTCAGGCCTCAGTGATAACCAGAGTCAGGCCTAACTGTGGACCAGAGTCAGGCCTCCGTGTGGACCAGAGTGAGCCCTCCGTGTGGACCAGAGCCAGGCCTGAGTGTGGACAAGAAACAGCCCTCTGTACGGACCAGAGTCAGGCCTCAGCGTGGACCAGACTTAAGCCTCTGCATGGACTAGAGTGAGGACTAAGTGAGTACCACAGTCAGCCTCCAGTGTGGACCAGGGTGAGGCCCAGTTTAGACACAGGCCCCAGTGTGCATTGATTCAGGCCTCAGTGTGGACCATCTATAGGTCTGAGTGTGGACCAGAGCCAGGCCTAAGTGAGTTCAAGAGTCAGGAGTCAGGATTCAGTGTGGACCAGAGCCAGGCCTAAGTGAGTTCAAGAGTCAGGAGTCAGGACTCAGTGTGGACCAGAGTCAGGCCTAACTGAACCAGAGTCAGGACTCAGTGTGGGCGAAGGCAGGCATTAGTGTGGACTAGAGTCAGTTCTCAAAGTGAAACAGAGTCAGGACTAAGTGAGTGCCACAGTCAGCCTCCAGTGTGGACCAGGGTCGGTCAGGCCTCAGTGTGGACGAGAGTCAGGCCTCGTGGTAGACCACATCAGGCCTCGTGTATAGATCCAGGCCATAGTGTTGAGAAGACTCAGTCCTCAGTGGACCAGAGGCAGGCTTGTGTGGACCAGAGTCAGGTCAAAATGAGTACCACACTCAGGGAAGACTCTTATTTGAATTAAGGACTGATTCGAACAGAAAATAAAAATTACTCGAGAAGAAAACCCCCCAAACCAGCGTCCACTGCGTTCTCCTCGGGTCTCAGGCCCCTCGCTGCTCTCATCCCTGGGCCTTAATGGGCTTGACTTTCGGGTCAAACTGAGGTCTTCATGGGGGAGCTGGAAAGGTTGTGCCAGCCAAGGAGCACAGTGATATCTTGACAGCCTGAGGCCGCCACCTTAAAATCCAAGTGGTCCCCTACACATAAAGCAAGCCTCTCGCACCTAGAAAATGGTGGACTCTCTCTGTTGGAAGAGCCTCTCTCCCTGGAGAGGCTCCACCTGCCTAGGACAGCTGCCTCAGCATAAGGCTTTGGCTGGGGATAGGATACGTCTGGAGGAGAAGCGTAAGGGGCAGAAGGAATGACACCCTGGCCCTTTGTGTCTGTTCGGCCCTTTCCACAATAATTTCCAGCCCAGGAACGCTCATTTGCCAGGGCTTAGGTTTCCCCAATACGCAGAGCGGGGCATGAATAAGTGCTGCCCCCTTGTGGCCGTTTTAGGAAACAACAACCCCAAATCCGGGACCTATGGGCACTCCATCTTCACCAGAGCTGCTCTGCTCTAAATGATCCCTCTGTTGGACAGGTGACACGCAGGAGGCAGCAGAAACAGAATTCAAAAGAAGGCCGACCTTCAGGAGGCAATTTCAAATGGCAAATACTGCTGACACTTAAAAAAATAGGAAGGAAATCCAAATCCCCCTCCTGTGGAAGTCCTGGGCCGCCCAAATGAAAGAGGAAGGCACACCAGAACTACAAGGAGCTCCGGTTAGTAGCAGTTAGTGGAAAATGTACAAACAATAAATACTGTGGAAGGCCAGGAGACCAGGAACACTCCTAGGCGGCGGCGGGGGATGCCCTTGACAATAGCCACTATGGACAAGGACATGCAGGCTCCTTTAGAAACAAAAAGCAGCCCAGGATGCTGCGGTCTGCCTCTGGGGCCTAGACCCTAGGAAACGCACCCCTCCAGGACACACACGCATCCCCACGTTCTTCACGGTGCTGTCTACAACAGCCAAGGCATGCAAGCAACAGAAACCTCAAGCCACAGAAGAGTGGAGGCTAAAGATTGCCGCACACATTCATGGACTACGGCTGAAACACTCACAAGAGAGTGAAGTGGCGCCAGCTGCAGCAACCAAGATACGGACCCGGAGACGATCACACTATGTCATCAGACAGAGAAGGACAAAAAGCACATGATACCGCATACAGGTGAAATCTCATGATGGATACACGTGAGCTCTTGGAGCAAACAGAAACAGATGCTTAGAAAAGAAACTTTCCTTACCAAATGGGAAGGCCAGGTGGCCGTGGAGTGATAACTGAGAAGTTTGGGATTAGCCCGTATACTCTTCTATACAGATAAATACACAGACAAGAGGAAAAGAACAATGAACAAGGATGTGCTCTATAAGTAAGAAACTGCACTCAATACCCTCTCAACCTCTATGGAAGAGAACCCTAAAAAGACAGGCACGTGTATATGTTAACTGAATCAACTTGCTGTACCCCTGTGATTAACCCAACACGCTAAATCAATATGTTCCAACAGAGAATAAAAATTCCAAGACAAAAATAAATGTCTCCTCTTCTCCCCTTAGGCGTCAATCCCCGGGGCTGCTGTCTCATCCCTGCGGCCTGAGCAGACTAGTCCCCAAGGCTGCCATGTACGTGTGGAGGGAGCTAGGGAGGAGGTCAAGCAAATGAGCCCCCTGAGGATCCTGCGTGCCTGGTTCCCACTAGTTGGACCAGTCTTCACTTCCAGGCAGGCCCTCTACACCAAGCCTCTTTCACTCAAAAATGGAGGGCACTCTGCTGGAACAGCTCTCAAAAGTATATATTTCAATAAAATGAATTTTTTAAAAAAGAGCAAGAAACCCCTAAGTTACAAAGCAAAGGGAATAGCAAAACCAAGCTTTCGTCAAAGAATGAAAATAATGCCAACACTTTGACAAAAGTGGAAGAAAAAGAACATACAAAATATTTTTTTAAATTATCATGATCAAAGCCAAATCAACGAGGTCTGCCAGGACACAGCCCTTGGTTGCCCATCTGTGATGAAGCAATTCGTTGCGATCCTACCACTGGTAAGAACAGTGGTGGGTAGGATTCTGACTCATACTCAAGAAACTGTCTATGGCCATTTGGCAATAAATAGTTCTCCCTACTGAGGCGGTAGGTTCCAATGATCTAGGTCAAACTCAACTATTCAACCCTGACATGATCGCAGAGCCCAGCGTTCCTGGCCCCCACCCCTCCTTTCCAGCAGGCAGCAATGCACCTCTCAGGAGCTCTAATCCTGGTCTCCCCCTTAGGCTTTGATGTCTGCAGGGTGTGTGGCCTGGGCACCCTCAAAAGCTTGCTAGGTTTTGGAACTCGAAGTTCAGGAACACCAGAGACCTGGCAGTGAGCCCACCGCTGGTCCCCATGAATGGCATCGTCTCCCTCAGCCTGCAGTGGGCGGCCTGTCATGGCAGTGCTGGGCAGAATCCCCCACTGAGGGAGCACCCGCTGCGCGGGTCAGAGTGCCTGCCGGCATTTCTCCCCAACTCGAGACTCTCCTGGAGAGCAGGCCCCAGGGTCTGACCACCCTTGTCCTCGGGATTGATCAGTGACTAGAGCCCTTGAAACCGACAGCCTGAGGAACCTGCCCAGCCATCCTAAGACCCAAGCCTCAGGACCTGATCTTTGAGAAAGCTCCGTGGGCATGCCAGAGCCAGGACCGTGGGCTCTCAGCACTGAGCGCAACTGGCTCTTGAGATTCTAGAGTCCGGGGTCCTTCCGGCAAGCCAAACATCTGACTCTGTCTTCAGTGTCTGAGAGGCCTGCCATGAAGATAAAACTCCCTCGCCTTATGAGGAATCTTAGTCCCTCAGTCCAGCAGCCTATGCAGCACCAGCCCTGTCACCTGCACAGACGTTTGGACTCCAGGTTTTAGCCGCGAGACCGTAGGAAGATGACCCAACCTCGAGGAGCCTCTGTTTCCTCACCTGTGAGATGAGGTGGGCTACCTAGCTCATCGGGCAGCTGCACAAGATAAACGAGATAAAGGGTGTGAGATGGCCAAGTCCTCCTCCCCTCAACTAAGGCAGGCAGCGTTTCACAATGATCCTTTTAAAAATGATCGATATTATGGACTAAATTGTGCCTCCCCTGCCCCCCAGTTCATATAGCCCTGGTGGCAGTGTTTGGAGACAGGACCTAAAGGGAAGTAGTTAAGTCAGTCATAATGACGTGGCCCTGATCCAACAGGATCAGTGTCTTTATAAGCAGAGACACCAGAAAGCTCTCAGGTAAAGCTCGCGTTAAGTCCCTCTGTCCCTGAAGAAGGCTACAAACAGTGCAGAGTCTTCTAGACCGGTGCTCTCCAACTCTACTGCGCCCAGATCACCAGGGATGGTGTTAAAACGCCGATTCCGATCCATAGGCTTGGGGTGAGGCTGGGGAGTCTGTCCCTAATGAGCCTCCAGGGGATCCGGATGCTGCTGGTCTGCCGACTATACTTTGGAGTAGCAAAGTCCTTAGACTACCATCTTATTTCCCCACGAAAAATATATGGTCATTTATTTATCTAGATGCCAACTGCCCAATGCTGTCAAGCACTGTGCCAAGCGCTGAAGGTTGTTAATAAAACCGGGTCTCTGCTCTTAAGGAGTTCATAGTCAGTTAAGGCCCTAAGGGGTTTCCCTGACTCCATGAGCCAAGGGCAATGTCAAATACAAAATGCAGCCCAGTGAAGACAACATCCTTCCAGAAGACCCTACATAAGATGTGCAGGAGGCAACAATCATGTTGAGATGAACGCCTCTATTTAGGGACTCAACTCTGGCTATGATGGAACCAGGTGTTTTTGAGAAGCGGATGGACAAAATGATGGACAAAACCAGGCGCCACTGTACCTTCAGCCAATAAAACCACAGACATGGAGACAAGTCCATACATCAGCTTTGGGTCTCCCACTCATCAGAGCAATACTCTTCAGTGCAACTTGCTGGCATTGGCGACAGGCAGGGTAACGACAAGCCAGCAGTGGAGAAAGACGGTACTCGAGAAAGCGGCACTTGATGAGAGAAGCAGCTAGGTGTTCTGGACATGCTGAATATTAGAGCCGAATGGGAGGGTCCTCTACTTACGCAAAACCCCCTTTAGTCGACGATGAGACTAAACCCCAAAGCAGTTAAGGCAGTGGTTCTCAACCGGGGTGACTATGCATCCCCAGGAGACAAACAGCGGTGTTTGGAGACAGTTTTGGTTACACGACTGCTGGAAAGCTATGATGCTTCGTGGACAGAGCACAGAGATGCTGCTAAAAGCAGGTCAAGACGGCCCACCACAGCTGAAAGCTACCTGTCCCCAAATGTCAACAGTTTTGAGGTTAAGAAGCCCTCAGTTAAGGAATTTGCCCAAGTCAAAGAAGGTCACACCACAGACTAGCTTAGAGCATTCTGCAATGATGGATACGTTCCACACTCGACACTGTCCATTGGGGCAGCGGAGAGGTACATGTGAGAGATGGGTGGTGTGACTGAAGAACCTGGTTTAAATTTTTTATTTGTCCTTGATAACATAACTGTAAATAGCCATGCATGGCCGGTGACTACTGTACTGGGCAGGACAGAATTACCATTTGTATTTCCTGATACATAGGCTGGCATTCTTTCAGTTTCACAGTCTGTTTCTTTCTACTTTTCTGAAACTGCCCACCCACCTGACTTGATCACAAAGGTTCGTCTGGGAAAAAAACACAAGTGTAAAATAACAGCAGAAGAATCTTAAAAAAAGGTTTGAAGTTAAACACCTTATCTTGTAGATTCTGAAAAAAGCAGAATGTCAGATCGTGGTGATACATACAGTGGTCCCCCCATCGACTGAGGTTTCAGTTACCAGTGGTCAACCACAGGTCCGTAATATTAAGTGGTAAACGTCAGAAGTAAACGATTTGGAAGTTTTAAGCTATACGCCATTCTGAGTGTTGAGATAAAATCGCGTGCTGTCCCACCAGGCCTTGAACCACCCCTTCCTCCAGTATACTCATGCTGTACGTGATACCTGCCCACCTGGTAGCTGTCATACTGGACCGTCTGGGTTATCGGGTTGACTGTCCAGTATTGCAGTGCTTATTATGTTCAAGGAACCCTTGTGTTAGTTGCTTAGCGTGTCTGACTCTTTGCGACCCATGGACTGTAGCCCACCATGCTCTTCTGTCCATGGAATTCTCCAGGCAAGTAGACTGGAGTGGGTTGCCATTCCCTTCTCCAGGGGATCTTCCTGACCCAGGGGTTGAACCCTGTCTCCCGCATTGCAGGCAGATTTTTTACCATCTGAGCCACCAGGGAAGGCTCTTATTTTACTTAATAACCTTTCTAAAATGCAAGAATAGTGATGCTGGCCATGAAGACATTCTCTTACTGTGTCTAGTTGATAAATTAAACTTTGGCCAAGATGGCAGAGTAGGGGGACGTGGAGTTTGCAGGTGCAGCGGGGTGCTGAGGGGAGGGTCTGTAGTGGTTCTTGCAGAGTGCCTGCTAGGCGCCAGACAAAGATATCACACAAAAAGAAAATCACAGGCCAACATCACTGATGAACATAGACACAAAGCCTCAACAAAATGCTAGCAAACAGAATCCAGCAACACATTTAAAGGCTCACACACCACGATCAAGTGAGATTTACCCCAGGGATGCAAACTGAAGAATAAAAGCCAGACGATCAATTCAACAGATGAGGAAAAACCTTTTGACAAAATTCAACAACCATTTGTAATAAAAGCTCTTCAGAAAGTGGACACAAAGGGAAACTACCTCACCGCAATAAAGGCCTTATGTGACAAGTCCAGAGCAAGCATCGTTCTCACGGGTGACAAGCTGAAAGCCCTTCCTCTAAGACCAGCAACAAAACAAGGGTGGCCATTCTCACCTCTATTATTCCACATAGTTTTGGAAGTGCTAGCCATGGAAATCAAAGATGAAAGAGAAATAAAAGAAGTCCAAATTGAAAAAGAAGTTAAACTGTCAGTATTTGCAGGTAACATGATACTACATATAGAAAATCCTAAAGATGCTACCAGAAAACTACTGGTGCTAATCCATGAATCTGGCAAAGTTGCAGGATACAAAATTAAAGCACAGAAATCTCTTGCATCCCTATACACTAGCAAGCAAAGATCAGAAAAAGAGAAAAGGAAACCCATTTACCACTGCAACAAAAAGAATAAAATACCTAGGAATAAACCTACCCAAGGAGGAAACAAGACTGGCACTCAGAAAACTGTAAGATACTGATGAGAGAAATAAAAAACCACACAAAGAGATGGAGAGATATGCCATGTTCTCAGATTGGAAGAATCAATATTGTGAAAATGACTATGCTACCCAAAGCAACCTACAGATTCAGTGCAACCCCTATCAGATTACCAATGACATTTTCACAGAATTAGAATCAAAAATTTTTACAATTTATTTGGAAACACAAAAGACACCGAATAGCCAAAGCAATCAGGAGAAAGAAAGATGAAGTTGGGGGAATCGGGCGCCCTGAGTTCAGATTCTACTAAAAAGACAGTGATCCAGACAGTGTGATACTGGCACCAAAACAGAAACAAAGAGCAAGCCCAGGCACCTGCGGCCCACTAACCTATGACCACGGAGGCGAGAACACACAACGGGGAAAGACAGTCTCTTCAATAAGTGGTGCTGGGAAACTGGACAGCTACCTGTGAAAGAATGAAATTAGAACACCCCCTAGTACCATACACTAAAAGAAATTCAAAGTGGATTAAAGACCTAAAGGTAAGGCCGGACACTATAAAACTCTTGGAGGAAAACACAGGCAGAGCACTCTGACATAAACTACAGCAAAACTTTTTTTGACCCACATCCTAGAGTAATGAAAATAAAAATAAACAAATAGGACTCAGTAAATGTAAAAGCTTTTGCACAGCAAAGGAAACCATAAACTAGAAGAAAAGACATCCCTCAGAATGGGAGAAAATGTTTGCAAATGAAGCAACTGACAAGGGATTAATATGCAAAATATACAAACAGCTCATACCAAAGAAACAAACAGCCCAATCAAATACCAAAGAAACAAACAATCCAATCAAAAAATGGGTGGAAGACCTAAACAGACATCTCTCCAAAGAAGACATACACATGGCCAAGAGACACATGAAAAGACGCTCAGCATCACTAACTACTAGAAAATGAAAATCAAAACTGCAGTGAGGTACCACCTCACACCAGTCAGAACGGCCATCACTAAAAAAATCTACAAACAGAAAATGGTGGATAGGGTGTAGAAAAAAGGGACCCCTCTTGCACTGCTGGTGGGAATGGAAACTGATACCGCCACTTTGGAGAACAGTATGCAGGTTCCTTAAAAATCTAAAAATAGCACTACCTTATGACCCAGCAATCCCACTACTGAGCATATACCCTGAGAAAACCATAATTCAGAATTGCACACATACCCCAGTGTTCATTGCAGCACTATTTACAGGACACAGGAGCAACTTAAATGTCCAATGACAGATGCATGAATAAAGAAGTTGTGGTAAACATATACGCAATAGAATATTACTCCCATCACTTCATGGCAAATAGATGGTGAAAAAGTGGAAGCAGTGACAGATTTTATTTTCTTGGGCTCCAAAATCACTGCAGATAGTGACTGCAGCCATGAAAGTAAAAGACACATGCTTGCTCCTTGCAAGGAAAGCTGTGATAAACCTAGACAGCATATTAACAAGCAGAGCTATCACTTAGCTGGCAAAGGTGCACACGAGTTAAGCTATGGGTTTTTTCCAGCAGTCACGTATGGATGTGAACACTGGATCAAAAGAAGGCTGAGCGCTGAAGAACTGATGTCTTTGAACTGTGGTGCTGGAGAAGACTCTTGAGAGTCCCTTGGATAGCTAGGAGATCAAACCAGTCAATTCTAAAGGAAATCAACCCTGAATATTCATTGGCAGGACTGATGCTGAAGCTGAAGCTCCAATACTTTGGCCACCCGATGCGAAGAACTGACTCCTTAGAAAAGACCCTGATTCTTAGGAAGACTGAAGGCAAAAGGAGAAGGGGGTGGCAGAGAATGAGATGGTTAGATAGCATCACTGACTCAATGGACATGAGTTTGAGCAAACTCTGGTAGATAGTGGAGGACAGAGGAGCCTGGTGTGCTACAGTCCATGAGGTCAAAAAGAGTTGGACACGACTTAGCAACTAACAACAACAAATTACTCAGTCATAAAAAGGAATGAAATTGAATCAGTTATAGAGACGTGGATGGACCTAGAGTCTGTCATGCAGAGTAAATCAGAAAACAGGTATTGTATATTAATGTATATATGTGGAATCTAGAAAAATGGTACAGATGAGCCTATTTCCAGGGCAGGAATAGACACAGATGTAGAAAATGGACATATGGACACAGGGGTGGGGGGAGAGCCAGGGGAGAGGGGAGGGTGAGACCAATTGGGAGGTTAGGATTGACATGCTGCTGCTGCTAAGTCGCTTCAGTCGTGTCCGACTCTGTGTGACCCCATAGATGGCAGCCCACCAGGCTTCCCTGTCCCTGGGATTCTCCAGGCAAGAACACTGGAGTGGGTTGCCATTTCCTTCTCCAAGGGATGAAAGTGAAAAGTGAAAGTGACGTCGCTCAGCCGTGTATAGAAAATGGACATATGGACACAGGGGTGGGGGGAGAGCCAGGGGAGAGGGGAGGGTGAGACCAATTGGGAGGTTAGGATTGACATGCTGCTGCTGCTAAGTCGCTTCAGTCGTGTCCGACTCTGTGTGACCCCATAGATGGCAGCCCACCAGGCTTCCCTGTCCCTGGGATTCTCCAGGCAAGAACACTGGAGTGGGTTGCCATTTCCTTCTCCAAGGGATGAAAGTGAAAAGTGAAAGTGACGTCGCTCAGCCGTGTCCGACTCTAGCGACCCCATGGACTGCAGCCCACCAGGCACCTCCGTCCATGGGATTTTCCAGGCAAGAATACTGGAGTGGGGTGCCATTGCCTTCTCTGATATATGTACACTACCGTGCGTAAAATAGCTAGTGGGGACCTGCTGTCTAGCACAGGGAGCTCAGCTCAGTGTTCTGCGGTGACCTAGCTGGGTGAATGGGGCAGGGGAGGGAGGCAGGTCCAACAGGGAAGTTATACATATAGCTGATTCCCTTCATTGTACAGCAAAAACGAACACAACGTTGTAAAGCAATTATACTTCAATTAAAAAAAATAGAATAAAATGAGTAACTAATGAGGACCTACTGTGTAGCACAGGAGAAAAAAAGAAGGTACATGTTAGCCACTTGTACTATTATTTAACAAGTACTTTCTTGAATCAGTTCACTTTTTGAAATCTTAAATTCCTATCTCAACCTTCAGTTCAGTTCAGTCACTCAGTTGCATCTGACTCCTTGTGACCCCATGGACTACAGCATGCCAGGCCTCCCTGTCCATAACCAACTCCTGCAGTCCACTCAAACTCATGTCCATTGAATCGGTGATGCCATCCAACCATATCATTCTCTGTTGTCTCCTTCTCCTGCCCTCAATCTTTCCCAGATTCAGGGTCTTTTCCAATGTGTTAGCCCTTCACGTCAGGTGAACAAAGTATTGAGTTTCAGTTTCAATATCAGTCCTTCCAATGAATACTCAGGACTGATCTCCTTTAGGATTGACTGGCTGGATCTCCTTGCAGTCCAAGGGACTCTCAAGAGTCTTATCCAACACCACAGTTCAAAAGCATCAATTCTTCGGCGCTCAGCTTTCTTCACAGTCCACCTCTCACATCCATACATGACCACAGGAAAAACCATAGCCTTGACTAGACGGACCTTTGTTGACAAAGTAATGTCTCTGCTTTTTATTGTGCTGTCTAGGTTGGTCATAACTTTCCTTCCAAGGAGTAAGCATCTTAATTTCATGGCTAAACTCACCATCTGCAGTGATTTTGGAGCCCCAAAAAATAAAGTCAGCAACTGTTTCCACTGTTTCCCCATCTATTTCCCATGAAGTGATGGGACTGGATGCTATGATCTTCGTTTTCTGAATGTTGAGCTTTAAGCCAACTTTTTCACTCTTCTCTTTTGCTTTCATTAAGAGGCTCTTTTGTTCCTCTTCACTTTCTGCCATAAGGGTGGTGTCATCTGCACATCTGAGGTTATTGATATTTCTCCCAGCAATCTTGATTCCAGCTTGTGCTTCTTCCAGCCCAGCATTTCTCATGATGTATTCTGCATGTAAGTTAAATAAGCAGGGTGACAATATACAGCCTTGACGTACTCCTTTTCCTATTTGGAACCAGTCTGTTGTTCCATGTCCAGTTCTAACTGTTGCTTCCTGACCTGCATACAGATTTCTCAAGAGGCAGGTCAAGTGGTCTGGTATTCCCATCTCTTTCAGAATTTTCCACAGTTTACTGTGATCCACACAGTCAAAGGCTTTGGCATAATCAATAAAGCAGAAATAGATGTTTTTCTGGAACTCTCTTGCTTTTTCCATGATCCAGTGGATGTTGGCAATTTGATCTCTGGTTCCTCTGCCTTTTCGAAAGCCAGCTTGAACATTTGGAAGTTCACGGTTCACGTATTGCTGAAGTCTGGTTTGGAGAATTTTGAGCATTACTTTACTAGCGTATGAGATGAGTGCAGTTGTGTAGTAGTTTGAGCATTCTTTGGCATTGCCTCTTTTGGAATAAAAACTGACCTTTTCCAGTCCTGTGGCCACTGCTGAGTTTTCCAAATTTGCTGGCATATTGAGTGCAGCACTTTCACAGCATCATCTTCCAGGATTTGTAATAGCTCAGCTGGAATTCCATCACCTCCACTAGCTTTGTTCGTAGTGATGCTTTCTAAAGCCCATTTGACTTCACATTCCAGGATGTGTGGCTCTAGGTGAGTGATCACACCATTGTGATTATCTTGGTCATGAAGATCTTTTTTGTACAGTTCTTCTGTGCATTCTTTCCACCTCTTCTTAATATCTTCTGCTTCTGTTAGGTCCACACCATTTTTATCCTTTATTGAGCCCATCTTGCATGAAATGTTCCCTTGGTATCTCTCCCATTCTGTTGTTTTCCTCTATTTCTTTGCATTGATCGCTGAAGAAGGCTTTCTTATGTCTCCTTGCTATTCTTTGAAACTCTGGATTCAGATGCTTATACCTTCCCTTTACTCCTTTGATTTTTGCCTCTCTTCTTTTCACAGCTATTTGTAAAGCCTCCTCAGGCAGCCGTTTTGCATTTCTTTGCCATGGGGATGGTCTTGATCCCTGTCTCCTGTACAATGTTACAAACCTCTATCCATAGTTCATCAGGTACTCTATCAGATCTAGTCTCTTAAATCTATTTCTCACTTCCAGTGTATAATCATAATGAATTTTATTTAGGTCATACCGGAATGGTCTAGTGGTTTTCACTACTTTCTTCAATTTAAGTCTGAATTTGGCAATAAGGAGTTCATGATCTGAGCCACAGTCAGCTCCTAGTGTTGTTTTTGATGACTGTGTAAAGCTTCTCCATCTTTGGCTGCAAAGAATATAATCAATCTGATTTCAGTGTTGACTGTTTGGTGATGTCCATGTGTAGAGTCTTCTCTTGTGTTGTTAGAAGAGGGTGTTTGCTATGACCAGTGCATTCTCTTGGCAAATCTCTATTAGCCTTTGCCCTGCTTCATTCGGGCCAAATTTGCCTGTTACCCCCGGTGTTTCTTGACTTCCTACTTTTGCATTCCAGTCCCCTATAATGAAAAGGACATCTTTTTTGGGTGTTAGTTCTAAAAGGTCTTGGAGGTCTTCATAGAACCAGTCAACTTCAGCTTCTTCAGCATTACTGGTTGGGGCATAGACTTGGATTACTGTGATATTGAATGGTTTGCCTTGGAAACGAACAGAGATCATTCTGTCGTTTTTGAGATTGCATCCAAGTAGTGCATTTCAGACTCTTGTTGACCATGATGGCTACTCCATTTCTTCTAAGGAATTCCTTCCCACAGTAGTAGATACAATGGTCATCTGAGTTAAATTCACCCAATCCAGTCCATTTTAGGTCACTGATTGTTAGAATGTTGATGTTCACTCTTGCCATCTCCTGTTTGACCACTTCCAATTTGCCTTGATTCATGGACCTGACATTCCATGTTCCTATGCAATATTGCTCTTTACATCATTGGACCTTGCTTCTATCACCCGTCACATCCACAACTGGGTATTGTGTTTGCTTTGGCTCTATCCCTTCATTCTGTCTGGAGTTATTTCTCCACTGATCTCCAGTAGCATATTGGGCACCTACCAACCTGGGGAGTTCCTCTTTCAGTATCCTATCATTTTGCCTTTTTATACTGTTCATGGGGTTCCCATGTATATGTATATGTACACACATTCTTTTTCATAGTCTCTCCCACCATAGTTTATCACAAGACATTGAGTATATTTCCCTGTCCTGTACGGTAGGGCCTTGTTTATCTAGCCTATATATAATAGTTTGCATTTGCTATTTCCAAACTCCCAACCCACCCCTCCCCCACCTCTCTTCCCTCCTTTGGCAACCATGCGTCTGATCTCTGTGTCTGTGAATTTATTTCCATTTTATAGATGTTTATTTGTTTCATATTTTAGATTTTGCTTATATGTAATTTCATATGGTATTTTTCTTTTTCTTTCTGAGCTCACTTTGTGTGATAACCTCTAGGTCCATCCATGTTGCTGCAGATGGCATTGTTTCATCTTTTTTAAGGCTGAATAATATTCCATCGCACATCTGTACCACATCTTCTTTATCCATTCATCTCTCAGTGGATGTTTAGCTGGTTTCCATGTGTTGGCTGTTGTCAGTAGTGCTGTTGNCGGGTCGTGAAGATCTTTTTTGTACAGTTCTTCTGTGTATTCTTGCCACCTCTTAATATCTTCTGTTTCTGTTAAGTCCATACCATTTCTGCCCTTTATTGAGCCCATCTTTGCATGAAACGTTCCCTTGGTGTCTCTAGTTTTCTTGAAGAGATCTCTAGTCTTTCCATTCTATTGTTTTCCTCTATTTTTTTTGCACTGATTGGTGAGGAGGCGTTTCTTATCTCTCCTTGCTATTCTTTGGAACTCTGCATTCAAATGGGTATATCTTTCCTTTTCTCCTTTGCTTTTTCCTTCTCTTCTTTCCCCAGCTATTTATAAGCCCTCCTTAGATAGCCATTTTGCCTTTTTGCATTTCTTTTTCTTGGGGAGGGTCTTGATCACTGCCTCCTGTACAATGTCTTGAAGCTCTGTCCATAGTTCATCAGGTACTCTGTCTATCAGATCTAGTCCCTTACATTTCTCACTTCCACTGGGTGAATTCCAGGAGTTGGTGATGGACAGGGAGGCCTGGCGTGCTGCAATTCATGGGGTCGCAAAGAGTCGGACACAACTGAGCGACTGAACTGAAGTGAACTGAACTGAACTGAACTGTATAATTGCAAGGGATTTGATTTAGGTCATTCCTGTGTGGTCTAGTGGTTTTCCCCACTTTCTTCAATTTAAGTCTGAATTTGGCAATAAGAAGTTCACGATCTGAGCCACAGTCAACTCCTGGTCTTGTTTTTGCTAACTGTATAGAGCTTCTCCATCTTTGGCTGCAAAGGATATAATCAATCTGATTTCGGTGTTGACCATCTGGTGATGTCCATGTGTAGAGTCTTTTCTTGTGTTGTTGGAAAAGGGTGTTTGCTATGACCAGTGCATTCTCTTGGCAAAACTCTATTAGCCTTTGCCCTGCTTCATTCTGTACTCCAAGGCCAAATTTGCCTGTTACTCCAGGTGTTTCTTGACTTCCTACTTTTGCATTCCAGTCCCCTGTCTGAAAAGGACATCTGTTTTGGGTATTGGTTCTAAAAGGTCTTGTAGGTCTTCATAGAACCATTTCAACTTTGCTTATGCCTTAAAATCATGGGCTTGAATAGTGATATATTTTTATAAAACATAAATTGTGCTTTCCTTTACTGGTGGGGTCTTCACAGCTTTTAAAACCCCTGCCAATATAACCTTACAAATAAAGGTGGGTGCAGCAACAATCTGAAAACTTCTCCAAAGACAGATTCATCTCCAGAAGACAATGCATGTCTTAACAGCTTCCTCCCTGTGCCTTGACACCAAGTAGCACTGATAAGGGCATTTCTAAATGTCTAAGATTTATGTCTTTAGAATTTTGATGATGGTTGATGTAAAACAATGAAAAAAAAATCAATGGAAACAATTTGGATCTATTTCTCTAGTGTGTGCTCATTTCCACACACGGAGAATTAGATAAATTATCTCTAATATAATTTTCCATGTTTCTTTTGCTGTTTGGTTTGGCTTTTTCTTAAAGGTAAACTGAATTTCTCATGGGTCATAATGTGACAGAGTTTTTAAATAATTGAAGCAATAAGGAGATGTTTATTTTTTTTACCAGAAGGAACTCTTCTCTTCTGAAATCACATTCTGGCCCAGGTTGCTAAGAAACCAGTTTTTTGCTTAAGGCCCAAATCAATGTTTTGTCCTACCTTCAGTTCAGAAGTTCCTCGAAATAACTGCTATTGTTGTTTTTCTGGTATCTTGGAGAGTGTTGACTAGTTAAGTTCTCCACCCGTAATTTGGCAGGGGTACTGAGAACAAAGCCCAAGGGCCTCCACTGCCTTCTCTATGTGCTCACTTCTCTGTCCGTGGGGACCAGTCCTGGCCAGGCCTGCCGTGCTCAGACTTTTCCAGACTAGAGGATAATTAGTATGTCTGCTTACACACTGGCCATCATTTCACAGTTGAACTCATCTGCACTTGTGTGATGACACCTGGTTAGTAAGATATAACTTACGGGTATTATACAGCAAAAAGAGGCTTGTAAGACTGTAAGACACTGTCCCCGAATCTTGAACTGCTAGCAGCTTCTCCAACAGCAGTGTGATTTTGCTGGAGTGTCAGGGCAATATGTTGAGGGTCTAAGAGGCTTGGGAAATCCCATATTTGGCATTTCTTAGTATCTGGCAGGCCCTCGTGATGTCACAATATAATCACCTCTGACCTGAGGCCCGTCTAGCCCGGAGAAGTGTCTAGACTCACCAGGATGCCGTACTCACCAGGGCCTCGGTGTAGAACAAATGGTGTCAGGGGCCGAGTTCACGATCATTTTCCAAGCACCGTGGTGTCTGGAACTATGCCACCTGGACCCTGATGTCTTCTCAGCACTCCTCAGTGAGATGTCCCTTGGTCTGCTTTGCTGAGAAAGTGTTCTTTCAAATGCAACTTCTACGAGCTTTTGTCAGGATGCTTGTTTTCACCACGCCTCCCCTCCAGCCCTCTGTTGAGCTATTCTGCCATTCCAAACTTACCAGTATGAAATGATTTTCATCATTGCCTTTTTTGAGGCCAAGGAAATGTAAGAACCACATACAGGAAAGTGAGGTACCCCATCTCAAGTCATCCCGGAAGCGAGTTCATTCTGGGGCAGGGTCTGGGCTGGGTGCTTGGTCCCAGGGAGGTGTGTCTCCAGGCCTTATGAGGCTTGGGCCCTAGACTCAGTGGCTGGCGGGAGCAGGATAGGGCTGAAGCAGGGGCGTTGCCCTTGGCCACCTAAAGACACTGTTTCCCTGGTGGTGATACTGGGAAGTGACCAGTTTCTGTAGCAGCTCGTGTCTAGGGTGGTGGCTGGGAGCCCCACAGCCTCAAGGGAACATAGCTGAGTCTTGACCCTCACATTTAGAGAAATCTTGAGTCTCACTGCACTCGGACCATGGATGTTTTAGCCAGCTTCTGCACAGCTTCCTCCCTCTTTCCTGCAGTCTTAAGACTGTTTATCATACGGGGTTTAAAAGTGTTGAAAAGGTTTACCCTTTTAAAAGCAGCTGGTGGTGGGCTGATGGCTCCCCTCCCCCCAGATCTGCCTCCAGGGAATGGGTGGGAGGGGGCACTTTTTGGTGGGGGGAGGTGCCCATCTCACTCACTAGGCTGTAAGCAGAGCTGGTGAGATTCTCTCCAGGGCTCTAATGAAGAGCAGAGCGTTAGGGGCTGTGGGCTCAGCAAAGGCTCCAGCTTTCCTGGGGCCTTCACAGCCTCGATCTCCTCTGCACTGAGCACATGACCCCCAGCCCCACCCAGGAGGGCATTAACATGCAGATTCTGGCTCAGTAGGTCCAGGCGGCCCTGAGAGTCTGCATTCCTAGGTGCCACTGATGTGAGGAGGCCCAGGCTTCAGAGCGGTGCTGACCACGTGGGATCCGCACTTGGGCAGCGATGGTGTCCCTCAGAACCTGGCAGAAATGCAAATTCTCGGGCCACCCAAACCTACTAATCAGGCCCTCCGAGGGTGGGGCCCGGCAGCCCGTGGTCAGCACGTCCTCAGGGTCATTCTGACCGATAGTGAGCTTGAGAACCATCGGTTTCTTCAGGCTCTCTCCTGGCTGGTTAGAGGGCGTGCTCCTTACTCTATGCCCCTCGGCGTGCTGCTCGTTTAATCACTGGGAGTATCTGCCGTCTTGTTCTTCAACTTCACGGTCTTCAGGGGTCACAAAAATGAGCTCTCAAGCATGTGTCTGCAGCCTCTTTAGGAGAGGTTTCATCTGGTATAGCTGTGTGTCAAGTGTAATGGGCTTGGGGTCGGAGGGAGGTACAAAGAGGTAGAAGAATCTCTGTCCATTAGAAAACACCTCCAGTAGCCACAAGGCCTTGTTAAAAACACAGGTTTCTGGGCCACACCCCTGGAGCTTCTGACTCAGTAGGTCTGGGGCTGGCCCTGAAAACTTGCATTTTTAATAAATTCCCAGGCGATCTTCAGGCTGTCGGTCCAGGGGTCATTTCTGAGTGCCACCTCTTGGCGCATCCATTCTCCAAAGGCCATGGAGGTTCTTTTATGCCTCCTTCTTCTCTTACAGGTGGAGTGGATGAGGAGAGGGGAGGAGGTGGAGGCTGGGGACCCTCAGGCATAGGTGTGTGTGTGCATTTGTGCAGAAGCCTGTTGGCCCTCTACTCCTATGCCTGAGGGCCAGTCTTCAATCACCTTTATGTCAACAGGTGGTGCCAAGAGGTGAGTGGCTCTATTAAGACCACTGCAGGACCCCGAGGAGAGTCCAGGGAGGCACTCTCCCGAGAGCTGGGGCCTCCACGGTGCCTTCCCTCTGGCACCAACCAGACTGTCACCCATTGCAAGCACACAAGACAGCTGCAGTTAAAACATATCAGTCTGAGACATGGTCCCCCTGGAAGCAGATTCCTGACTGGCTGCAGCATGCCCGGCCGGGGGGTTTTGATCTGTAGCACTGCTTCTAACTCTGCTATACAAGCTAAAAAGATGCCAGCTCCCTCCCTGGACTCATTAAATCAGTATTTGGGGAGGTGGGGTCTGGACCAGAATTGGGCAGAGACTCACTGCTCCACAAGCTGAGTGGGGTTGGGGAACTGGGGTCTCTATTAACATCTCTTCAGGATCCGGCCTTCTGTGAGAACTTTCTGTGGGAAATAGATCGGGGACCCAGAGATGGGGGAGCGCCCCAACTTCTGTCCCTGCAATAACTGCCTTGATGTATCTGCTCTTTGCTTTGAAAGTAGTGACTTGTTTGGCTTTCCTATGAAAGCAAAATAAAATACAGTGTCAAAACAGAGTCATGGCTAAGGGCTCTTGAAGCCATCGTGGGTTTTAAAAAGAAACTGCAGGGGCCCCAGAGTCATGTGCTGCTAAGTGCAGTGTGACGGAAGTTCACCTTATTAAACGTGGGGATTATTACACAGTGCCTGGGCTTTGCAGGTATATTAAGAAACCAAATTCAGAGACTTGCTCTCGCAAAGTAAAATATAGCTCTGTTTTATATAGTTACGTTGTTAAACATGGAGTATCTGTATTCATATAGATATTTGGAATTCATATAATGTGGAAATAAGTGCCCTTATAATTGAACTGGAGATAGTACCTTTAGAGTTCTCATTATTTTCTCTATTCTTTGTGGGGCTTAGAACAACATAAAGGTCTTAACGTTTGATGAGATGGCTTTCTGAGGATGCTGCCAACCCTGCTTCTCACTACGGGGTGATCCCCTTCAGGTAGTAAACCCACTTAATTCCAGTGTCGCTGCCTTCGCCGGGCGGGCAGGTTACAATCAGCTTGCTGGTGATGGGTGTTTTGCTGCCCGACGGGTTTCCTTCGAAGTAGACAGTGATGTTGTTGATCTTTTTGGGCTTCACAGAGTCCGTGGCGCGGATGGAGAACGCGTTGTTCTCCACGAGGAAGGAGAAGGTGACGGGGCGGTAGAAG
>SJXQ01009809.1:156717-246300 GCA_006408695.1 Aepyceros melampus | reverse complement strand
CGTTCCTGAAGGGGATGACGATGCTGTAGCCGGCTCGGATCAGGAAGGGGCCTTGCGGCTTGGGGGCCAGGGCCACCCCGAACAGGGGGATGGTGTACTCGCCGCCCGCCAGCGACGACAGGGTCAGGATGCCCTTGCTCTCGCCCAGGTGGCTGGGCTCGAAGTACACCTCCACGCTGACCTCCGTGCCGCCCTGGGCCCCAGGCGCCGCGTAGACGATCTTTTCCGTGTGGAAGTCTGGACAGTCGGTCTGAAAGGGGAACACATGTGCTCGGCTCACCCTGGACCCTGAAGAGCAAGCCTGTAGCTCTGGGCCTCCCCAGCGCCCCCACCCTCCGACGTGAGCAGCCTAGGCTTGTGTGAGGCAGGGCAGGCTGTACAAAAGTCGAGTCCTGTGACTCTCTCGAAGAGTAGGTATTACTAGTTTATCCTAGTTTACTAAGAAGAACCAAGGCCAAGAGAAACTGAGGCAGGGTGGTGTGGGCAGCGGCCCTTGGTGCTGCTCCCCTGAGCCTGCACTCCTTTCCTTGCACAGGCGAGGAGGACTGGACTTTAGCGGTGGGGTGGGGAGGGGCAAGTTCTGGATAATAAGCTGAGAACAGAGTGCAAGGCGTCCCTTCCGCGCCCGAGTGTTCAGGGGCCACTTCAGGCCCCTCTGGGGTCTCTCACCCCTTTGCTCCTATGACTGGAACACTTGAGATGGTGGGTGCCCTTTAGCCTGCATCCCTGAGTGGCTGGGGTGAGCAGAGTCCCCCACGGACTGTGGCTACACAGAGAAGCACTAGAGGAGACTGTTGCTTTAAAGCCACTGAGATACTGGGACTGTTAACTGCAGCATAACTAGGCTTCTCCTGATGGATGGGATGACCAGGAGCCTATGCCTCTTTGAAAACTGTGAATCACTATCTTGTATACCTGAAACTTCTGTAAAATTGTACAACTATACCTCAGTTACCCCTCTGGGGTCTCTCACCCCTTTGCTCCTATGACTGGAACACTTGAGATGGTGGGTGCCCTTTAGCCTGCATCCCTGAGTGGCTGGGGTGAGCAGAGTCCCCCACGGACTGTGGCTACACAGAGAAGCGCTAGAGGAGACTGTTGCTTTAAAGCCACTGAGATACTGGGACTGTTAACTGCAGCATAACTAGGCTTCTCCTGATGGATGGGATGACCAGGAGCCTATGCCTCTTTGAAAACTGTGAATCACTATCTTGTATACCTGAAACTTCTGTAAAATTGTACAACTATACCTCAGTTTAAAAAAAAAAAAAGAGCCTCTGCCTCGTGACCATGGCCACGGGACTTCAGTGTTAACTGGGCACGTGGCCACCTACTATAAGGCTGCACTCCTGGTGCCCTTTGTTGCCAGGTGTGGTCATATCAAGTTTTCTTCAATAAGCGTGAGTGGAAGTGAGGTACACAGCTCCCCGCTTTTCCCATGGAGCTGGCTGCAATGAGGATGTCACAACAAACCATCTTGGTCCATGTGGACCGAAGCAACTCTCTAGAGAGGGAAGGACATCAGGACAAAAGGGTCTGGGTGCCTGATGTCACGGCGCCTAACCCTGAGTCCACGCTGCTATCTGAGAGAGGAATAAATTTTATTTTGTTGGTTTTGGGGAGATTCTGTTTCAGTAGTTAATCCTGTATTACTGGCCCATAGCAAGCGTTCCATATATGCTACCTATTACATCAGTGTGCATACAGGATTAACTACCGAAACAGAACCTCCCCGAAACCAACTGTCTCTGCATCGACTGCTGAGCAACACTGCCCCCCTGACACCCCCCACCACACTCCAGCTTGTTAAACTAGAAAGTCTGTGAGGAAGAACCCAGACCTGATATTTTTTCTGATACTCTGTTTCTAGCTGAGAGTTTCAACTAGATGAAGGCCCTGAGTAGGAGTTTCCTATTTCTGCACCTGGGTGTCCTGCTCCCATTACTTCTGGCTTCTGGAAAGCGGAGGGCAGAGGGTGGGGCCGGGCTGCTTACCCTGCAGTAGTATTCTGTCTTCTGCCGAGTGTAATTGGTGAACTTGGCGAAGATGCTCTGGCCGCTGCCAAGAACAGCCTGGAAGTGGATGGGTTTTTCAGGCAGTGCTGGCAAGGCTTTCAAATTGAGCTCATATGGGTAGTAACCCAGCTCGCTGTTGTGCAGTGTCAGTTTCCCGAAGGTTTCTCCCGCTTTCAGGGGCTGGAATTCAAATGTGAATGTTCCCTGCAAGAGAAGACAGCTAGTATTACTCGCTCAGTTGTGTCCAACTCTCTGCGACCCCATGGACTGTAGCCCACCAGGCTCCTCTGTCCATGGAATTCTCCAGGCAAGAATGTTGGAGCGGATTGCCATTTCCTTCTCCAGGGGATCTTCCCGACCCAGGGATCTAACCTGGGGTCTCCTGAAATGAGGGCAGGTTTTTACTGTCTGAGCTACCAGGGAAGCCCCAGTGGCTATTAAATAATTTCCTTTCACATGCCTGAGCCAAAGTTCTGTGCGGCCCTGGTTTATATGAGGACTTGGGCAGCAGGGGAAGGAAGAGAATAGGACCGTGATGGATCGGTCGTCCTCCGCCCTCCGACCACTGCCGGGCTGCCCCAACTCCAGGATGCAGAAGTGGGTCCAGAGGCCCCCTGGGAAGAGTCTCCATCACAGATAACCAGGGGGGAGCCCCCACACCAGGGCCATACCTCAGAGTTGGCCGGCACCACGAACTGGGAGGGCAGGCTGATGTCGGGCGTCCTGCACTCCGTGGAGAAAGTCGCCATGTAGGGCAGGGGGTTTCCCACCTTGATGGAGGCCGAGGTGCTCTGCCGCACGGGGCTCACCATCTCAATGGTTTTGATGACACCCGAAGGGATGACCCTGAAACTCAACGTGTAGTATAGGAACTCGTTGGTCACCTCATTTCGGAAGATCACCTGGATTGAGAGAGAGAGTGGGAGGAAGTGGGGCGGAGAAGAGGGGTTAGCTCGGGGTCTTCCGCCATCAATAGGATCCTTCTCTCCGTTGGCAAGGCCGGGCGAGTGAAGCCTGGGCCCTCCCAGCCCACGTGAACCCCGCCACCCAGCCCTTCTCTTCAGGCGTTCTGCTCTGGCTCCTTCCAGGTGGGCAGGCATGGAGGACTGCCTCCAGCGGTTGCTTAGAAGCGGCGAGAGCAGCACGGTCTGGGGCTGAGGGGGAAGGTGTCCTCAGTGGGGACAGCGAGTGGTATCCCCTGGACACTCCTGGAGAACAAGCAGGACCTCAAGAGGTTCGTGCTGTGGTGGGCTTCACCCCTACTCCTGCTACTGCTGGAACAGTTAATGCATCAATACTACTGCTAGTAATGGCGTCTGACACTTAATGATTACGGTGTCCTAGGCACTGGAAGTTGGACCATAAAGAAGGCTGAGCGCCAAAGAACTGATGCTGTAGAATTGTGGTGCTGGAGAAGACTTGAGAGGGCCCTCCCAGCCCACGTGAACCCCGCCACCCAGCCCTTCTCTTCAGGCGTTCTGCTCTGGCTCCTTCCAGGTGGGCAGGCATGGAGGACTGCCTCCAGCGGTTGCTTAGAAGCGGCGAGAGCAGCACGGTCTGGGGCTGAGGGGGAAGGTGTCCTCAGTGGGGACAGCGAGTGGTATCCCCTGGACACTCCTGGAGAACAAGCAGGACCTCAAGAGGTTCGTGCTGTGGTGGGCTTCACCCCTACTCCTGCTACTGCTGGAACAGTTAATGCATCAATACTACTGCTAGTAATGGCGTCTGACACTTAATGATTATGGTGTCCTAGGCACTGGAAGTTGGACCATAAAGAAGGCTGAGCGCCAAAGAACTGATGCTGTAGAATTGTGGTGCTGGAGAAGACTTGAGAGTCCCTTGGAAAGCAAGGAGATCAAACCAGTCAATCCTAAAGGCAATCAACTCTGAATATTCACTGAAAGGACTGATGCTGAAGCTGAAGCTCCAATACTTTGGCCACCTGATGTGAAGAGCCGACTCACTGGAAAAGACCCTGATGCTGGGGAAGACTGAGGGCAGGAGGAGAAGAGGGTAGCGGAGAATGAGATGGTTAGAGAGCATCACCAACCCAATGGACATGAGTCTGAGCAAACTCAGGGAGACAGTGAAGGACAGAGAAGCCTGGTGTGCTGCCGTCCATGGGGTCACAAAGGACCAGACACAACTTGGCGACTGAGTGACAGCAACAAGCCCTGGAGGTACTTACTTAATTCACACAGCTTGTGGGCAACATTACTGTTTCCCTCACTGATTTTCCTAAAGATGAGGAAACTGAGGCTAAGGAAGTTATCTTGCCCAGGGTCTTGTGCAAAAGAGTATCAGAACCAGGATTTGAACCCAGGTTGGCTTGACTCCAGAGCTCACATATCTGGCTGGTGGACAGGTTGCCCCCCTTTTGCAGTTCTTTGCCTGGATGTCTAATGACATTGAGCATCTTCTGTGCATCTCGCTCACTCAGACATTTACTTCTGTGAGGCAAAGGATTCCAGTTTTTTTGTCCTTTTTAATACCTTGAGTGGTTTATCTTGTTAGGAGATAATGGTTCCTTACGTACCTGCCTTTTTACTTTTGCCCTCTTCTTGGCTTTAGAGTGCTCTGACCGCCTCTGTATTTTGATAGGAGTGTTGTTTTACATTTTAAGCAATCATTTATACGTTTAGGTTGAAGTCAGCCTTCTTGCTATTCCTTTCCATTTGTCTTTTTTAAAATTCCTTCATTGCTACTTTTCTGCCTTCTGGCAGAAAAGATTCTAGATCAATGTGAAATCTCTTGGAATGTATTTTATTTCCTCTATGGCTTCTTAGCTGTATTTTTAAATAACATAGTTTTAGTAGTTGCTCTAGTACTGACAACTTATCAACATTTAATGTAGAGTTGGTATTTTATCACTTCCCACTTCGTAACTGATGCTTTGTTTCCGATCTCATACATCCTACTTCACAAATGCAATAATCTTACTGAGGTATAATCTCACTTACCTACCCACTCCATCTTTTGGGCTTTTGTTGCTGTATCTTTTATGTCCACATGCATTCGTCCCCCTTACAATGCTGTTATATTTACTATAAACTGCCAGTTGTTTTTTTAAGAAAGTTCTAAGAATAAAAATATATATGTTTCATATTTATGCACTCATTTGCTATTTTTAGAGCTCTTCTTCCCTTCCAGTGGATATCCACGTTCCCACCTGGCGTCATTTCCTTTTGACTAAAGAATACCCATTAGCATGTTTTGCAGCAAGGCCAGCGGGCCGGCAATGAATTCTCTCATCCTTTTTTTTTTTCAAATCTGAAAATGTCTGTTTTACTGTCTGCTTTAAAGGATATTTTCAGTGAATAAAGATTTCTAGGTTGACAGTCTCTTCTTTCAGCACTTTTCAGAGGGCTGCTGAAAGAGCCACTGAAGAGGAGTCAGTGGCCATTCTTTATTGGTGTCTCTCTGTACATAATAGAACCTTTTTATCTGGTTGTTTTCTATTTATCTTTGATTTTCAGCAGTTTTACCATGATGTGCACAGGCATGATTTTCTTTGTTTCTCCTGTTAAAACTCTACCAAGTTTCTTGGATTTGTAAATTGTTTTTTAAAAAAATAAAATCAGGGAAAGTTTCAACAATTACTTTTTCAATCTTCTCCCCTGTCCAACAGCCCCAACTGTTAACTTCCTCCTCCTCAGTTCACCAAACCTGATATGCTTTGCTCAGACTAGCTCACTGCGCTGCAATCAGGAAATTGTCCCAAGGCCGAGAGGATAATCACAAGACTCATTTCATAAACTGGGCTTCTTCACCTAGAAGACTCAGACTGTGCCAGATAGCTCGGGATTTTTTCCCCAATCATTTTGAAGAGTATTTCTTCCCTTTATGGCCGTGTTTTTCTGTTCCAGGCGCTTCTATAAGATGGGTATTAGAACTTCTTGATTTGTACTTTACGTCTCATATTTCCTTTCAGCTTCCTTAAGACACAACTCACATGTTACAGAATCTACCCATTCACAGTGTGCCATTTAGTGCTTTTTTAGTATATTCACAAAGTGGTCCAACCATCACCACTCATCTTCAGCGCCCTCAAAAGAACCCCTTTATCCAGTAACAATCATTCCCATGTCCCCCTAACCCATCGCCTCTAGTCCTGGGCACCGCTAGTCTACTTTCTGTTCCTATAGACTTCCCTACTCTGGACATTTCATATGAAAAAGAATCACAGTGCGCAGCCGTTTGCGGCAGGCTTTGTCACCTAGCGGGATGTTTGCAGGGTTCATCGCAGTGCCGTCTGCGGCAGTACTCGCTTCCTATCACTTTCTATTGCCGAAGAATATTCCATTGTATTTCTCAGTTCACCGGTGGGTGGAAAGTAGGTTGTTTCCATTGTTTAGCTCTTATGAATAATGCTGCTATGAACGTTTACATATAGGCTTTTGTGTGGACATATGTTTTCACTTATCTGGGGAATAAATTGCTGAATTTTATGGTAACTCTATGTTTACCCATTTGAGGAGCTGAAACCTGTCTTCCAAAGTAGCTTCACTATTTCACTCCCACTGGAAACATGTGAAAGACCCATCTTCTCCACACCCTTGCCAGTACTTGTCATTATTTCCCTTCATTCTTGCCATTTCTTTGTGCTCACGTGCTATTTTTTTCACTTTAAAATCTCTCCCTAGGTGATTGCATCCTCCATCTTGGTGTCAAGCACTATCTGTAGGTGGATAATCCCTGTAAGTTCTCTTCAGCCCTGACCTCTCAGGGAGCCACTGAACCATGTACTCCTTTTCCTCAAAGCACTTAGGCCATTTGGAAATGACCCACTCAGAGTGGAATTACATGATGAATGCTCATCTCCTCCACTGGACTGCGTGTTCCAGGAGAACAGAGACTGCGCCTGTTGTTGATCACTATGTTATCAGCACGTGGTATAGCATATGGCACATGTGCTCAAGAGATGCTTGTTGAACTGGTGAATGAGTCAGGAGGAACAGTTCATGCGTGAAGGACCCTGCGGAGGCCTGGAGTCACTGGCTCTGAGATGAAGCCTGGCTCTGACGTCACTAGCTGCGTCGAGGGCTCAGCCTGATGCTGGGCGCTCTCTAAACCCTCAGAAAAGGGATCTTTCGCTCTTATCATTGTGGTCTGGTGTCTGATGCCCAGTGTTACCTACTGCTTCAGGGTTTTCATGATTCTGCCACCTGGAGGGCTTGTTATGGGCCTGCATGTTGGCTGGCTATCTAGTCTCATCTTAAAGGGTCTGGTCCCCCAGGCAGTACTCGCTTCCTATCACTTTCTATTGCCGAAGAATATTCCATTGTATTTCTCAGTTCACTGGTGGGTGGAAAGTAGGTTGTTTCCATTGTTTAGCTCTTATGAATAATGCTGCTATGAACATTTACATATAGGCTTTTGTGTGGACATATGTTTTCACTTATCTGGGGAATAAATTGCTGAATTTTATGGTAACTCTATGTTTACCCATTTGAGGAGCTGAAACCTGTCTTCCAAAGTAGCTTCACTATTTCACTCCCACTGGCAACATGTGAAAGACCCATCTTCTCCACACCCTTGCCAGTACTTGTCATTATTTCCCTTCATTTTTGCCATTTCTTTGTGCTCACGTGCTATTTTTTTCACTTTAAAATCTCTCCCTAGGTGATTGCATCCTCCATCTTGGTGTCAAGCACTATCTGTAGGTGGATAATCCCTGTAAGTTCTCTTCAGCCCTGACCTCTCAGGGAGCCACTGAACCATGTACTCCTTTTCCTCAAAGCACTTAGGCCATTTGGAAATGACCCACTCAGAGTGGAATTACATGATGAATGCTCATCTCCTCACTGGACTGCGTGTTCCAGGAGAACAGAGACTGCGCCTGTTGTTGATCACTATGTTATCAGCACGTGGTATAGCATATGGCACATGTGCTCAAGAGATGCTTGTTGAACTGGTGAATGAGTCAGGAGGAACAGTTCATGCGTGAAGGACCCTGCGGAGGCCTGGAGTCACTGGCTCTGAGATGAAGCCTGGCTCTGACGTCACTAGCTGCGTCGAGGGCTCAGCCTGATGCTGGGCGCTCTCTAAACCCTCAGAAAAGGGATCTTTCGCTCTTATCATTGTGGTCTGGTGTCTGATGCCCAGTGTTACCTACTGCTTCAGGGTTTTCATGATTCTGCCACCTGGAGGGCTTGTTATGGGCCTGCATGTTGGCTGGCTATCTAGTCTCATCTTAAAGGGTCTGGTCCCCCCTAAATGGTCAGTCTCACAGGATAAGGGAGGGTATATCTTCCCTCCCAACCCCAGGATCATCAGCCTCAGGGCCAAACCTCCAGGGTCCCAGGGCAGTGCCTTTAGTGTGTGGATACCTTTGCTGTGTACAGCCCCTCCTTGTAGGAGAAGAAGTTCAGCTTGTAGTCTTTCTTGGAGGAGGACAGCACATCAATGTAGTCAAGGCCCTTTAAGGTGACACTCAGGTCAGGCTTCTCTGGCTTCAGTATCTCCACAATGACCCGGAATCTGGGGAAACACGGGTGCAAGAAGAGAGGACGAAATGGGACAGTTTGCCCAAAGGAAAGAAGGCAAGGCACCTTGCCCACTCTTGATTTCACAGAAAGCATGTGGGCCCAGGGTTCTAGCCTCCACACTGTCACTAGTAATAACAGGAACTACCATCTAACAACTCCCTATTACGTGCCAGGTACTGAGTCCTGCTCCACATGGGTTACATTGCAAGCTTTTAGTCGCCACAGTGTCTGTAGGAGGTACGTCTTGTTATCCTCTCTATTTCACTAGGGAAGAAGTTGAGGTGGAGAGAAGGAAGATGCCATGCTCAGGTAACAATGCCGAGTTATAGGCAGAACTGCATTCAAATGTGGGTCTGGGCCTTTATCCACTACGCCGAGCAGGTAGCTCTCCTCTCCCTGCCTTTGGCTCCTTTTCCATAAAAGAAGGGGAGTTGGCTGGCCTCCAGTTCCTCCAGCTTCTTTTCTCTCTGCAAGTACAAGATCCGAGGATCTGGCCAGTGGCTGGTGTGATACGACAGGGCTCTAGATAATAACCACCACAATTATCATTTTGACAATAATAACAGCTAACATGCATTGAGCACTTATTTTGTGCCTGGCGCTCTTCCAGGAGATTTACAAGGCATCAGCTGCTCACAGGCAGCCCTGAATAGGACACGCTCTGTGGGGCGCAGGTTGGGCAATGCCTGGCAGCAGCACCAAGGGTCAGACTCGACACTGTGGGTCCTCCCTCCATCCCCTCTTCATTCCCCACCTATTCTCTCACCTCTGGGGCTTGTTCAGCCAGTTGGTGACTGGCAGGAGCTCAGTGTAGGGTGTCTTACATGGCACTTCACGGTAGATATTGGCCACCGCCTTGGGGAGCTCGGAAGTCCCATGCAGCATGTACAGCCAGCCAGTCCCATCTGGGAGGGGGAAGAAGAGGGTGCCCTAGGAGAAGAACAGCTGTGGTGAGCATGGCACACTGGGTCCTTTATCAGCTACCTCTCAGGCACAGCAGTGACATAGGATCAACGAAGTTAGGCAAAGAGGTTTAACACTTTGGAAAGCAGCTTCATAATATGTTTCCAAGGGTCATAAACACGTTCATGTGTATTCGAACCAGGAATCTCATCACAAGGAACTTAACTGAAGAAAAATCCCTGCAGAGGAAAAAGTTACACATGAATGTGTATGCTCAGTCACTCAGGCGTGACTGACTCTTTGTGACCCTTTGGACTGTAGCCTGCCAGGCTCCTCTCTCCAAGGGATTTTTCAAGTGGGGACACATTGGAGTGGGTTGCCGTTTCCTCCTCCAGGGGACCTTCCCCACCCAGGGATGGAGCCAGTCTTTTGCGTCTCCTGCATTGCAGGCAGACTTTTGCCACTGGGCCATCGGGGCTACACATGTATATTAGAATCGCTGCTATTGATGAAAATTTAGAGACAACTTAAACATCCAATTCATGGGGTCGCAAAGAGTTGGACACGACTGAGCGACTGAACTGAACTGAACTGAAATATCCAACAACTGGGGTGTTAAATGAATTATGGAACTGTCATTCACTGAAATATTAGTCAATCAGTACAAATGATTCTCATGAAGATTACACAGTTAAACAGAAGCATGCTCACGATGTGATGTAAAGGGAAAGTAAACGGGATGCAAAGCTGAGGATGCTATGAAGGCAGCCGTGGCTGTCCTGGAGTAAGGATTGGTAAAGAAGACAGGAAAAACAGTTCTTTTTTTGTGAGGGTGGTAGGAGACTGTGGCTTCTTTTTTTTAAATCTTTATCACAGTCACCTTGATGTTATTTGCACACTTAAATTAAGTGTTAATTGCTTGATGCTTCATCCGGGACTTCATTTCATAGATGAGACTCTGGTTCCAAGAGAAGCCCCTCAACATGAAAATATATGGACGAAAAGGGAAGCCTTGGTCTTGATAAGCTTTGGACACAGTTCCCTGTGGTTTCCCCATTATTTGTAGGCTCCCCCCTGCCTGTCCTAACATTCTCTCTCCCACAGCTCCTTCCTCCAACCACGCCAGGAAACCGATGCGGGAGGTGGGGCTCGACCTACCTGATGTTTGCGGTTCTCCACGTTCATGGTACGGGGCCGGTAGGTGATCTCGTAGGGCTTGTTTTGCTGGTGAGGCTCCAGGGTGATGAACTCGGGCCCCTCCCAGTGCTCGCCCTCAATGATGGGGTGCAGATTCCAGGTTTGGTTGGTGCGGTTTGAAAGCATGATGGTCTGTGTGTGCTTGGAGCGCACCTGGCAGGTGAAATTCACCACCTGGAAGAAGACGGACGCCTCAAGCAGGCAGTGGAATTTACAAGTCTGGGGTGCAAAGCAAAGTTTGTGCGCGCGCGCGCGCACACACACACACACACACACACACATGTATTTGGGAGTTGTCAGTATAGCAATTTTTTTTTTTTAAGGCCAAGAAACTGGATGAGATCATCAAGAAGTAAGTGTATTTAGAAAAAAGAAGGAATTTTAGGACCGATTCTTAAAATCCTG
Source organism: Aepyceros melampus (assembly GCA_006408695.1). Taxonomy (NCBI): domain Eukaryota; kingdom Metazoa; phylum Chordata; class Mammalia; order Artiodactyla; family Bovidae; genus Aepyceros; species Aepyceros melampus. The sequence continues at coordinate 235,292 of SJXQ01009809.1, read as the reverse complement.
CACACTCCAATGTTAAGAAAAATCAGAAGGGGAGATGGGAGGCAGCAACTATTAAAGTGGTAGGAAAACGAGGAGAGGGCGGTATCCTGGAGACCACATAACAAAGGAAGCGCTTGAAGGGTGAGGGGCTTGTTCAAGGTGTTCAAATGCCATTGACACGTCAAGTAAAATGAGCAGTGAGAACTAGCTACCGAATCTAGCAACATGGACAATGTTGCGCTGGTATAAAGGGAATCAAAGAGCTCACCAAGGGGATGAGAAAAGCTTAGCAAGAGACCCACACATACATGATCAATTGGTTTTTGACCAAAGTGCAAGGGCAATTCAGTGGAGAAAGGACAATCTATTAAGTAAATGGTTCTGGAACAACTTGGTATCCATGTACAAAAATGGATTTTTTGAATTTTGTTCCATAATCTTACACTACACACAAAAATGAACTCTAAACAGACTGAAGATATAAATTCAAAACTTATGTCCTGAATATACACAGAGCTCCCAATACACAGTAAAACAAGAAAACAGACAACCCAAATAAAAATAACTTGAACAGATAGTTCAAGAAAGAAGACAGATGGATGGCAATGAAGTACGTGAAAAGATGCTTGACGCCATCAGTCATTGGGGAAGTCCAAATTTAAAACCACAAGATATCAGCATGTACCTAGACTAAAATTTTAAAAAACCTGACCATATCGAGCACTGGCAAGGACGTGGGGCAAGTCGAAACATCTGAGGTGGCTGATGGGGACGTAAGATGACACAACCTCTCTGGAAAACAATTTGGTAAGTTCTTAAACAGGCAAACATGGATCTACCCTGTGATCCAGCCATTCCACTCTTACATATTCACCCAGGAGAATGAAAGTATATATTCTTGCCAAGACTTGCACATAGACATTTACAACATACTGCATGAGTCCACGTACATAACATTGTTGAAATAGCAAGAGACGGAGATCAGGTGTCATTATGACCGTAAGCAATGTTGCCAGGAACTATCAGGTCTCCACTGCTAGGGCTTCTAGCGACAGGGCGAGCAGAGGTTAACCCAGGTGTCACCCTTTACTTACAGAGCTTATGACAGAATGTGATCTAGCCAGAGATGTCAGTATAACCTTCCTTGAGAATGAGATGCTTGGGTTGAGAGCTGAAGAATGAATAGGAATTAGCTAAAGGGAGAGGGGAAAAGGAGTATGTCAGCAGTGGGAAGAGCACGTGCAGAGGGCCCGTGGTGGAGGCAGCAGGTCTGCACGTTTGCTGTGGGCACTGGGGACTGTGTGAGCAGAGTCTGACTGAGCTCTCCTGTGGGGCTTGCTGGGCCGCTCCACCACTGGTTCATCTGTTGCCAGCACTACTGACCTCTTTTACTGAAGGTGGTCCCACGCACACTCCAGACAGGGTTAGGCTCAGAGGACTGCCTCCCTGGATGAAGCAGAGCAAGTTTTTGTGGAGAATCTCCTTGCCCACCTCGGTAGGATGGTAAGTCACTTCGAAAGAAACCTCCATGCCTGCGGTGATATAGCCCTCTTCCGGGCTGATGGAGAATGGAGGCTCAAGTTTTCTGGCATCCCACTTGAACCTTTTGCAAGACAGGAGACAAGGAGGACAGTTTATTAATATCCTGGTGGCGTCCTCAGGGCTGCTGAGAAGAGAGACGGAGTTTGGTTTTCAGATGGGAGGTTCATCCCCTTGTGCCCTTCCTGGGACCTAGGAGAAGGAGGACTGCCAGGAAAAGCCGGGGTGTGGGACCAAGGCCAAGTCATTCCTGGGTGCGACCTCTTCACTCTCCCTAGGGGCTGAGAAGGGTGGGAAGTGGTGCATCTTATCTTTCTGTCCACAAGTGACACCCACCGGGGGGACGTGTGCATGAACACATTTACATGGGTGCCTGAGGTCTCACAGCTAGGACGTGGTCGGGCCCAGACTGGAACCCCCCCGAGCTGGTAGCCATGACTGATCCCTGCACTGCCTTTCGGGTCTGATCCAGGAGGGTGGAGACGACCCCTTCACATGAGAGCTGCCCCTGATCCTGGTGGCCCTGGGACCTGCTGGCCCTGTGGTCACCCCTCTGTGGTCTGGCCCTTGGTCCAGGCAGGATGGTGCAGACCGGTGCTTCCAGTGCCAAGGCTGCCACACCACAGCTTCAGGGCACTGTTCCACTGAGGTTGGAGTGGACGGCGCCCCCTGCAGGTGGGCGGTGTGCAGCAGGCACGGCTGTGGCAACGTGCTGAATGGTGACTGGGCAGGTACCTGCTGGTGGGCACCACCTTGAACCTTAACTCCATCTGTGGCCTGGGGACCACCAAGTACCCACTTTAGAGGGTCCTGGGATAGTTAATGGGAAACCAGGCCCAGGGGGCTCTCCTACCTTGCACCCACATCACCCGTGTTCAGCATGAGGATGCGACGCGTGGCTTGTGTCTGACACACGACTGGCCCAAAGGGAAGATGCTCCTGGTCCAGGGAGATCTCCAGGGCCTGGCAGCAGCCGCTGATGAGGAAGAGGGGCCGCAGGAGCCCCATGCACTCCATGAACACCTCCTCGGAGAAGGGGGGGAAACGCTTTAGCGGGGCGAAGGTGACTTCCAGCTTCCGAACCTCTCTGGGCTTCAGAGTGATGTTGCGGAATGGTGACAAGGTAATGACCTGGATAAAACAACAACAAGTCTCAGCAGCTGAGAGTGGGCGCTCCTGGAGCTCCGTTTCTGAGGTCCTGCTGCGAGGATGGATTACTGAGTAAATGTAGGAATGAACTGAATGAAGGAATGGATGCGGTCCATCCTCGAGATGAAATACATCTGGTCCCATTTCAAAGGGCCATTCAAACACCGTGAGAGGAAGCAGGCAGCCGGGGCTGTGGGTTCCTTACGCAGGGAGCCCAAGGACGTGGATTTAGCAACAAGCATGCTTCTCTCACATAGCAGACTCCAGTGGAAAGAGGGACAGGCTTTCGGGGGCAGATGAATGATGTATATTGAAACACACTCTTCCTTTTGGTCCAAGAAGCCCACTTCTAGGAGTATATGCTCAGCAGAGAGTCATGGGTGCACAGAAAGTTTTGTTTAAATGGATATTACAATGTTGCTTATAAAATAATATTAAATTAAAAAACCAGGAACACCTGAAATGAGCAGAAATAGAGGCTTGGTTCATCTACATAATGAAGGTTCAGATGAACAAATGAAACTGAATGTTTAGGAGTTACTGGTAGGAAGCAAGTTTCAAAACAACCTGAAAGTTGGTAATTTATTTTTTAAACGTGTAGGAAAAGCAGGGGAAAGAAAGGTAGCAATAATGTTAAGTGATTATTTTGGGGTATGACATTATAGGTAAAATGTTTTCCTTTGTGATTTTCCATATTTTTCAAATTCCCTGTCATGAAGATGTACATACATTCGTTTGCACGCAGATCTTCTGGGGCCTATCAAGGGCACGTCTGGGTGTCACTGTCGCCCTCTAGAGGAAGAGGCTCTCCAAGCTGTGGCTTCCCCACACGCAAAAGGAGAGTAACAGGGGCTCCCCTATCCCATTTCTTATGAAGGTGATCAGACAGGGAGAGCGCTTGGAATGGCCTGGCACACCGAAGCTGCCTGAGAATCGTGAGGTGCAGAGGCATGAAGATGCCATCGGGACCCTGATCACCAACCTTGGTTTCCTGGAGTTCCGCTGAGAACATGACTGACAGGTTAAATGTGAGCTGGGCTTGCTGTTGTTCATGATGGAAACCATTTTTTTCACCACCTGTCCGGGTAGGATGGCTCCTAACTTCACAATCTTATTGGCTGGATCTAGGACTAAAATCTGTGGACAAGAAAGAGAGCAGGCGGTGGGAGGGAGGGAGGGGTCAGCAACTGATGAGAAAAAGAAATACGGTGTGTGTACCCTAGTGAGGCAAGGGTGGTTCCCTCTCTTCCTGTGTCCCCCATTCTTCACGCTGGATGGGCCTTCGCCTTCGCTCACTCAACAAACATTTATGTGCATAAAGTGGGCACTAAACAACTTGTTGCACAATTACATACTTACAGCTGGGTTCAGAGATGTTAAGAAGGAAAGGCTCGGGGTACAAAGGGTTGAGCCAGTCTGAGGGTGAGGGAGGCCTCCTTGAGGAAGGTGTGCTCACACGGGGGGCTGCTGGAGGGGCAGCATCTGGATTTAAGTCAGGGTGGCATGGGGCTGCACCCTGAAGGAGGAGACAAGCTGTGGCAAGGTGCTGAGCTGGAGGGAGTGGCCTGGTCAGGCCTGTGGCTGGGAGCGAGGCGGGGAACACAGGAAGATAGTTTGGAGGGGGATTGGGTATTTTTCTGGGAGAAGTGGGAAGCCAGTGCAGCCTGGAGCGGTCCCCTCAGATGGATATCTTGTGAGTGAGCCCTGGCTCGCTCCTCTGTGGAGAGGGACTGGAAGAGGGCAGGAGACAGAGCCTTGAAGAGAGAGAGATGACCATGGCAGCAGAGGGGGGAAAGCAGATACATCTTAAAGTCCCCATCTAAAGCCCTGATCCAAGTGCTGGCCTGCATCAGGCTGAGATCAGGCTGGGCCTTGCCCCCCGCGATGGTGTGACCCACATAAACAGCACCCACCAGTCACTGCCACCTGACCAGTCACTGAGCAGCACGCCTCCCCCAGTGGAAAGATGGGATCTGTCCCTCCTGCCCACAGGTTTCCATGCTGTCTACAAAGGTAAGAGTCTCTGGCCCCAGCGTGTAAGCTCCTGGAGGCCAGAGAACACGTTGAGTCTCCTCAAAGCACCTGACATAAATGAGTGCTGAGCGAGTGAACGATGAACATGTGAAAGAAAGCACGACATCAGAAGAGACCCCGCCATTGGCTTGGGTGAGACACATCAGGGGGCCCGATCCTGTGGCTCCCCTGAATTGCTGGGAAGGATGCCAGGAACACACCCCTCCCATTTCCTCTTGGTTGCTGAAATGTCCCATGCATTGCTGAGGATTGCAGAAGGTCTTCAGTCTTCTAAAACTGCCTAATAAATGCAAAAACTCCCACCAGACAGACACGTGAAATGTATACTGGACATGGGGAAGAAAGGATAAGCGGTGGAACCAGACCATCCCCTTCCTGCCAGGAGCACCCGGTTAGAAGGAAGGCCCTCAGTCAGATGGGATCCTGGGAGTTGGGGCTGGCTGGAGAATGTCAGTCCATGTGGTCTTAGGGAAAGATGTCCCATAACTGAAACTTGTGTCTGCATACAGTGCTTCAAACAAACCTTGACTGTAACCTGAGAACACTACATGCTCTCATGTGGGAGGAAGAGGGCTTGCTTGGGATACTGCATCCGATAGTCTCAAACTTCTCCAGGGAAAAAGAATGTTTCTGCAGCGCCTGTGGTTACTTGTATCCTTTGATACAGTACCATTTGGTACTGGTGATCTGTCTTGATGGGACTGGCTGACCTCTGACAGAGCAGCCGGGGGCAGGAGACATGGAGTCGGAGGAGTGTGGGCTCGGGTGGGCAAGGTGGCTGAGACGGGCAAGAGGGGGGTGGTGCCAAGCCCGATGACCCCCCCAGCTGTCGCTCACCTTCATTTCCGTTCCTTTCCCTCTGATTTCAACTACTTGCTGCGAGAGCCCATTGATTTCAAAGGGGATGAGTTCTCGATAACTGATAGCTTCTCGAGGATAAAAGGTGATGGGGATTTCCAGCGTCTTTCCTGGCTTCATCACATCGACTCGGAAGTTCACCTCGAGGTGGCTGGTGTTGGTGTACAAACAATCCAAGCTGGAGGAAATCAGAAGAAGCTGTGTGAGCTCTCGAATGGCTGACACAGAGGGAATGAGCCCCTGGCTTCTCTGAGCTGGACCCACTGCAGGATGTCCTGCCGTGTTGTCCTGGAGTTGGGATTTCAGGGCTGGAAGGGACTGCAGCAGTGGTCCAGCCTACAGTCTCCTGGGCACGACTGAGTCACTTCCCCCCAGATCACATCCCGAGACCTTGGCAGAACCAGGCCTCAAAGGCAGTCTCGTGACCTTTCACCCAGCGCTCCTTTCACTCTCTTACCCTCTCTTCCTTGAAGCTCATGGTGTAGTAGCTTCCTGGAAGAAGGGTGCGCTTCCTGGAGTAACTGGGTGGCAAAGCACGGTGGGGAGGAGGATGTGTCCACAGTCAGACAAGAGTCTGGACCCAGGCTCCAGCCTCAACTTCCATGTGACCTGAGGACACTTACTCAGCCTATCTGGCTCCCTGTTGCCTCATCTGTAAAATGAGAGTAGCGACCTCTTTCTCATGAAGCTGTTGGGAGGATTAAACGAGATAAAGTGACTAAATCAGCCACTACAGGCACAGAGGAAACATCCTAAGGGTGAACTATTGTTATTACTAATAGCTCAACTAGAAGGGGCCTTCAAAGACCACGTCCACCCTCCTGCACCTGTGGATGGGAGGCACCTAGACCTCCATTACAATCCCTCCTGGTCTGTCTTCCAAGTATTTAGAGGACTCTAGCTAAGGCAGTAAATAGATTATAATGCCTAAAACAAAGGAAGAGTCAGATTCAATTAAATTAGGCAGGAAGGACTATAGGCAGACAAGATTTTAAATTAGTATTTAAAATTACATGACACTCCTGTAATGTAACATTCAGGAGAATCGTCATCACCACCAGTATCACCACCACAAAAGTAGCAGCAGATAAAAATAGCCAAGCATTTCCTATGTTCCAGGCACTAAGTATTCTCTCTAAATGAGCTAATGAATCCTCCTAATAATCCCCGGGGAGGTACTATTATTATCCTCCACTGCAGGGAAGGTGACAGAGGCCCAAGAGTTTATAAAGACCTAAACGCAAGGCTGGATGCTATAAAACTCTAGAGGAAAACAGAGAAAGAACACTCTTTGACATGAACCATGGCAAGATCTTTTCTGATCCACCTCCTAGAGTAACAAAAATAAAACCAAAAATAAACAAATGGGATCCAATTAAACTTAAAAACTCTTGCACAGTAAATGAAACCCTAAATAAGACGAAAAGACAACCGTCAGAATGGGAGCATATATTTGCAAATTAAGCAACAGACAAGGGATTATTAGTCTCCAAAGTATACAAACAGCTCATGCAGTTCAATATAAAAAAAAAAAACAATCAAAAAATGGGTGGAAGACCTAAACAGATATTTCTCCAAAGAAGACATACAGATGGCCAACAACACATGAAAAGATGCTCAACATCACTAATTATCAGAGAAATGCAAATCAAAACCACAATGAGGTATCACCTCACACTGGTCAGAATACCCATCATCAAAAAAGAATACTAACAACAAATGCTGAAGAGGGTGTGGAGAAAAGGGAACTCTTACACTGTCAGTGGGAATGTAAATTTATACAGCCACTGTGAAGAACAGAAGAGAGGTTTCTTAAAAATCCAAAAATAGAACTACCCATATGACCCAGAAATGGGCCTACCATAGGACTCCTATGCATAGATACAGAGAAAACCATAATTCAAAAAGACAGGGACTTCCCTGGCAGTCCAGCGGTTAAGACTTTGCCTTCCAATGCAGGGGGTGCAGACTCCATTAGTGGCCAGGGTGCTAAGACCCTACATGTCTCAGGGCCAAAAAACCGAAAACATAAAACAGAAGCAATACTGTGAAAAATTCAATAAGGACTAAAAAAAAAAAAAAAAACAGACACAAGCACCCCACCGTTCAGAGCAGCGCTACCTACAACAGCCAGGACATGGAAGCAACCTAAATGCCCCTCAGCAGAGGAATGGATAAAGAAGATGTGGTGCATAGGTGTAATGGAATACTACTCAGTCGTAAAAAGGAACAAGACTGGCCCTTCGCAGAAATGTGGATGGACCTAGAGACTGTCATACAGAAAGAGAAAAAATAAATCATATATTATGTGTGGAATTTAGAAAAACGATGCTGATGAACATTTTTTGCAAAGTGGAAATAGAGACACAAATGTAGAGACCAAATGTATGGATACCAAAGGAGGAAAGGGTGGGTGGGATGAACTGGGAGATTGAGACTGACATATACACACTACTATGTGTAAAACAGATAACCAATGAGAACCTTCTGTATAGCACAAGGAGCTACATCAAATGCTCTGCAGGGATCTGAATGGGAATGGAATTCCAAAAAAGAGGGGATGTATATATACATGCAGTTAATTTACTTTGTTATACAGCAGAAACCAATACAACATTGTAAAACAACTATGCTCCAATAAATTAATTTAAAAAAAGAAGCAAAAATCATGTGCTTGAGGTCACATAGCTAGGGAAGAACTAGGATTTGAACCTGTGCTACTGGCTACTAGACATGTGGCTATTAAATTAAAATTAATTAAAATAAAAAATCCTGCTCTTTGGTGGCATTAGGCACATTTCAAGGGCTCCATAGCCACATGTAGCTACAGGCCGCCATATTGGACACTGCAGATAGACAACTTTTCTGAAACTGAAGTTTCAGTTCAATTACAGCGCACTGATCTAGAGAACTTTTAATAAACACAGGTCTCTGGGCCTGTCTTTGGAGATTCTGTTTTGTTGGGTCTGGAATAGGGCCCAGAAATCTGGATTGGAACATTCTACACAGGGATGGTACAGAGATGCTGGATTTGATTCAGAGGGCTAAGGCTCAGTATGCTGCTGCTGCTGCTAAGTCAGTTCAGTTGTGTCCAACTCTGTGAGACCCCACAGACGGAAGCCCACCAGGCTCCCCTGTCCCCGGGATTCTCCAGGCAAGAACACTGGAGTGGGTTGCCATTGCCTTCTCCAAGGCTCAGTATAGATCTGCCTTTTACTGCAAGGTCACTGGCCCAAGAAATTAACTTTTTGACTCTCCAATCTGAGTTCCCACATTTATTACATAGGGAAAATAAATGCAATTCATCAAGCCTCTTGTCAGGTCACCTGGCATTGTCCTCCTCACTTCTGGAAGAGGATTATTTTTTTTTTTCAAGCAGAGTAATTCATGGCTATCCAAATATCAGTATTAGCAGTGAGGAAAGGATACTCAGGATTCATGCCCATCTGTGCTAGAGGCTGTCTTATAATCCTTTCTCTGTCTTGGCAGGACCTACCTCAGCTGTGTGGAGGCTGTAGGACCCACAGGAGTGGCAGAATCGTCTGGACGCTCTGGGAGGTCTGCTTACCTCATAGCTGTCTCCTCCTTGTTGGTGACAAGCAGGGTTTGCTTGTATGGGGGCATGCCAGCTTGGTGGATGAAGCACGTGCCAAAGTTGTAGCTGGTGAAGGAGAAGTGGACAGCTGGGCTCACAGCACAGCCTGAGACGGTGCACGGAAATGTTGGGCCGTGGCTGATCTGTCGGGGAGAGAATGTCCAGTGGAGATGACAGGGAGAAATCAGAGGAAGGGCCTTTACACCCTCAGGTGAAGAGGGAAAGCAGTCAGGTGCTTTAAAAGAATTCAGGTCCCAGGACTCCATGTGCAGAATCTCTGCAGAGATTCTGATTCAGAGACTCTGATTCAGGCTCCAGGTTTCTTTAAGGAAACCAAGGTGGATGACTCTGCAACCAGGCCCCACACTGGCTCTTGAATCATTGCAGCAATAATTCAGCTCGAAGGCAGAGGGGTGTGCAGAGACCTGTCAGTTCCCACCCAACATCTGCTTCCTGGGGCTTCCTCATTAGCAGGACTCCGATTGGCTGCCAACTTTCCTGGGAAACATGCTTGACTTCCCATCCTGCCTTGCAGCTAAGGGTGGACATCAGACACAGTTCTCAAGACAGAATGCTGTGAGTGCGTTCAGTGTCAGACAATGTTAAATGCCTCACCTTGATTTTGAGTTCCAGACCCTTCAAGACACATTTCTTTAATGGTCGGAAAGACAGGGAGGCATGTGCACTTGCCCCACGTCCACACTGCCATCGATGGGTGAAAATTCCAAGTACTGTAGCAGGGATCTAGGGCCGGACAGCTCCGCCTGGAAGCTGAAGTTGAACTTTCCAGTGTTGATAAAGCTGAATTTGCACTGGACACACTCATTCAATTCCACCTGAGGGAGAACAGAGCTATATGTTGAGTGAGTACAAACTATGGTTCCCTTCTCTGGGGTCAGGGTATGTAACGTGTTGGGGGAAATACCCTTTGGGAAGCAGCGACAGCCCATGATGTTAGTGAGCTGAGTGAGTATCATTAGCATAATGCAGCCAGAGTCCAGCAGGAACTACAAAGTTCTGGGGTCCTTCCTATCTGAAGAGGAAGGTGACAGCTGAATTTTTAGAGCTCACTTGGTAGCAAAGCCTCCTTCCTGTATGTTTAAGATAAGCATTCTTCCCCTTCCCTACCATCTCTCTGCCCTCTGAAAAGTAAAATAAGAAAAGCTTTCTTATCATATCATGTGAAAAGCTTTCTGTTCACATCAAAACTATACACATTCTGGGGATGGAGCTGCTGCTGGCTTGTTTCTGTTCTCCTGATCTCCCTGGCATTTGAATCAGAGCTTCATCTAACGCTCACATGCACTGCTTTTCCCAGCCAGTGTGGAAGCAGAGAGAGCACGGCCCTCTCACACCTTTACCTCATAGAAGTTGACAGTGGTAGGCTGGTTGGGAGTCAGGACAGTGATGGAGCCGTTCCTGTCCTTGCATTTGACCTCCACGTTCACAGAGTAGCCCTCAGCCTTGACATTTAAGGTCAGAGGGTGGGCTTTCTTTTTCACATTGCAGATCAAATTAAAGTTCACATCTCCTTCTTTCTTCGGTGTGAAGAAAATATCAATTGGGAACCTGGTTGGGGAAGATGACAGCAGATTGGGTAACTAGACCAATCTGTTAAAGAAGCTGAAGAAGATAAGCCCCATGGATCAACATGCACTAGGAGGGGAAGGAAGCCTAACTCCAAATCAGGGTGAATTCTGAAAGTTTGCGGGCATGGCAGGCCACTGCTTTAGGGATTCGCAAACACAGTGGACAGTGTGGAAAAGAATATAAGCATAAGAGAATACTGAGACAAAGTGCTTAAAGTTCTCAGTGTTCTACAACTCATCATGAAAAGTATCAACAGGGGATAAGCAGGACAGAGATGGAACTGTAATGTCTCAATTTTACAGTTGGCAGAGACTTCAGAGATGGGACACTCTGCTGAGTTGCTTCAGTAGTATCTGACTCTTTGTGATGCTGTGGACTGTAGCCCGCCAGGCTCCTCTGTCTATGGGATTCTCCAGCCTAGAATACTGGAAAGGGTTGCCATGCCCTCCTCCAGGAGATCTTCTCGACCCAGGGATCAAACCCACATCTCTTATGTCTCCTACGCTGGCAAGTGGGTTCTTTACTACTAGCTTCACCTGGGAAGCTCCAAATTTTAGAGTTGGGAGAGACTTCAGAGACGAGCACTCTAAAGGAACCTGATTCTCCTGGCTAGTAGGCCTGGGACCCCTGCCACTGGGCAAGGGCAGTCCTGGGGTTTCCTTTCTGTTTACCTGGACAGTGGGGGGACCCAGCCTTCCATGGGACATACAACCAGGCTGTTGCTGAAAGCTTCAGAATACCGGGAGGTGTCCTGGAAGGCAAAATGGAACTCCTGCTCCTCCTTGTTGATGATCTTCACAGTCTCCCTGGCTTCTCTGCCTGAGGAGGAAACACCACCCTCAGAGGAGGCCTCGTGCCTGCTCCTGACACACCTCAGCAGGCGAGAGGAAGCCTGCTTAGAAGGGACTCTCCAACTTCTTTTCTTCCCCCTGCCAAGCTCCTCAGCCTTTGGCTATCTCTCTTCCTTCTTTTAACTCTACAAGTGCTCTTCCTCTCAAGGCGCTCCAGCCCTTCCTTCTAGAACTGTACCCCATCAACGGTCTGCTCCTCGTAGGTGGCCACTCAGCCTGGGTTGCAGCCCTCCTGGGATCCTGCTTGCTCCTTTAGACTCAGTGCCTTCCTGCTTTTGTTAATGGGGGTTGTAGGCCCCTCCGTTCTGCCCATATCTCTGTGAGTCATCTGTGCATCGGACTCTTTTGAATTAGATTTCAGGTGTGTCACGGGTGTCCTGACAGGGCCCTGACTAATGTATCTCTTGTCACTAGTTTGCTTTTTCTTACTTTCCTTGACTACTGTGGAGCATTTATTTTTCTATATAAACTTTAGAACCATTTTACCAAATTCTGCCCTCACTTCAATCCTTTAGGACTAAGGTTGCCAGGTTTAGCAAACAATTTTTTTAGTATAAGCATATCCCAAATATTGCATGGGACATACTTATACTAAACAATCATTCCTTGTTATCTGAAGTTCAAATTAAACTGTGCATCCTGTGTTTTATTAGACAACACTAGCTGGGATTTTATTGAGAACTTGATTAAATTTGTATTTAATTCTTGGGAGAATGGACAAAAGTTCAGATATTGCTTGAGGGCATTTTAATAAGATTTATAGTTTTATTCATATAGGTCCTGTGCTTTCCTTGTTATATTTATCCTTAGCTATTATATAGGTCTTATCAGTATTGAACGGAATTTTCTGTTTGTTTCTAGGTACTCATTGCTAAAAGAAAGAGAAACCACTGATTTTTGCATACGATTTGCAAACAGCCACTTCCTAAACTATCCTGCTGATTCTAGAAGTTTGTTTTGCTTTTCTCTAGAGTCTCTTGAGTTTATCTATGTATGGCGTCATTAGCAATAGCATAATGAGGCATAATGAGACAATTTTGTCTCCTTTTTCCCCAATGTTTATGCCAATTATTTAATTTTCTTATTTTATTGTACTTGCTAAAATCACTAACAAAGTGTCCAATAATGACAGTGACAATGATCATTCTTGCCTAATTCCTGACTTTAATTGAAGTGACTTCAGTGGTTTATTACCAGGTAATATTTGCCTGTTGATTCTGGTTAATCTTCTTTCATGTTTTTTCCCTCTGTTCCTATTTTACTACTAGAGTTTTTGTTGAGAATGTCTGCTGAGTTTTTAGCAATGACTCTTGGTATATGCCAATACCTGGTTCCTCTTTAATCTGGCGATGTAATAATTATATTGAAATGCATCATCATTGCACTCCTAAATTGTCTTGTTATTATTCTTACGCTACATTGCCCACTTACTCGTTCAAAACCTGATTAAATGCCGCAATCTCCTCCTATCTATTATATGTATCAGTGTAAGAAATGTATGGAAATAATATACATCACACTGTTCACAATGGTTTCCTCTGATGGAAAGGGAAAAATGAGGGAGGCAGGCAGTGATTATTATATTTTTCCTTATACAACACCACATTGATTGATGTATAAAGAATGCTACTTTTATAACTAGGCTAATGAATTACTAAAACAAATCCTCTGACTTCAGTTGTATTTCTCATATACACACACACATACACAAAACATCCATGTGATAGAGTCACGGTGTTATAGGGGGACTTGCCCATCATTTCCTTTATTTCAAGTCTTTGCTCAAATGTCACCTTTCCACTGCCCGCTGGCACTCCTTTTGCCCCTAGCCTCTTTTATTCTTTGGAACACTTATCCACACCTGACATGCTACATATTTCACCTTTTCATTTCTTGGTAGCCTGCTTCCTGCTACTAGAATGTAACCATCATGAAGATCAGGACATGGGCTTTGTCCTCTGCATTCCCAGCTCACAGAAGAGTGGCTGGCTCACATGTGGGGCTCAACAATATTTGCTGAACTGGGCGAGAGTGTGAAAGGATGGCAGAGGGATGGGACCACTGTGGCCCACAATCTGGGGGCACGTGCAAGTAGGATGGGGCTAATATGGGGCTCTAGGGACAAACTAGTCAATCCAGACCCCAAAGGAATCTTCCAAGTAGGCTCTGCAGCAAGCTTCCTCAATGTTCTTAGGTTATTAGTGTGTGGGTTTAGAAGGCACATGATGGAAATTAGAATGAGAGGTTAAATATTCTGTGGCCCTGTGAATAGCAAAAAGAGGCCCTCTGACATGCTTCTAGAAGATACCAGGAAGAGTTCGCCTGCTACGGGGGCACCTCTCCCCCCTCCAGGTCATGCCAACTCTAACATATATAAGCCAGCAGGGCAGCCTTACCAATGAGGAGACAACTGAAGTTGATATGTGACTTGTCCAAATTGATGAGAGGGTCAGTGGCTTTGCCTACCAGCAGGAAAGGGACTGTGATGTTGTGTTCGGGGATTAAGAAAGTCCAGAATGCCTCCGAGATGTCCAGATGGGATGGTGTGAACTGGAAGATAACCTAAGAAGACAGTTCGGAGCATAGTGGTTAGAGGCATTTCGATGTGTTTGTGCCACGTACTTTAAAGGCATGCCAGCCCTGGGGTTGTGCCGGGTGACACTACCAGGCCATCACTTCCTTTCCCCTGTCTTTGTAAGGGCACGTAAGTTTGGCTGTACCAGTAACACCCATGTCTGTTTGCTCAGTCCACCAGGGATTTCTAAGGGCTTCTGCCCTGCTCATTTCTATTTCTAAGGCTCTCCTGGCTATGCTGCCATGTCTTGGGATGGCATGTAAAAATGGAAAGATTCAGGCAGAATTCGGAATTTTCCTGAAAAGTTCGGGAGAACTGGCAACCCTGGGCTCACTGCTCTGTGTGGTGACTTGTCCCCAGAGAAGCACTGTGGCCGGCCAACCCTGGTGCCCACCGTTCCCTGTCATTGACCCTTGGCCTGTGCTCTCCATTTTTGTGATCTTTCTGAAGGCATCTCAATTCGTAATCTTTGTTTCATGGATTTATTTCTGCCTCCAATATTCTCTGTAGAATTTACAGGACATGGGGCCCACAGAGCTGCTTTAGCCAGCAAGTTTGTGTTTCTTTAAATCTGACCTTCTGCTCTAAATCACTGTGTGGACATTAGGACTAAATCGCGGGATATGACTCTGCTGTTCTCTTTTGCCCTTTGGCCTGACCAAGTAAAGATCCGTCTCTGTTCTTTCACGGCTGTCACTCCCTGGACAAAAATAACTCGGCTCCTTGCTATTGTATGAGTCCTAGAGTCCCCAGGCACTGGTGTCCAGCACTCTTTTCCTTGTTTTAAAATATCAATTTTTAAAACTTCAAACACTAGAGTTCTCTGTTTCTCTACGGCCAGCCAAGATGGCTCAGGTTTGTCCTGTTCACGAGGACTGGCTAACACACGGTAACCACCCGAGAAACACTTGTCGAGGGACACACCCTCAGGCTGCTCTCCCTAACTCTACCCACACTCTGCAGCACACCTGCCCTGCAGAGGCGGATGGGATGAATAAAGCCCTGGGTCGAGTGGTCCCCATTCACACATACCTCAGCTTTCTTTTCAGGGAGGATGAGGCCCTTCTCTGTAAGGCACGCGAAGGCTGGAGGGTTCTGGAGACTTTCAATTTCTTCAGAGACCCAGGAGAAGGTGTAGGCACTGCTGGTCGGGTTTAGTATTGTAAAGGTCCTGCCCAAGGGGAAGAAGTGACAGCAGAGAGTGAGAGAGGGGCTTGCGGATTAAGAGAAACCTTTCTAGACTGTTCCCTAGCACAGTCTCCTTATGTAGGGATCAGAACTGTTTTGGCCACTTTGTTACTGTAGAAACAAAAACCACATCTCACTTGAGGGTACCAAGTGTGGCTCTAGTTCTGGACTTTGGAGTAATAACAACACCAAGGGCCCTTCTGTCCCGGTGATCCTCTGTGGTCTAGGTGGTGGTCAGGGATCGTGTTTTAATGTCTTTCAAATTTCCTGAGTGTCAAAGCTAAGGAGACAGAAATCCGCTTCCTCACCGGAACAATTCTCTAAAGTCAACCCCTAGGCTAGCAAGCGGGCTTCTAGATGTCAGTCTAGCTTGCTTCTCTGAATTTTTCCTCCAGGATTTTAGAAAGACAAACTGATATGAGCCCAACTAGGGCAAACCCACACCACTCACCGGAGATTCTTCCCTCCTATGCCCACGCTGGTGAACTCAATCACCCGGGTGTTTGGATCCAGAGCCCCACCACTAGGCCCTCGGAGGTCTGCATTGCGCCGATGACCGATGATGTAGTCTGAATCTTTCAGGTCAAAATGGCAGATGGGCAGGGAGCTCCGCCCTTGGCTGACAGGACTGGGCCATGCTCTCCGGGTGGCAGGTTAGGAATCCTAAGAGAATAAGATTATTTTGATCTATTTTTAACTCTGTAATCAGCTAGCTCTTTAAACATGATACATAGTAGGTATCCACTAATTCATTGTGACAGGGCTAAATACATGCATGGGCTGAGTATGGGGAGCCTGAATTCTGGTTCCTTCTGGGTGCCTCAGAAAAGACCCTGATGCTGGGAAAGACTGAAGGCAGGAGAAGGGGACGATAGAGGATGAGATGGTTGGATGGCATCACTGACTCAATGGACATAAGTTTGAGCAAGCTCCACGAGATGGTGAAGGACAGGGAAGCTTCAGTTCAGTTCAGTTCAGTTCAGTCGCGCAGTCGTGTCCGACTCTTTGTGACCCCATGAATCGCAGTACGCCAGGCCTCCCTGTCCATCACCAACTCCCGGAGTTCACTCAGACTCACGTCCATTGAGTCTGTGATGCCATCCAGCCATCTCATCCTCGGTCGTCCCTTTCTCCTCCTGCCCCCAATCCCTCCCAGCATCAGGGTCTTTTCCAATGAGTCAACTCTTCGCATAAGGTGCCCAAAGTACTGGAGCTTCAGTTTTAGCATCATTCCTTCCAAAGAAATCCCAGGGTTGATCTCCTTCAGAATGGACTGGTTGGATCTCCTTGCAGTCCAAGGGACTCTCAAGAGTCTTCTCCAACACCACAGTTCAAAAGCATCAATTCTTCTGCGCTCAGCCTTCTTCACAGTCCAACTCTCACATCCATACATGACCACAGGAAAAACCATAGCCTTGACTAGACGGACCTTAGTCGGCAAAGTAATGTCTCTGCTTTTGAATATACTATCTAGGTTGGTCATAACTTTTCTTCCAAGGAGTAAGCGCCTTTTAATTTCATGGCTGCAGTCACCATCTGCAGTGATTTTGGAGCCCAAAAAAACAAAGTCTGACACTGTTTCTACTGTTTCCCCATCTATTTCCCATGAAGTGATGGGGCCAGATGCCATGATCTTATGATGCCATCCAGCCATCTCATCCTCGGTCGTCCCTTTCTCCTCCTGCCCCCAATCCCTCCCAGCATCAGGGTCTTTTCCAATGAGTCAACTCTTCGCATAAGGTGCCCAAAGTACTGGAGCTTCAGTTTTAGCATCATTCCTTCCAAAGAAATCCCAGGGTTGATCTCCTTCAGAATGGACTGGTTGGATCTCCTTGCAGTCCAAGGGACTCTCAAGAGTCTTCTCCAACACCACAGTTCAAAAGCATCAATTCTTCGGCGCTCAGCCTTCTTCACAGTCCAACTCTCACATCCATACATGACCACAGGAAAAACCATAGCCTTGACTAGACGGACCTTAGTCGGCAAAGTAATGTCTCTGCTTTTGAATATACTATCTAGGTTGGTCATAACTTTTCTTCCAAGGAGTAAGCGCCTTTTAATTTCATGGCTGCAGTCACCATCTGCAGTGATTTTGGAGCCCAAAAAAATAAAGTCTGACACTGTTTCTACTGTTTCCCCATCTATTTCCCATGAAGTGATGGGACCAGATGCCATGATCTTCGTTTTCTGAATGTTGAGCTTCAAGCCAACTTTTCCACTCTCCTCTTTCACTTTCAACAAGAGGCTTTTTAGCTCCTCCTCACTTTCTGCCATAAGGGTGGTGTCATCTGCATATCTGAGATTATTGATATTTCTCCCAGCAATCTTGATTCCAGCTTGTGTTTCTTCCAGTCCAGCATTTCTCATGATGTACTCTGCATATAAGTTAAATAAGCAGGGTGACAATATACAGCCTTGACGTACTCCTTTTCCTGTTTGGAACCAGTCTGTTGTTCCATGTCCAGTTCTAACTGTTGCTTCCTGACCTGCATACAGATTTCTCAAGAGGCAGGTCAGGTGGTCTGGTATTCCCATCTCTTTCAGAATTTTCCACAGTTTACTGTGATCCATACAGTCAAAGGCTTTGGCACAGGGAAGCTTAGCGTGCAGCAATCCATGGGATTGCAAAGAGTCGGACGTGACTGAGTGGCTGAACAACAGCTTGCCTTATTATGGCCTCAAGTTACTTCCTTTACCAACCGTGAGAAAATCTCCCTGCTATAAAGTCAGCACAGAGTCTTTCCCTCTGGGCTCTTTCATTGCCATTAATGGGATATAAGAAAGGACTCAGGCATCCTTAAGAAAACAAAACAAAACAAAAAAACTACCCTGAGCTCCTCGGAGAAAGTGAAGGAGATGTGAGCAGACCTCTACCCCCAGCACCGAGCTCAGGCGGCCCCGGTGTGGGAAGGGTCCCTGCAGTGTGACTGCACGTTTCCCACAGGTCTCATGGTTCACAGAGGTCTCTGCCACCCAATGCCATGGGTCACAGACTTCCTCTAAGGCAGGTGTCCTCCGTGGAGCCCCCAGAGACGTTCATTGCCAGATGTTATTGGATCAGCCCTCCTCTAACTGGACCTAGACTCCATCTGCTCCTCTCTTCCTCTGTTCCAGGCCCACCTCCTCCGTCGCCACCATCACCTGATGTTTAACTGTACTTATTGTGCGCCGGGCACCGTTCTAAGCTCTTCACTTGAATTAGCTCATTTAGTTTTCACAACAACTCTACAGAGTGGGTACTGTTATTTGCATTTTACATAGGAGGAAACTGAACCTCAGAAAAGGTAAAAGAAAGCTTTTCCAAGGCCATGCTTGCCCAGGACTGGAGCCCAGCTGGCTGCCCACCATTCTGTTGCCCCAGTGGAATCCTGTGTGTGGCCGGGGAGGGGGAGGTGGGCAGGAGGCAGGGTCCACAGAGGGTTGACGAACAATACAAAAGACCAGACTCCTCTTGTTCTCCAGAGGGAAATGTGCTAGTGTGGGGCTCTAGATGGGGCTGGGGTGAAAGAACGGTGGTCATGGTGGGACAGAAGAGGGGTTAGGAGACAGTCTCCTTACTGGCAGAAAAGGTTGCTCTCGAAGTCTCCAACTTCCAATGGGGAGAATTTCACTTTGAGCTTCTGAGTCTTCCCCACTGGCACGATACCCGAGATGGGCTCCACAGAGAAGGGTGGCAGGGAAGTTTCGTTCCAGTGGTCCACGGCACTGTCCACTGTGCTGCCTGTGTACAGCGTGCCCTGGCTAAGCTGGTCTCTTTGGGAGAAATCTGGGGGCAGATAAGAATGCCATGATGTTCTGCATTTGCAGTGGGAGGGCGGTGATGGCAGCCCATTCATACAGGTCCTTAGGCACCCTCTATGGGGTCTGTGGAATCACCTCTCCTAGCTGGTATACTTAACTTTGGGCCCCATGGGTAAGGAATTAGCTGTGTCTCACAGGAGATTTATGAAAAAGACTTCTATTAATTACACCAGGTTTTCAAGTGTTTTCCCTTTTTACTCAAGGGCATGGGTCAAGTAGATGTCTGTGGGTCATCTGCCTTAAGAATAAAGAGCTGTAAAATAATTTTTTGGAGAATCATTGCTTTAAAGCAGGGGTTCACAATCTGGGGAGTCCATGAAAAAGAGTCCATTGGAAAGAGTCCATGGGAATCTCCCAACTGAAAGAGTAGTATTGGACATTTGCCCACCAAGGGTTGGGTTCTCTTCATATGTACCAACTGCAAATTGGGCATGGGCATGTGTTTTCCTGGGGAGTCAGTTCACAGATTTTATCAGCTTCTCCAAGAGTCTGTGATTTCTGAAAGGTTAAGATCTAAAAGAAAAGACTCCGAGGGATCTGTGAGAGGGGGTACCAGCTTTGTGGGGCCCAGGGAGGCAGAATTCAGTTCTGGAGTTTCTTGGGCCCTTTTGGCTCTGCAGACGCTAGGGGGCCTCTGCTCTGCTTCTTTGCTACCAAGGGGGCGGTCGGAGCAGTGCTTGCTTCTCCATGAACCAGACTCTTCTACGAACTGGGGACCCAGCTCAAGCCCTGGGTTTTACCTGTCACCTCATTTACCTTGGTTGTCTGGCATGGCAAAGCTGACAGCCTTTGCTGTCTCTTCTGAGATCCAGTTGAATTCCAGCTGCACATTTCCTGAATTCATCAGTTCAAACCTGCAAACAGATCGGGCAACGGGTGTGAGGATCGCGCTGAGGACGGTTTTGGTCCCTCTGCACATCATCTGTGCCATTCACTTTTTTTTAAAGTCAAGTCACTTTGTTTCCTAAATGTTTCTTCAAAGGCAATTTCATTTGAAATCAAGCATGTGTTTAAAATTATAGTTCCTTTTAAAACACAAAAATATATACATAGCTATTACAAGCCAAAGAATCCAGATGTTTAGCTCTTCATTCGTCCTGTGTACCCCTGGCACACTGTGCCTTGAGCTCTCAGCCTGCATTGTCATCCTGAAAAATTCCCATGGGAGAGGAAACAAAACCCATTCACAAGACAGACAGTATCTCCCTCAGGTGCAAACTCCAAGGCCTCTCCCTTCCCAAATAACTTCCCCCCAGAAACAATGTCCTTGTGGTCAGAAATCATTTGACCCCTGCCTGAAGTGTCTTCACTGGCTATGATACCGACTTGTCTCAGATTTTGAATTAGCGGATCCTTGTCTTGCCTCAAGTTTTCCTGCTCTGTGGTAAGAACTGGGAGACAGAAGCTTTTCCTGGAGTCACTGTTAAACGTGATCACAGATAGTCACAGCAAGAGGATGATTCAAGGAAATGGTTGTGCAAGCTAGAGAAACACACACATTCTTCCCAGTTTTAGGTGAGAAGTGGGAGCTGAGACTTGGGGGCAGGGGAGATAGATCTAAGGGGGGGGTTGAAGGATTAGATTCCTTACATCCAGTCCAGGTGGACTACGCAGTTGTGTGTGAAGTCAAGTGTTTTGGCCTCAGGGGCTTGTGTGAATTTATGAACTAATGTGAATTTATGAGCACTGGTCTTTAGGCTAAAGAAAATTTTTATAAAGGGGAGAAGTCTCAGTGGCACAGGATACTTCCAGTAGAAACACTCTTGGTTTAGACCCAGGGGTGAACAAACATTTCTGTAAAGGCTTTGGGCATCATGAGCCAGAGGTCTCCACAGTAGCTGCTCCCTTTGCTGTGGAAGCAGGCCTGGATGATAACAGACAAGCGAGCATGCTGTGTGCCCACACAGCATATAGCATAGCTGTACCTACAAAAATGAGCAGCTGCTGAGTTTGGACTATGGGCCAGAGTTTGGTGACCCCCACGATAGGTGAAATGGGCACCAGCAGAAGATCCCACTTCCTGTCTCCTAGTTCTGGTTATACAATAATTTGAGAGGATACATTAAGGGCCAAAGTGCAGAATGAGTTGGACAATTAATTACCAATTTTTACAAAGGAGAAATGTCAGTGGTTTACACTTTTGTGTCTGTAATTCTCTAAGAAGAGTCACAGGCCTTCTCTCTGCCTGAAGGCCCTTTATCTCACTTCTTCGCCTGGCCACCTCTTATTTGTCCTCCCAAGTTCAGCTGGTCCACTACTTTAGGAAGCCTTCCCAGACACTTATCTCTCCCCATATCTTAGTCTGCTTTTGGGACGCTTACTGCAAACCCAGAGCATTGGACTGTAACCATCAATTCAACCATTTTCACCCATTCCCCCAACACCCACTATGAGCTCTTTGAGAGCAGGACCCACGCATCCTTGTACCAACTGAGTGTGAATAAAGGGTTAACATAACCTCTTCTCCTTCTAGGTACAGTTTCGACTTTGAATTCGTTTTTGAGTTCTGTGCCCGTGGAAGCCTGATAAGAGAAAAATATCCTCTATATTATGAGACCACTGTGTTTACAGTAAAAATGACCCCTGACTGCTAACTTGCTTTGGGGCTGGGAGAAATCATGATACCTGGAGGGAAGCCATCGCACTGGGGTTCTCTGAGTGTGGTGACTCTAGTAACTGGGCAGGTCCCTTGCAGGAATCCTGGAAGCTAAGGCCATGGAATGCTTGTGAGAAATGTTGGCTTCTGTTGGTCACGGCCTTCCAAGCTAAGATGAACCTTATGCCCACCAACATGGATACTGTCTGAGCTGTCACTTGGGGCAGAGGGTTGGGCAATAAGAATAGCTGTTGGGTGGTGATATGGACCATTGCAAGGACTGTTCCCACTGAAGCTGAATCAAGTCTACATCTTGATTTCAAGTGTGAACTTGAATAGTTTCGTGGGTCTGAGTGTTTCATTGGACCTACGGAGACCCTCTGGTGCATGCTACACCGATGTTATGTCTGTCTGTGCTGTTGTGGACACTGAATAAATGTTTGAGTGAGTGAATGATGAATGAAAGGACTATTCTAAGAGTGTCAGGAGGCTTCTGATGACTCACTCAAACACTCGAGTCTGGTAAACCAGTGTTTCCTTAAAGTGCACGTCGGTAGTCTGGCACTTGTATGAGGCGAAATTCACGTGGGCACTGATTTGCAGCTGCAGTTCTCGATAGTTCTCTTCTAGGACTGAGTAAGCCGGCTCAGGATCAGTCTCTATCACCTGCAACAAAGACAGCCATGTCCTCAGTGATACAGAGCCAGCTGCCTCACAGGAATGATGGGGAGATGAGACAGTGCTTCATCCTACCCATGCAAGCGAGCACCAGCCCACAAACCCAACATCCAGGATACCTGATGAGGTCACACCTAAAATGATGCATAAACAGGAAAGGAAGAAAGTGAATAACACAAAATTACTGAGAGCATCACGACTGCACAGGCATGAGTTTTGGGGTCAGATACACTCCAAAAAAGGTTAAAAAAAAAAGGAATCATAAAAATAGGAACAGATATTAAAAAAACAGAAAATAAATCTAAAACAGAGAGGATCAGTGAAACTAAAAGCTGTTTATTTGAAAAGATTAAGAAAAACTCCAGTGAGAATGATCAAGAAGAATAAAAGAAAGACAGAATAAAAATAACCAATATCAAATGAAAAAGGAGACATCACTGTCTACCTTACAGATACTTAAACATGATAAAAAATATTATGAATAATTTGATGAAGCTACATATGGAAACTTAGTTGAAGGGAAAATTCCTTGAAAAATAATTTAATAAAACAGACTCAAGGGACTTCCCTGGTGGCTGAGTGGTTAAGAATCTGCCTTGCAATGCAGGGGACGCAGGTTTGATCCCTGGTCAGGGAACTAAGGTCCCACATGCCACAGGCAGCTAAAGCCTATGCACCGCAACCAGAGAGAAGCCCTCACAGCACAACAATAGATCTCATAACAAAGAGCCTCTGTGATGCAGCTAAGACCCAGTGTAGCCAAATAAATGGATATCAATAAAGGACTCAAAAACAAACTAAAAACCCTAAAGAGTCTTATTAATATTAAAGAACTGAGCAGTATCCAAAAAGAAAAAAATCTTTAAAAAGACCTAAAGAGCGACTTTCACTTTCACTGTTTTATATGGGCAGTTGGGTGTGGGTTCATCTCTGTTTATTATTTTATTAAAAAGAAACGCACTAAGGAATAATTAAAGTGGCATGCATGGACCAAACAAAATATTAGCCTAATTCTGGACACTGAAGGGAAAAGGAAGCAGCTAAAAGACTAGTTCTGAGGTTTCTGATATAGAAAAAGGTGGGAGACTTGCTCAATTAGAAACCAGATACCGAGACTTACACAAAAGCTCTGCCAGTGAGGCTAGTGGTTTGTGTGGTATGTGTGGTGAGGGTGGCAGGAGGCATGCTTGGAAGTTCAGTTTGCCGCTTTGGAAACCCAGGTCGGGTGATTGGGGACTGTTTCTTTTTTCCGTGAAAGAACGAAATGATGAGACCCTGAGCATGACAGCCGTAGCCATCTAAGCGTGGCAGGCCTGGTCAGACTAGGGGCTTGGTGCCCCTACTCACTTTTCGTTTTGTAGTGAAAGTCCCGGGAGTGTTTCTGGGCACGTCCACCCACTTGACCGTCCGCATGCGGTCATCCCAGTCAGGTACTTGGTCTGCAGGGAGCGGAAACATGATCTTGGAGACCTTGCACTTGACCCGCATCTTCTTCAGGTTGATGGGCACGTCTGACTTCATGGTCACCGCTACGTCCTTGGCACAGCCAGGGTGGAGGTGGCCCATCTGTGGAAGAGCCTTGTGTTAGTATTTGGGGGAATTCAGTCTTGAGGACTCTTCATGCCTGATGGTGCCATTCTAGGGGCAGAGCCAAAGTCCTGGCAAAAATGCATCATTCAGGAACATAAATGTAGATCGTCTTAAATAGGTACATGAGGTTCTTAGAAACGGAATCATAGAAGCAAGAGCAGCTAGCTGTATAGCACAGAGAGCTCAGCCCAGTGCGCTGTGATGACTTAAGAGGGGTGCGATGGTAGGGTGGGGAGAAACGCAAGAGGGAGGGGATATAAATATGCATATGGCTGGGTCACTTCATTGCACAGCAGTAGCTAATACAACAGCGCAAAGCAATTACACTCCAATAAAAAAAACAAACATTCATACAGTGCAACGCTATGAGAAATGAAGAGAAAGCACGAGGAACTAATATTGTCAAACTGTTACATGCTTCAGGTACTATTCTAAACCTTTACAAAATTCTACGAACCCCCATGACAAGCCTATAGATGTGCAGCTATAACCCCTATTTTATAGGCAAGGAAACTGGTAAGTTGCTCAAGGTCATACCATTAATGCTAGAATATCTGGATTCAGACCCAGGTAGGATGGTGCCAGATACCACACTCTTAACCATCTGTACTTCTTAATCATATGATCCATACAAATTATGGACAGATGTACACAGTACCTTAGCAGTTGTCAAGTGTGATCTAGTGATCCTGGGGGGCCCTGGGTCCTTTTCAGGAGTCCACAAGGTCAACACTATTTGCATCATAATACTAAGATGACATTTGATTTTTTCATTCTCATTTTCTCATGAGTATACCATGGAATATCTCCACTGTATACTCAGAGACATGAGTATACACTCTATTCTCTTCCTACAGATTATATGAACTATGATATTGCATCAGACAGAATGCAGAAGCAAATATAAGAATCCAGCTATCTTCTACTAGGCCCGATACCAAAGGGTTTTGTAAAAATGTAAAACAATGTCACTCTTCTCACATAATGTTTTGAAAATAAAGCCATTTTCAAAAAACATGGCGTCATATTAATATGTAATAGGCTTGTTATTATATTTTAAGTGAATAAATACATATTTTTAAAGATTCTCTGTTGTAACTTCTAACATGATAGATGTAACCCATGTACACAGAAGCTCTTTGAGGGTCTTCAGTAACGTTTAAGAGTATAAAGGAGGGCTGACACCAAAAAGGTTGCAATTTCCTGAAGTATTCCAGATATATAGGAAATCCAATTTGGTCTGTAGAATAAAAATATTTGTGCTTTAGCATACATAAATGCACATACGCATATCCAAATGTATACTATATATAGTCCTATATATGTAGTTTTCTCATGTTTCCAATAAATTAAAAACTCTTTCTCCTCTGGGAAGTGAAAGGAGAAGAAAGCTTAATACTTCCCAAGGCCATGACTCTGTGTGTGTGTGTGTGTGTGTCTAAATGGATTATGAGAAGCTAATTCTGCCTATTTTGACTACCACTTTACATCTTTCCAGGAAGCAAAGCACTTCTTCCTGATAGTGCACTAATATTTAAAGTGATAAAGTGGGTCCCCAACCCTCCTCCATCCTCCTAGACTGCTGTGCTTAAATAAAAGCAGGAGGCTGTGGGCACATCCACAGTCCTGGGAACTCAGAAGTGGACTCTCTGTGGGAAGCAGGTGCTGGGGAACTCCCTGGTGGTCCAGAGCTTAGGACTCTAGAGGGTGCGGGTTTGATCCCTGGTTGGGGAACTAAGATCCCACAAGCCGTGCAGCAGGGCCAAAAAAAGAAAAGAGCAAGTGCTGGCCAGAGCTGAGGCTCTGCTGCCATGTTGTCCTAGGCTTTATTCAATGTCGAGATTTGGTCAGCAATCCATAAAATGTGTGCTGTGAGATGCTAAAAAAAGAAATTCCAGGTAAAACAAAGTTGACTATGTTTTAATATGCTGAAGGAGACTGAGAATCGTTGGGAGAAAGATGTAACTTGTAATACTTTCTAAATCTCCATTGTCCACAAAACCCACCACCCCCATTTTAGCTTTTGATGAACCACTTTTGCAGGATGAACACTCAAAAGAATACACACCAAGGGGGACACAGGATGGGAAGACTGGGGCCTGTCTTCATTCACGGAGGTCTCCATGGAATTTCTCAGTGTCGGCCTAGCCATCCACTTGGCAGACCTCCCTCTCTTTTCTTAGGCCAGAGGGGACAATTCTGGCATCAAGTGTGAGGGACACATCCCCCCAATCCCACGTATCTGTGGGCTGGGTCAACAGTCAAGTCAGGGTTGGTTAGGCCTAAGGGAGTGTGGAAAACTAGGACTGTCTTTCACTTACCTGTGGGGAGAAAGAAACGGTAGCCAAAAGCGGCCATTCAAACCGTATCACATTCGCTTGGCTGTGATTAGTGATGGTGAAGCTCACATTATAGCTGGTTCCAATGTTGCAGTCCCCGAACTGGATGTGATTCACCAGAGCAGCTAGCGGACAGAAGCAGGGGGCAGTGAGTCCCCCCTTGTATCTGCAGGCTCGCTTCCCCTGAGGAGCCAGCACTTGAAAGACACTGTACCTCACCCTCATGCAACCCCACCCTCCTCGGATGGTCATCCGGCAAACACCTGGAGTCCCTTGGCAGCACGCTTTCTCTCCTACGGGAGCATCTATTTACCATCCATCCATCCACCCACCCATCCTGGCCCTCACCTCCATCTATACAAAGGAAAACACAACCACCCCCTCAACTCCGTTTGCTGAAACAGTACTATTAAGGCTTGGAACTGCCATGCAGAATGCAGGAGTCCCCACTGAATTTGAATTACAAATAAATGACGAGTAATTTTCAGTATAAGTAATGTCCAAGGCAAAATTTGGGGACATAAGTATACTCAAAGTTATATGTGGTTTACCTAAAATTCAAGTTTAATATCTAAAATTCAAATTTAATGGGGACTGCTGTACTCTGATTTTCCAAACCCGGTAACCCTATTAGAAGTAAATGGAATCTGATTTCTGAACTAGGGTTCATGGCTGGCTCCTGCTTGACCCCTGATAAGAGAGATGCCTGTAGCTGCAAACAGAGGTGAAAACACCAGATACATGAGGAGCACTGATTTTAACCCATGCTGTAGGGACTGCCTGATGCTACATTCTGGGACTGGAATTAAGCTCCTAGAAAAACCGTAAGACTGTGTTTATAACTCACTTCACTGCCCAATGAATACAGTTAACCAAATGCAGCAGCGGTGCCTGACAGAATACAGAGAGCACGTCTTCAGCTCTAGTGCACACACAGATCACCAAGGGATCTTGTTAAACGCAAATTCTCATTCAATAGGTCTGAGGTGCTGGGGTGAGCCTGAAACCCCCATTTCTAGTGACTCCCCAGTGATGCCGATGCTGAAGGTTCTGACAGCATGCTTAGTAGTGAGGCTGCAGGGAACAGTCTAGGGGAAGCACAAACTTACACGTTCTCTAATTCAACCAGCTGGCCATTTCCTTTAGAATGTCTAGGACACATAATACAGATGAAACGGACCATACCAACGCAAGCCAGCTTGAAAATACAGACAGGGAAAACTCCAGAGATACGTGTATTCACTTCTTAGCTAATCTGGAATTTAAATTTCACTTATTAACTAAATTGGAATTTGAGCGCAAAGGAAAAGCTCCCCCTGGGGTAGACTCTCTTATTAATTACTCTCTGGAGCTCCAGGCACACACACACATGGATGCTCAACAAACGTTCCTTAAGACAGCACGTGGAGGACGCGGAGACTGAGCCCGGCGTGAGGGAGCAAACAGTAACGAGGAGGAGACGCCATCCTAAACTCCCAGGAAGCTAGCCAACCTGCCATTTACATTCCATTCTTATTTAAAATGACCCAAGAGGGACTTCCTTGGTGGTCCAGTGGTTGAGACTTTGCCTTTCAATGTAGGGGTTGAGGGTTCGATCCCTGGTCAGGGAACTAAGATCTCACACACCTTGTGGCCAAAAAATAAAACAGAGGCAATGTTGCAACAAATTCAATATAGACTTTAAAAATAGTCTACATCAAAAAAAATCTTATAAAAAATAAAATAATAAAAATGACCCAAGGTCCGTCTAATCAAGGCTATGGTTTTTCCTGTGGCCATGTATGGATGTGAGAGTTGGACTGTGAAGAAGGCTGAGCGCCGAAGAATTGATGCTTTTGAACTGTGGTGTTGGAGAAGACTCTTGAGGGTCCCTTGGACTGCAAGGAGATCCAACCAGTCCATTCTGAAGGAGATCAGCCCTAGGATTTCTTTGGAAGGAATGATGCTAAATCTGAAACTCCAGTACTTTGGCCACCTCATGCAAGAATTGACTCATTTTAAAAGACTCTGATGCTGGGAGGGATTGGGGGCAGGAGAAGAAGGGGACGACAGAGGATGAGATGACTGGATGGCATCACTGACTCGATGGATGCGAGTCTGAGTGAACTCCGGGAGTTGGTGATGGACAGGGAGGCCTGGCATGCTGTGATTCATGGGGTTGCAAAGAGTTGGACATGACTGAGCGACTGAACTGAACTGAACTGAAGGGCCAACAGTTGTCAACACCTCATTGCTGCTTCTCTCACCTGCCACCAAGTCTTCCATGGTGCTTTCCTCACTGGCCTCAGAGATATCTGAGGACTCCTGGCTGGAGGAAGCCACCAGCCCGTGGATGTTGTCCAAGGTAATGTCATCCTCATAGCCCTCTCCCACCATGTGGATGACTGTATCCTCGTACTGGTTGTTGATCACTGACAAGTGAAGGGTGCCTGCCATTCTCCCGACTTTCTTGGAGTGGAAAACAACATCAAATTCGGCTATTTCTCCAGGAGGAACAACCAGGGAAGCTGTGTGAGCTTTCTTTGCTGCAACAAGTGAGAGACATGATCTAGAGTCAATTTAAAGGAGTATGTATCCATAAAGACCTGGACTCAAGGGAAAGCAGCCCTCGTGTGGGAAGGAGTCTTGCCTAGAGAGGCCATCAGTGACAAAGCTGAGCATCTGACTCGGGCTGAGTGCACATTAATTCTTAAGAAAACCATTACCAGTACCCACTGCTCTCCAGAAGCTATACTCACCCTACTTACCTTTTGCTTGTGGTTTGTTTTCCTCTGTGATGTAGATATAGGAGGTAGAAGGCTTCCCTTTCAGGGAGAAGACTCCTAGTTGGTCCTGTAGGTCAACGTGCAGCTGGCAGAAGGAAGAGAAGACGGAGCTTTAAGCTTACCGGTTGCTCATGCGTTCTGAACTGAGTGAGAGACACTGTGCTGTTGGGGAAGCACCCCTCTTAACCCCAAATCATTGTGCCTAGGGCTCACTGTTTTGAGTTTCTTATTAAGAGAGAATAATAAATATTAGACCTGGAAAGGAGAAATAAAAATTTTAGCTCAGCTCTTGCTATTCAAATAAGGAAGCAGAGGTCCAGAGAGTATGGGGACTTTCTGGAACACCCAGCTATGTAGTGTGAAAATGCGGCAGCCAAGCCCTCTGTTGTTGACAAATCAGTTGTAAGACTTTGATGCTGGGAGGGATTGGGGGCAGGAGGAGAAGGGGATGACCGAGGATGAGATGGCTGGATGGCATCACTGACTCGATGGACGTGAGTCTGAGTGAACTCCGGGAGTTGGTGATGGACAGGGAGGCCTGGCGTGCTGCGATTCATGGGGTCGCAAAGAGTCGGACACGACTGAGTGAATGGACTGAACTGAACTGAATAAAGTGGGAATGACAGCTTTCCTGGTGGCTCAGATGATAAAGAATCTGCCTGTGATACAGGAGACCCAGGTACAATCCCTGGGCTGGGAAGATGTCCTGGAGAAGGGAAAGGCTCCCCACTCCAGCATTCTTGCCTGGAGAATTCCATGGACAGTGGAGCCTGGGGGGCTGCCGTCCATGGGGTCTCAGAGTTGGACACAACTGAGCAACTAATGCAACAACAAAAATGAGATGGAAATGAATGCTCACCACTTTATGAGGACCTGCACGGGTGTGCGCTCCTAAAAACCAGTATCTTCTAGATAGGAGTAGGGCATTTTCAAAAGTCCTACCATTCTTTGAAAAATACTTACACGATTCATCACCTTTTTTGTAAAATAAAAACTTAAGTGCTGAACCCAAAGATGTTATATCTCTCACCCTTGATGAAGTTTCTTTCATTTTTTTTTCTTTATTGCAAATGCAGTGTTCATTACAGAAAAAAAAGTAACAAAATAAAGACACTCAGAACACCCATAATCCTATTCATTCCGCTTGGTGTATATCGCTGCTCACTGCCTTGCACCGTCATTTCCAGTGCGCCATGCATCAGTGTCCCAGTAATCAGACCAACCCTGGTTCCCTCTGCACACCCTATGTCTTACCCACGTGCCGTATGAGGAACGTGAAAGCAGTCCTCACAAGTTAGGGATGGCAGAGACCCCAACATCAAAAGTCTCGCTTCTGAAGACTCTCCCTTTTCACCCCATGCTCTCCCTCCAGCAGTACCTTGGCGGGGATGGTACCGCTGTTCTTGAGGATAAGAGGCAGTGTCTCTGAACGACCAAGCAGAAGCCTCTTAAAGAGAAGTAAGAGATTTCCATACTGGTTGCAGAGAACTGGCCGCAAAATGGTCACCCGAGGGAGGTTCCCCTCTCCAACAATATCAAACACAAGGCTTCGGTTCTTGGTCAGGTTGCTGCAGGGAACGGGAGATAGAGGCCTGTCAGTCTAGCAAGGCAGGAAGGACATTCCACAGACAGCGTGGCCTGCAGCCCTGCTGGAGGAGGGGAGCTGGGAGCTGGTACCTGGGCAAGCCATCCAAGGTGGCCTCAAAGATGCACTGGTAGGTCTGCATGGTCTGTGGGGTGAAGGAGACTGTGGCAAAGGCGTGTGAGCGGCTAGCAACACACATCTTGTTGGGTTCCACTTCAAAGATGTCGGTGATACGGGCAAAGACCTGGAAAGGGGAAGGGGAGCAGGGACTGGTGTGTATGTCACTTGATGTTTGCACAGGGCTTGCTGCTCATCTCTGCTGGCCCTGCTGTGACTTCCCTCCTCTAAGCTCTGTGCAGGCATGTCCCACTGCTTGGACAATCCTGCGCCTAGAAGGTGTGGCCTGGGTTCTCGGGGACCCAACCCTAAGCATTAATTGGCTGGACTTGGCCAGACTTGTGGTCTTTGCAATTAGATGAACTAAAGTGTATCCTGGGTAGCAGATCCACCCCACCCCACCCCCACTTTTCTCTCTCTCTCACACACACACATGCACACACACACACATACACACACAAATAAATTTAAAATGCAAGAGGCTCCTGGTGGTTACTGATGTGAGGCTTGGGCTAGAAGCCAGATGAGAGAAAGGAGCAAGGGAGACACCATGTGTGAGAGACATGTGGCCTTTGGCAGATATCTGAAAGTTTGATTTCAGGTGACAATTCCAGTCAGGCTCTCAAGCCTCTGGCTACAGGCTGTGTTCCATCCTGCGTGTGAGGTCTCGGATTCACTGAAGCAAACCTTGTTATGGTGGGGCCATTCTGAGCGGGTTTCTGCTCTTTGCAGTTAAGAGTGCTAGTTAGAACCACCTCCTGCAGCACTTTATCTGCTCCTGTTTTGGAGCAATGTTTGGAGAAGACTGTGCGCACGACCTCAAAAGGATTTTTCATTCTCTTGGGAGGCAGGTGGGATTCAAGACTGACAATTCCTTCTTGCTCTTAAGCTGAGGGTATAATTTCTTTGCCTGTTCCAAAGGATAATATGCAAACTAAGGAAGGACGACAGCATGCACTTGTCTGAAAAAGTGTGGGCTGCGGTCACTGGGCCCCTGAGGCCATGTGAGGGCAGATTCAGCTAGGGATGCACCCATCACCAAAGGTTAATATGGTGCAACTCTGAAGCCTGGGCTAGAAGGTGAAGCACATCAGTGCCTACTGATTCATGGAATGAATGGAACTGCTCAGAGGAGCTAGGCTTCTCTGCAGTCCATTTTCCCAAAGGGGTGGAAGAAATAGAGAGGAACTGGTGCCTGGGTAACTAATTAGTTACTTTGGGTAGACAGGAATGATAAGACTGGTTCCATCCCTTTGAGTTACTGCAAAAGGTCTTGTAACAGCCAGAAATTAAAATTTTGCTTCATGTAAAAAAAGAAAAAACCAGAGGAGGACAACAATATAAAGTCCACAAATCCCTGTTAAAAACCTATCTTTGTTTAGAAGTCAGGCTCGCTCATTTCTTATGTTTTTAGGAATGGAACAGGGAGAAAGCTGCCCTTTCCTGCCCCAAGAAGGCCAGAAAGTGATGACAGTCTCTCAGTTCCTGGCCCTCTGCAGTGATGGTTCCCCAAGAATGCACACAGTCAGCTCTAGGCTAGGCCAATCCTCTAGGCCACCTCTCCACCACTGTTAGCTGTAAGAACTTACTCTCATGTGACTTTGGGCACAAGGACCATCTGGGTTAAGACTCTACCTTTGGCTAGAGAACTGATGTGGCTGAGAGACACTAGGCAGCGTTTGCAGCACACTGATTGGAAATTAACAGGGAGTGAAACCCACTGACAGTCCTTCCTCTTGGTCTCCTGAATTTTCTGTTCCACGGCAAGGAAACAGTGTCTCAGTGTGGTCCAACTCAGAGAGGGAAGGTAGTTTTGGTGTGGCAGAGCCCAAGATAGGCACTTATTTTCTACCTGGTATTGACTCAGATGGTAAAGAATTTGCCTGCAGTGCAGCAGACCTGGGTTCAATGTCTGGGTCAGGAAAATCCCGTGGAGAAGGGCATGGCAACCCACTACAGTATTCTTGCCTGGAGAATCCCATGGACAGAGGAGCTTGGTGGGCTCCAGTCCAGGGGTCACGAAGGGTCAGATATGACCGAGCGATTCTCACTTCTGATACTAAGTGGACGAAGCTTGGCTTTAAACCAAGCTATATATCTCTAGGCTCTGGGACCTAGGGGAAGAACGCAGCATTTTTGAGTCTCAATTTTCCTAACAGTAAAATGGGGAGAAAATCTGATAATACAAACTCCTGAGGGTGAAATGAGATAAACGAATATCAGCGCAGTGCTCAGAATACAGCAGGAGCTCAATAAATCTTACACTTTATAGAGTGACATCTCCCAGGCCTCTTTCGCCAGCCCAGTGTGCCCCCTGAGCAGCCTGCCAGAGCTGGCACTGCATCCTGGTGCTCCCCACAGCGCTCTGTCCTGTAGACACGGTGAGCGTCTGATGCAGGAGTGCTTTGCTCGGTCATGTGACCCCGTTTATTGCAAGGTACCCAGGGAGACATCCACTGGGACAAACGTATGTCCCCTCACATAACTTCCAGGGAGGCTGGGAGCCCGAAAATTCCCACTAGAGATGCAGGCTCCACAGCAGGGGTTTCCAAGGGCTCCCGCCCCGGCTTTACGCCAGCCACGGCAGACCAGGGCCACAGTGGATCAGTCCAGTCAAGTGGCCTGGGCGACCTACCTTGCTGGAGACAGGCTTAACCACGAGGTTCACGTCACAGGCGATCTTTCCCACGTTGCAGATCTTGAACCGAGCCTTGGCCTGATGGCCCACCAGGACGTTGCAGAAGATGAACTTGTTCTCATCCTCCACATACAAGCCCCTGCTCTCTATGGTCTGCAGGATGCTGTTCAGGTTGGCGCTGCTACAGAGCTGGTGCTCCTCAAATATCAAGCTGTTGTTGTCAGTCACAAAGGCTGGGGAGTGGAGGGAAGACTGTGAGATGCAGCCTAAGTGCCTGGTTTCTACTCTCTGTAATCCCTAACTTGGAGATTTAGACTCTGACAAAGGACAATCACAGGGGAGAGACAGGGGGATTCACACAAGGGAGTGTGAGGGGTGGGACAAATTCTATCTTCTCTTTCTTTTTGGACTGCTTTTGCTGGTCTCCAGACTCCAACCACCTTCTCCTTCTAATAGAAAGGAGGATGAGCTCTGGGGTGAGCTGAGGAAAGAAGGAGGCATTCAGCTCACTTAGATGCAAGTTTGCTGGGGACCTAGAACCAAAGCAAGAGGAGTAGTCTCTGCGCTCCAAACTTGCTCTGTCACTGACCATTGTTTTCTGTGCACATTTGCACAGGGAGTGGCCTGGCCACTCAAACCCAGAAAGATCTCAGATGAACAGAGTTCAGTATTCCTGGGTTACCCTGTGCCATACCCCATCACACCACATTCCCAGATAACACTGTCCATCTGAGGATCCTGGACCAAACTCAGGAAGACCTGGAGTTTAAAGCTGCACATCCTCTTCTGGGTATGCACATGCTCTGTAAGTCTTAAGGAAAAATATGGCTGAAGACACCACAGGAAGTTCTAAGGTCCCAAAGGAAGAAGCCTAGCAATGTCTATTGGGTGTCTCCGGGGGTGGGGGGTCTGTTACAGAGGAAGGTCTTTTAAGGGATGCTGCCCCATCTGAGTGCTCAGTACCTGGCTGACAGGCTTCAGCCAACAGGCTGTATGGGATGCCAGCAGGTGGTCTCTTGGATCTCGGTCAGAGATATCAATTGCTATGAACTCTTCACATCTTCCCACGGGGTCAGCCACACAGTCAACGGTGATGACCTGCATCCCTCCAGAAGGGATGGTACCAAACCCAGGGTACACGGTGAACATCCCGTGAGTGAAGCGAGCCTGCAAGAGGGGCGGAGGCAGAGTAAGTGGCAAGGCCCTTCCACCAGAGTCATGAGATGGTGTCAAGAAGGACTGGGTGGCAGGGGTGGGAGGCCCTCCCCACAAGCTCTCTCTGGGCTCCAGCTGTGCTCCTGGAGGCAGGAAGGGCCTGGTGGGGGCAGTCCTTAAGGAACAGGCTCTCTCAGCACTTCTTTCTATACATATTCCTTCTGAACAATCATGGGTAAGGGGGAGTTTTAAGGAAATGGATACATTCCACATAGTACAATACTTACCCAGATGGGAAGCTCCCAGCAGAGGGGCAGGGCTTAAGAGTATTGACCTTTGCATCAGATTCCTGGGTTTGAACTGCAGCCTTCAAACCCTCCTGTGTATTAACTGTTGGACCTTGGTCAAGTGACTTTGAGTTTTAGTTTTATCCAGAAAATGGAGCTAACACCTTTACCCTGAGACCACCAGAGGCTTCAATGAAAGAATGTGCAAGAAGCAGTTAACAAAGCAACGGGCACAGCATCTGCTCAAAGCATGGGATGCCATCCCGCACGCCTCTGGGTCTGGGGCGCGTTCTTCCTTTTGTGCCCTATTGTAGCTGCGTTTTGAAGCGTTTTTATGCTGGTTGCTTCACCATCTTCTCATATGACTCTAGTATTTTGCTCATCTCAGTGTCAGCATCTGCTGCTTATCTGTTTTCACTTAGTTTGAGATCTTCCAGGTTCTTGATACGCTGAGTGATTTTCAGTGGAAACCTGGACATTTTGGATATTATATTACGAGACTCTGGACCCTACTAACCTTCTCTCTGGGCTGGCTTTCTCTGACACCTCTTGGGCGGGGGCAGTGGTCCAGATTCCACACTGGACTTCTACTGCTGCCAGGCAAGGGTGGGCGTCCCAGTTCCCCTCTAGTCTTAGACCAGTATCACCCTCAGGGCAGGGGGTGGGGAAGGGTAATCTTGTCTCATTACTGTTCTGCTGACTCCACAGAGTAGGAGGTCCACTGGGGGGAGGGGAGGGCGGCTCGTTTCCACACGGTTGGAGTGGAAGCCAAGGCTTCCCAGTGGGTGTCTCTGCTGACAACGGCAGAGGTGGTGGTGGGCAATGAATGTCTGGCTCTCTGCTGAGTTCTTGGACATCATTTGACCTCATTACAGCCTGAATTGAGTGAGAAGCCTAGGTTCCCTGTGGGTCTTTTCTTGAAATATGTGGTGTAGGACCACAGATTTCTCTGTCTTGTTTGAGTGTAATATTACCGCTCTTATTTGAACATTTTTGTCTTGCTAGACTACCCCTTTCCTGGTTCTTTAGCCAGTGAGAGCAGGCTCTTGGTCTGTGCTTGCTGATGTTTCTGGATTGCTGGCTCGCTCAGTACCAAATCTGAGAAGTATGAAGTAAAAAGAAATCTCAGGGAACTCATCACTGTGATGTCTATGGGTCCCAAGAACCCTAGCAGGTGTGAGGTTTTTCCTCTCTGACTCTCAGTCTTCTGTGTTTATTTTATACATAATGTTCATGGCCTTAGTTGTACTTATTTGTAAGAATAGGGAAAAATCGTCTACTTCATATTACCAAATCTCCTTTTATTTAAGCCAATCTGATTGGGCTTCTGTTTTGTATCAACAAATGATTATTTCTGGCTGTGCTTTGTGTGAGCTTTCTTCGTTGCTTTGTGTGAGCTTTCTCAAGTTGCAGTGAGCAGGGGCTACTCTTCATTGCAGCGTGCGGCTTTCTCGTTGCAGTGGCTTCTCCTGTTGCAGAGTCCAGGCTCTGGGTGCATGGGCTTTGGCAGTTGCAGCACACAAGTGCAGTGGTTGTGGCACACAGGCCTAATTGCTCTGCGGCATCCGGAATCTTCCTGTGGAATCTTCAGACCCTTGTCCCCTGGGTTGGAGGGGGATTCTTACCCACTGTACTACCAGGGAAGTCCAACAAAAGATTCTTGATTAAAATACTTATGAAGAGTAGACACTAATTGTACAGCAATGAGGAACCAATGAAGGTTTTAAAGTAAAAGAGGATATCCAAATTAAGTCATAATTCCTTATTTTAATTTGAAAGTGATAGTTTCCTTATAACTAGTTAATGTTCCTGCCACAGTAGGAATATTCAAAATTCAAATCCTGGTATCCTAGGGAGTTACTGTTGGAAGAACTAGTTTGCAGGAAACCTTGAAGGGTTTCTGTTGAACAAAGAAAAGGGTGCTTACCTGGCTTGTGACGTTCATGTCTTTCTGGACAGAGTCCGAGAACTTGGTTGTTTTGGAAGGCCCACTCTTGTAGAAGCTCTCACTTTCCCGGGATCTTGCATGTCTAACGTGGGTGGCTCTGATTAAAGAAGTGGGAATACACCCTCAGGGTGGGGTGATCATGAAATACCACCTACCTGCTTGCTTGCAAGGTCCCTTCTTCTTGGAATGGAGGAAAGGGCCTTTCCTTGCCCAGAGGGCATCAGGGAGCATGGTCAGCTTATTTATTAACAGCCAAACTCATTTAACAAGTGTGAGATAAGTATGCAGAAATTACACATATTACATACGACTCATTAGGACATTAAAATGACTGTAAGTAAATAATAATTGTAAATGTTTGCCAAAATGGAAGAGGAGACCCACCAAAATATGAAATGATTACAAACAATGTAAAGCTGTGTGTCTGATTTAAAAC
Source organism: Aepyceros melampus (assembly GCA_006408695.1). Lineage (NCBI taxonomy): Eukaryota > Metazoa > Chordata > Mammalia > Artiodactyla > Bovidae > Aepyceros > Aepyceros melampus. Next base: position 197,999 of record SJXQ01009809.1, on the reverse strand, counting down.
AATTAATTAGAAAGTCAGTCTTAAATGATTATTGAGAAAGTCAGTTCATTTTAGAAAGTCAAGAAAAAGTGACTGGGAATTGGTAAAAAAGTCCCTAATTTGTCAAAAAAAAAAAAAAAAAAAAAATATGACAATCAGATCAAAGCCAGAAGCACTCAAAAACATGAACTGTTTCGGTTAGTTGACTGACAACCACTTTGTGAAAATTACAGTTCTTTGTTGGAACAATTATTAAGTTAGTTATAGTGACAAGTGTCTTCATGCGGACAAGGTAAAGATAGTTCCAGAGAGTGGAGGCCTCACCAGGCTTTCTCTAGCCCAAATTTCTAGGGTACTCTTTGCCACCCCCTCATCATGAAACATCATGATTTCTTTTGATTTAGCTTGCTGTTATAATCATCCCTTGATTTCTACAGAATGACAGACAGGAAGTGACTTACTGGTAAGCAACGTAGCATACTCGGAGCACCGAGGCAACAGACATAATCCCATGCAGAAGACTTTACATTTATTCAATTAAAATGTATCGCATATTGGACAGCAGTTGAAAAGCATGTGAAATTTGGAGTCAGAGATGTGGGTTCAGAACTGAGAATCACTGGTGATTTTTTGGATAATCTTGGATGTGCCATTTCTAAACCTTAGTAACCTCACCCACAAAGGGGGATTGGGTGGATGAGTTTAGATAAAATATATGAAAGCTCATGGGAGAATAAAAAGCACCAATTAACCAGGGGATGTTTTGAGTTAAGTAAATACTTGTCTTACGCTTTCTTCTGATGAAGGGGGCTCTCCCCTGTCAGCCTATACAGGGCATACTTGAAGTCGATCATGCCTTGATTTTCTATGGTGAAGAAGGCGCTTTTACGAGTGCCATAGATCAAAGCCCCAAAGTTGATGATGGAGGAGGGGCTGATGTTGTATTTGGAGAAGACCGCAGTCACAGAAAACTTAATCGGGATGCTGGCAATCATTTCACCTCCTTCTGAGATATTAGGCTCAATAATCTAGAAAGGGAAGACAGATTGGGAAGATGTCAGCTACCAGAATAACAGTTGCCAGCATAGTTTCTATGGCTGTCTACTCCATTCCTTATTTTCTTCACTGACATGAAGCCACATTCTTTATTCTCTTTATATAATTGCATTGATAATACGAGCGAATGCTAATGGGAAACTTACTGTGCACCAGCTATGGGTCAACAGGCACCAACCCTGCCCCCCATTTTCACTTCCCCTTCTCTTTTGCACTTCAAGACTGAACTCAGCCTCTTGTCTCTGGTCTGGTCTCTTCCAAAGTCCGGGGGCCACATTTCTTCTCTGGAGCTTCAATTCCAGATGACTCTGAACACCTCCCACCTGACCTATATGTGCCTGTGAATCCCCAAGCCCTGGTGAATCCTTTCTGCTGGGCACCAAGTCAGCCCTCCCTTTCCCCCTAAGCTTCATCTTGGCACCTGCCACCGTGTGAGTCATCCCTTCAAGCTCTCTTACCTGACAGCGCAGAACTGGCTGGTTCTCGATTTTCACTTCCTTTTTTGCATGGAAGAGCACCTGGACATTTGTGGGCTTTTCTGTCATGGTCAGTGAGCCCTTCTTGGGTTGGACTGTGATCATGGAACTTATATTGGTTGCAGAAATCCCTAAGGAGTCCACAGAAAAGCTGAGTGAAGAAAGTCAGAAGAAGAAAAAGTCAGTTTTAGTCATTATCTAGGGAGCTCAAGACACCAGAGATGAGACTCTAGACTGGTTAAGTGCCTGCCACGTCCCCAGCCCTGTTTAACCACTATGCCTAGCAGTGTTCACTGTGCTCTGTATTCCATGACCACTCCTTAGCCAAGATTGACCAGGCCAGGCACTGAGGCTTGAGGCAAAGATAGCCATCTCCAGCCCGTGGTTAAGAGATGTCCTTGAAGGAGAGGAACATGTGGTACTGGATAAGGACCAAATCAATTCATTTCTCCCTCTCCCTGCCTCTCTGTCTCCCTCTCTTTCTCTGTCTCCCTCCTTGCTCTAAGACTGAATGCTGTAGACATAGAGGGAACAGTGATGCAGAAACTGGGGGATCTAAGGAAGGACAGAAAGGCAGGGGCAGAAATCATGCAACCGAGGTATTCAGAAGCGCAGCCCTGGCCCAATGCAGGTGAGATAAGAGGTCGCAGAGAAATTCTTGGGGACTGGAGCTAGAGCAAGAACCCTAAGCTGAGGCAAGAAGCATGGAGTTGCCATAGGGACCCGCATGCCATCCCATGCTCACTGTAGGAGATCTGGCCCTTCGCTGCAGAGTGCATGCTCCTGAGTTGCCTCACCTCCCTGCACACCCTTTCAGTGAACCCTGATCACCTGCTCCAACTCGAGGGAGACTGTTCCATGCAGCCTAAAAGAGCAGGGGTATACACCTACAGACTGGTTCCAAACAGGAAAAGGAGTACGTCAAGGCTGTATATTGTCACCCTGCTTATTTAACTTATATGCAGAGTACATCATGAGAAATGCTGGACTGGAAGAAACACAAGCTGGAATCAAGATTGCTGGGAGAAATATCAATAATCTCAGATATGCAGATGACACCACCCTTATGGCAGAAAGTGAGGAGGAGCTAAAGAGCCTCTTGTTGAAAGTGAAAGAGGAGAGTGGAAAAGCTGGCTTAAAGCTCAACATTCAGAAAACGAAGATCATGGCATCTGGCCCCATCACTTCATGGGAAATAGATGGGGAAACAGTAGAAACAGTGTCAGACTTTGTTTTTTTGGGCTCCAAAATCACTGCAGATGGTGACTGCAGCCATGAAATTAAAAGGCGCTTACTCCTTGGAAGAAAAGTTATGACCAACCTAGATAGTATATTCAAAAGCAGAGACATTACTTTGCCGACTAAGGTCCGTCTAGTCAAGGCTATGGTTTTTCCTGTGGTCATGTATGGATGTGAGAGTTGGACTGTGAAGAAGGCTGAGCGCAGAAGAATTGATGCTTTTGAACTGTGGTGTTGGAGAAGACTCTTGAGAGTCCCTTGGACTGCAAGGAGATCCAACCAGTCCATTCTGAAGGAGATCAACCCTGGGATTTCTTTGGAAGGAATGATGCTAAAACTGAAGCTCCAGTACTTTGGGCACCTTATGCGAAGAGTTGACTCATTGGAAAAGACCCTGATGCTGGGAGGGATTGGGGGCAGGAGGAGAAAGGGACGACCGAGGATGAGATGGCTGGATGGCATCACAGACTCAATGGACGTGAGTCTGAGTGAACTCCAGGAGTTGGTGATGGACAGGGAGGCCTGGCGTACTGCGATTCGTGGGGTCGCAAGGAGTCGGACACGATGCGCGACTGAACTGAACTGAACTGATACACCTATCATAATCTATAAAATAAAACTCACAACGGGCAAGATTCTGTTTAGCACTAATTCCAAAGTGTCTGGCTTTCTTCTAGGTTTGTCTAGCATTTATTTATATTAACTTATTTCATTCTCTAGTTCTAAGAAACAGCGGTATTGAGGTAGAACCTCTCTAGTTTCAGCATTCTTTGAACTGAAGTGAAACACTCATGAATATACGGAGTTCCTATTAAGTCTGTGGCGGGGGAAGTCCCTTTATCAACTTCAAATTCTTCTGGGAGAAGGACGACCTTCAATAACATCGACCAGCTGTGGGTGCTGGCGCTGCCTGGGGACCTCGTCCCTCCCGGCCCCAGAGCTACTTCTTCCTCCTTGAGGAGCCTTCCTTATTTAGGGGTTTTATTTTTAATCTAAAGATGAGCACAAACTGGAGCTGTCTTCCACCAGGCTGTCATTTGGAATCTATAATATAATAGTTCTTAACATTAAGAAAGAAAAATAGACAATCCCTTCTTAACGTGAAGTCTTACATAGACCATCAGCTTATGAAACAAAGAGGAGCTGGAAGCAGGCAGGATGGCTTAAGGGCAGGGCCCCCATCTCCAGTCTCTCTCTCAACCCCTAAGACCTCCCCGTACCCCAGTATCTCCTCCTCCAACCTCCCTGCCAGGCTCCTCCCCACCCCTAGGCCCCTGTGGTTCAACCTGCAGAGCAGCTGGGACTCCATTCATTTGAAGCTAAGAGAGGCTAACAGCAGAGATAGTTCTTAGAATTTCCTTGATCGACTTTTTAAAAAAACTCTCAGGCAACACTCCTCTCGCCATGAGACGATGTGGACGTCCATATACTTGATAATTTTTAGGTTACCTGAACATGATCTCATATTTCCCACGGTTCTTCAGCTGCAGGGGCTGCTTCACCTCGTCCATGACCTTCACAATCCCCAAATCAAGGCCTCCTTCAGCTCCTGAAGAAGACGGGCCAGGGTGGGAAGGGATGAGTGAGAGGGGAGCGAGAAGCAAGGGAACTTCCTATTGAAGTTCACATGGAAAATCTTTGGCGACAATTTCAGAAAATCTCTTTTTTAAAAACACTGTGGCTTAGAAAAACTTCTTGGAACTGAGTCTTAGCAAACAAACAACAGACACTTCTCCTGTACTCAGTTCAACTGGGTGGCTCCCTCTAGCTTCCACCTTAGGACTGTTGGTCTTCCTTTCATGTCTCTCATTAGCTAAAACTCCCAGTGTTTAAAAAAAATCTTTTGAATCACGTGTATAATTACAGAGTTGGGACATAATGCATAAATTCATATTGTTATACTCTATATTACATCATACTCATTTCCCCATGTAACTAAAATCTCCCCGTGTGGTATTAACAGTTGCACAATATACTATGATATGGCTATTTCATAATTTACAATATTATTCCTATAATAATAATATTCCATTACAGATAGACACTTAGGGTACTCCTAATCTTCCATTATTATAAATAATGCTGTACATAAGACCAATGACATCAAGGCAAACATGTAGCTCTAATATTCTGAGTTGTGCTGAGTAGGGGACCTATCAGAGAAAGGAGGGCCCTAACCTGGGTGTTGGGGCAGTGGGGTAGGCAGAATAAGGCCTGGCACCTCCCCCATCAAAGAAGCCCATGTCCTAATACCCAAGAACCTGTAAACATGCCAGTTTACGTGGCAAAGGGGGATTAAGGTATTAGATGGAATCAAGATTGACAATCATCTGTCTTTAAAAGAAGGGAGAATTTCCTGGTGTCTCTGGGGGGACCCCAAGTAATCACAATGGTTCATAAAGGCAGAAGACAGAGACGGAAGTGGGAGAACCAGAGAGATGGCAGAGTGAGAAGGACTGGACCAACATTGCTGGCTTTGAAGAGTGAGGAAGGGGACCATGAGCTGAGGGATGTCTGTGCCTCCCAGAGGTGGAAAAAGCAAGGAAATGGGTTCTCTCCCAAAGGCTCCAGAAGGGACAGTAGCCCTGCAATACTCTGGTCTTAGCCGGGGAAAGCCATTTTGGACTGCTGACCTACAGAACTGTAAGATAATAGATCTGTATCATTTTAAGCCACAAAGTTCATGGTAATTTGTTAGGGTGGTGACAGAAAAGCAACATAAGCAGGCAGATAAGAACTCACTCTCAGATGACCGCTCAGAAAAGAACTCTTCAAATTTTAAATTTTGACCACCCATTATTGTCTCCAGTTGGAGAGATTAATATTTGTAGTAACACTGCTAACATCACTTGATTTTGTCTGCTCACTGTTTACCTCAATTCCACCTTTCTCTCCAATAATCACTGATCTTTCCCTACACAGGAAACACACTGCCCTAAAAGATGTGATGATGTGACCTCTAGACACTCTTTCTTTGGTGGGGTCAACAGACCTTTGGGGAAGGTGATGTCTAAGGCAACGTCATAGGACTCGGCAAAGATCAGGATGTTTTCAATCTGAACGACACCAATGAGGTTGTCTGCATCCAAAACCTGTCAGGGTAAGAGATATTCTTTAGTGAGGGCAAGACCCGCAGGGTTCTTGGGAGTCTGAAACTAAAGAACCTGCAAGAGGGGATCATTTAGAAGGGGCTATGGTAAGAAACATTTTTGCATGTATTTAGTTTTTGTTTACTGAGCATTTCTGTAGGCTGAGTGTTCTTTGTAACATTCTTTGGGGGAGGGCTGGTATTCAGTTCAGTTCAGTCCCTCAGTCGTGTCTGACTCCTTGCCACCCCATGAATCGCGGCACGCCAGGCCTCCCTGTCCATCACCAACTTCCCGGAGTTCACTCAAACTCACGTCCATCCAGTCGGTGATACAATCCAGCCATCTCATCCTCTGTCGTCCCCTTTTCCTCCTGCCCTCAATCCCTCCCAGCATCAGAGTCTTTTCCAATGAGTCAACTCTTCACATGAGGTGGCCAAAGTACTAGAGCTTCAGCTTTAGCATCATTCCTTCCAAAGAAATCTCAGGGCTGATCTCCTTCAGAATGGACAGGTTGGATCTCCTTGCAGTCCAAGGGACTCTCAGAGTCTTCTCCAACACCACAGTTCAAAAGCATCAATTCTTCTGCGCTCAGCCTTCTTCACAGTCCAACTCTCACATCCATACATGACCACTGGAAAAACCATAGCCTTGACTAGATGGATCTTTGTTGGCAAAGTAATGTCTTTGCTTTTCAATATACTGTCTAGGTTGGTCATAACTTTCCTTCCAAGGAGTAAGCTGGTGTAGGCAATAAATAAAAGGTTGAGGAAGAGGGACTACATTTTCCATCTTGTCTACTCACTGGGTTTCAATAGTCTGTGTCACTGGCACCACCTTACTGAAGTTTGGGCTGTGAGTACATACAGTAGGAAAGTCTTCTTTGAACTTTTAAGTCAAATAAACCTGAAGAGCATTTTTCTGACAGTTGAAATGAAAATCTTTTATATTCTAAATTGCTTTAATTCATTTTATAAATCTGAACTGCTTTGTTTTTTATTTCTGATTCAACCTATGATAAAAGTGTCAGGTTTTTCACATTAACTGAGTGCTTAATGTCTCTCTTTTGGAAATTTCAGATTAAAAAAAATCACTACTATTAAAGCTGGAAAAGTTGAAAAAATAAGTAAAAGCAAGACTCCTAGCCTCCAGCTGACTTCTGTCCCCTCTGTTGTCCCTGATGGCGGTACCTCTCCTGATTGCTGTCCCCTATGTGGTCATCCCTGATGGTGGCACCTCCCTCACTGTCCTGAGGAACATCTGAACTGGCGTCAGTCTTTAGCTGGATCTGATTGTTGACTCCTGAGACTGATGGCAGGGCAGTAAAGGGTCTGTGCTTCAAGGGGAAGAGCCACTGGGCAGTGGGTGTGGCTCTTTGTATCTGCCTGGAGACCATCTGTCTGTCTGCTAAAGCCCCAAGCTGGAAAGCTAAGTGGCCAACTCCCCACGGCTGGTGTCTTATTAAGGAGCTGGGGGGATATCTGTACCTGTCACCAAACTCAAGTTTTAATTCAGAGTTTCCATCTTTCCTTTCATCAAGCATTCTGACAATGTCTCATGAAACAAATGGATTGCTTGAGTTTACCTTCTTTCTTGTGATGCTCAGCCTCTGACAGAGATGACAAGAAGGGCTGGCAGCAGGAGGGGAAGGTAAGACAAAGAACTTGGGTTGTCAGATCCAGAATTTATATAGTTCTTCTCTATTGATAGAGACTAAGTGCCCAGAGCAGCCTATACTGGATGGCAGGGGAAGAAGGAGGGGATTAAATTTTGTAATTGGGGAAAATAAGGACAATCTAAGAGATAGGGAAATCAAATAAAGTTCACCAGAGTGTTTTTCAGAGTGACCAAAACCCAAGGCATTTCCTCGTGTGGATGTTGAAGGAATATAACCTGGGAAGAGAAGCAGAGGAGGGCGTTGTGGGCTGTCAAACATAGGTTAGATGGGAGCGTGTAACGTGGAGAATTGCCTTGGTGTGTCAGTGAGGTGGTAGTGTGGGTGTCAGTGAACCCAATGTGTACACATCTGGGTGACCAGGTCTGAAGACATATGAAGCCTCACCTCCAGCCGGATTGCCTTCTTGACATTGACAGGTTTGGAGGGCTGGAATTGCACCTGAAGGCTATACTCAGACTTGGCGGCTATGATCCCCTGCATGGTGGACACGGTGAAGTCCTCGCCCAGGTGCTCCAGGCTGGTGATCCTCCAGGCCAGGGGCAGGAGTGTGATGTTGCGGAGAAGAACTGCCTTGGCGTCTTTTCTGCAGAGACCAAAGGAAATTCTGTCAGTTTCAAACAATTTTGATTTATTATGGCAAGTCAGAAAAAACACTTCTGGTTATTTCAATTCATACCAGTTTATTACTATTTATTGCAGGGAAGAGGGCCTACCTGTGATGATCAGGGAACGCAGGATACATGAATCAATATACTCATCCAGCTGCCTCAGAGATAAACATTATTTAGAATGATACAATTTCCATGAATGATTGTGTAAGTTCTAGGTCTGGTCTAGTGTTTTCTGCTTATCCTCTAAATTTCTAGAGCCAAGATTCTTAACCTTTTAAGGTATTGGACTGAAAATCTGAAAAAGCTAGCCCTTCTGAAAAAAACACAAATACGCATACACTTTTTTTAGACAAGTCCTTAAACAGCCTGCAGTCCATTCACTGAACCCAAGCTGACAACCTGTGAACTCAGAGGGTTACCACCCGTCCCGATTTGCACAGGACCGGAAGTCTCCCAGAATGGAGGGCTTTCAACACTAAAATCCAGCAGGTCCCAAGCAGATCAGGATGAGTTGGTCACTTTAGAACTAACTGTTCTTTAAATTTCATTCCAGTCCTGGAATTATCTAGAACTCTGACCTGTGCAGCAAGAGCCGGTCAAAATGTAATTGTCTGGGATCCAGCTCCAGTTCTGGGCGGACACCCTGGCAGCTTAACTTGAAGACAGTTGGCTTGGGGTTCTCCTTGATGCAGCAGACAATGCTGTCTTCAAAGACACCGACTGCAGTAGGGTAGGCCCATACATTCAGCATCTAATGGGAGAGTCAAAACAAAGAACATTTACATCCAGGATGCCAAGGCCTCAAACTTCAAAGGAAAGCCTTGCCCTGGTAGACTTGTTTCCTCGTGACTGTACCTGCTTCTCATTGGGTTTCAGAATCATGTTGATGGGCTCCAGGAAGTAGGTGTTTGCTTTGATGTCATTCTGAAAACAGAAGAATACCTCCACGACCATTGGGGAGCTGTTCAGGATTGTCAGTGTCTCCATGTTGCCTGGGAACAAGGAGGACTTGTACCTGGAAGTGAACAAAAATTAGGGATGTGGATGTGAGGACTGGCTGAGAATTCAGGTGGAAAAGCAGACTGTGAGGTGCAAGGCGATTCCAGAGGATAAAGTGGCTACACAGAAGCAGTGGCATGAAGGCTACGAACACAAACCTTATGGTGAAGACTTGCAGCTGTGACCTGACTGCTCCCCCACAAACCCACCCCAAACCTTGGTCGCATCTTTAAGATGGAGTGATAAAAACTCTTAGGATTTCAAGTAGCAAATGAAATATCAAGAGTATATTTGATACCCTTGATATCAAGATAGAGCACCTATGCTCTGAGGACAGCTGCAGATAACAAATGCCCAATAAATGGCAGTTGTTACTATGGCCAAGATTTCCAACTAAGACATCTGCAGCTCTGTTCTTCCCAGTGCTTATGCTTCCAAGAGAGATGATCGTTTGAATGACCTGTTATTTCATATCTTAGAGAAGACCTCATTTACCACCTTCTCCTACAGTTGCACAGGATGCTACTGTTCCAACATAGATGCATTTGACACTGTTCACTGTTCAGGGCTGTTTCTGCTCCCTAGTACTTTAGGGAGAGATCCGCTGAGTGGAGCACTGTAAGCACTGCAAACTGCTCAGTTAATGGTGCCAAACAGAAAAGCAGCCAGAGAAGGCACAGGGAACATCAACGGACACACACACCGCTGGAGGTGACAGCACAGGTCAGGAAGCATGGCGCCGCTGTGCCACAAACAGGAAGCATGGCGCCGCTGTGCCACAAACAGGAAGCATGGCGCCGCTGTGCCACAAACAGGAAGCATGGCGCCACTGTGCCACAAACAGGAAGCATTGCGCCGCTGTGCCACAAACAGGAAGCATGGCGCCGCTGTGCCACAAACAGGAAGCATGGCGCCACTGTGCCACAAACAGGAAGCATGGCACCGCTGTGCCACAAACAGGAAACATGGTGCCACTGTGCCACAAACAGGAAGCATGGCACCGCTGTGCCACAAACAGGAAGCATGGCGCCGCTGTGCCACAAACAGTCTGGAGGGCTCTGGACAGTCTGGGCAGTCCACAGCGGAGGAAGGAAGGAGAAAGCACGGCAGAGATTACGTCCGAGAGACAGAGCTTTCTCTGTGTAACTGCCAGAGAGGTGGTGGCCTTCACAGCTCGCTGTTAATTATTACCAGCAAGCACTCTGCTAAAAGTTACATGTGTACTCTGGTTCGGTCTTTCCAAAACTGTGCAGTGGGTTCTATTAGTTTCCATTTCTGCAGATGAGGCTGTTGAGGCTCAGCAAGACTTAAAAGATAAATGATACTCATTTAGGGACCACTGTAATGCCCTCCTGGATCACGGCTGTCTGGCCTCATACCCTAGTTAATTCCAATGCTGCTCTGAACACAGGCCTCTCTGAACTGGCCATCATTTCCCTGAATCCCACCTCCGGCTGCTGATGGGTGTACATCACGTCCGTCAACCTGACTCCCACCCCTTCTCTTGTCTAAGCCTTTCTACTGGGTCTTAAGGATCCTCTCCATCAACAGGCAATTCTCTTCAACTTAATTTTCTAGTCCAGTATCTTAGGAAATAAACAGGAGATTACGAAGGGAATGGAGAACTAACTTGCCTCATTAATTTCACCAAGTAAACATAGAAATAATCATTTGCCACTTATCACAATAAATGCTAGATGGAATTAAGACATGGTTGAGATCCTGGTTCTGTTTTTGGTCTCACCTTCCTGCCTATATATATGACTTATATATGACTAAAAAAACCCAAAACTTGTAACACTAAATATTTATGACCATTAACCTTAGCTGGGCCCCCAGTTCTGCCAGATATTCTTATTCTATTTCTCTAATATTCTCTGTCTCCTACTTTGCACAAAACCTGTTTTATATCTTCTCCATTTTCCCAACATTTTAAACTTCCTTCCAGTTGCCTCACTCTTAGGGATGACCTCACATCATTCACTATGGAGAAAATGGTTGCATGGGAACCTCCTCACCATTCCAGCCAAATCTGTGACCCTACCTGCACCTGAAGCCATCTCACCTTCCTCCAATGTGATGCTGGTCCCTCTTCCTGGCAAAGCCAGCATCTCCACCTCTCGTGTTGTTTCAGGGAGCTGCACCACTCACCACCCTGACTTTGTCTGGAAACTCTAGCTTCTTCCCCCTTACTTCCCCCCTTGACATCTAAACATCATAAGAACAACAGTGAACGAACAGCCTTCCCCGCACTCCAGGTCTCCCTCTTGTCCTCAGCGGCCTCCATCTCCCTTTACAGTCAAGCTTTTCCAAAGAACCACCTCCACACTCTGTCCCTATTCTCTTACCTCCCACTCACTCCTCAACCACTTTACTTGGGTTTCATCCTCAGAAAGCCCCTGAAAGGGTCCTATGACTTCCGTGTTGTTAAGCCCCAGGGACGCTGATGTCATCACCTTTCCACCCTCCCTGCCACAATCAACATGGGTGGCCACACCCTCTTCTCATGGCTCCAGGACACCATGCTCCCCTGGTTTCCGCCAGTAGCCCCTGCCCTCTTATCTCTTGTGAGTGGTAGATTTCTTTAGGGCTCCATCCACGGTGCTTCTCACCTTACTGTGTACTCTCATTTAGGTGATCTCATCAGACCCATGGCATTATTTTTGTCTTGAAACAGACTCTCCTCTGAGAACCAAAACCATATAGACTATGGCCTGCTTTCTGTGGCTTCTAGCTGTATCTCTCGAGCATCTCAAACTGAACACACCCCCAAGTAAACTCTATATTCTACCATTCCCCTACCCAAACTGGGTCTTCCTCCAGGCCACCCCATCTGGGAAAACAGCATCCTCAATCACTTGAGAGCTTAGCAGAAACTTGGGGCACAAGAAGCCACTTCTCCTGATCTGTGGGGCAGGGCTGCCTGAGGCAATGTCAGGAAGAGCTGAATCTACTATTAACACACAGGCACCCTGGCTCGTACTCTTCATGGGTCCAACCCAGGGGTCTGAAATCTGCTTTGAAATAATGGAACACTTACTTATCTCTTGATTTCCCACAAAGCAGTGGTCCGAAGTGAAACCTCTCCATGCTCACAATATACTTCTTAAAGATGATCTCATTTGCCTTCATGTCCATCTTCCGCTGAGGGAATACCACCCTGAACACAGAGGAGGAAGAGGAGAGGAGAAGTGTCTGAACACCTCCACATGGTGTATACATGAACTCAACATTCCCTGTTCAGCAAAGGGTCCAGGAGTCTGGAGACAGAACAACTCTTAATTTGAGGACATTTCTGGAATGACTCTTAATTTGAGGACATTTATGTAACCAACCCTGAGGGAAGACAGTACAGTTTGAACCTGAGAAAAAAAATATTCCCAGTAGTGCTTTCATAATGGGGCTGATGATGAAACTGAGCTGGACTTCCTGTTCTACTGTGCCTAGCTAGAAAAAGTCCTGAGAAACCCTAAGGAAATCTAGTTCTGGTGGATTTTAACCAGCTTCTGAATTCCCTGTCTGACATGGCACCTTGGTGAGAATTGCAAAAAAACTCCTCTAGGTGTACAAGCTATAAAAAGTTCCCTGGCTTGCTCAAACCAGGGACCTTTCTGTGGTGCATAAGGGGCTCAGTGTTTGGTACTCAGGAAAAAAAATCTGCCTGTGGAGATACACACATATACTGAGTTTACAGGATAAAAGTCCTATAGCAAATATAAAACCTGTTTATATTTGCTTAATAGTTAAATAAGCTAACTTGCCACAGGAAGATATCCCCTTGCCCTTCACATCTGCTAGCATTCTATTTTAGCCACATGGTACCGTGTCATTTCTGTGACTCAATCAACGTCCATGGCTCTGGAGCCCAGTACAAGAGGGCCTGGGGTGCTGCCCCGGTTCCACATTTCTATTAAGACACACCTTGTTCAAAGTCCCATGGGGGAAAACAAAAATGTATCTGTCAATCTTTTCTTTAAGAACAAAATACACTTACTTTGGGTCTTGGCAAATGTATGGGTAAGTGCAGACACCTCGGCAGTAAAGCTGGTACTGGCGGTGAGTTCCAAGGATCTCAAAGTTAAATGTTTGGTCAAAGGTCCCAAGATCATTGGAAGAGAAGTGTAGGTGCAATGTCACCTCACCGTTGGCAGGCACGATCCACCGGAATTGATTCAGCCTGAAAATGACCACACACGCTTTTACTGTGAGGATGCTTCCTTTGGGCCAAGAGAAGACAAGACTGTTGCCTGGGAGAAGTCCAGTCCTGCTGCGGTTAGGCATGGCAGTTCTTGACCGCCACGGAGGTCCTTAACAGTCAGGACAACCTGGTTCCCATCTGAGGCTGTGACAGCCACACCCTCATTTGGAGCTTTGGCCTTCCCCTCCCTGGGTGGCTCCGAGGCCCACCTGGGAATTTCTCCTGGGAATGCTGCTCAGATAAGTTGTTTTGCTCTACGTCCGACAGCGGAGCAATGGTTCCGGAAGTTCCTGCAGAAGGGCCCTTCCTGTTGAAGGCCATTTGACGTTTCTCCTTCTGAGTCTCACGTGGCGGATCCGTTTTTTCTTTCTCTTTTTCTTTCGTTTTCTGTTTGCTCCCTTTAGATGAGGTAATTTGCTCCTCCTGGGTCTTAAATTGAAAATGAGCACAGGTCTTAAACATTTATCCTACAACCACAGAAGCAGGAGACATTCCCATGACATTGCCTGCAGTTTGGGGTGACCTCGTTGCCTGCATTCTGGGGTGACCTCATCAGGTTCAAGATGCTGGCAACTGCTGAGAATGGCAGGGCCCAGACTATGACACTACTGTAGGAGAGAAGTGTGGAGAGGAGTCTAGGGCTTTCCCTGGTCCCCGATTCCCTGGAAGGAGGCCAAAGCTCCAGAGAAAGCTGGAAGCTGGTCTGGAGTGTGTTCCCATACCGCATTTTCTTGTTGTGCTTCTTTAGTATTTTTTTTTAAATCTAGATGTCTCATTCCCTCCCAATCACACTGATTTTTCTTCATAGACCAAATCTGTATCATGACAGAATATTCCATAGTCTGCAAGTCTTTTGACTGTTCTCAGAGTGTCCCTTAAAACTTACTTATTTCCTGTATTTCATGTAAGCTGAAAAAAAGATTTAAAAACTTGATTAGATTCAGAGGATGCTGTGTACATCATACTCTGTCACAGTGGGAGACGAATGATGTCAGGGTGACTCATGATTACAGATGCAAAGGGTGTCTGTGTGGCTGCAGTGACGCTCGCAGATCTTGGCCATGGCAAAGCGGACTTCCCTCTCTGCAGCCAGCCAGCCACCCATGGGACGACGCTCTGGCTCAGAGTGTCTTGTTCTCCAGCAAACCAGCACTCCAGGAATCCCCTGGCACTCCTTAATCAAGTAAGTCACTGGGGATATCAGAACGGTGCCTTTCTAATTCTACCATTCTTTCATAATTTAGCTGTCATTCTCCTAGAAAGAAGAGCTTTCCTTCATGTACTGGAGATGAGCCTGAATTCCTTCTAAAACTGTAAGTTAAAGAAAGCTAAACTCTTTCCCCTTAAGGTTCAATTTTCAGAAAAGAGGTTGGTATAATAGTCACCTCTGGTGGTGGCAATATTTTCTTTTTTACCTTTTTACTGGACTCTGCCCAAGTAAGGCCTGCCCACCAGTGCTGAGACCTGACGTTGATTGTCTATTTACTTACCAAACTGAAGTTTGGGGCTCTCTGTTACCTAACTGAGGTGTAAGCACGGCCTATAGATAATTTTATTTGCTGCTGATGTTGTTTTTTGCTGACATGCATGGTTTATAGGAAGAAAGCTAGGAGGCGATTCAAATTTTGGCCCCCATACTCCTCTTTGGCCACCTGATGTGAAGAACCAACTCATTGGAAAAGATCCTGATGCTGGGAAAGATTGAAGGCGGGAAGAGAAGGGGGCCACAGAGCGTGAGATGGTCGGATGGCATCACCAATGCTATGGACGTGAGTTTAAGTAGGCTCCGGGAGTTGGTGATGGACAGGGAAGTCTGGCATGCTGCAGTCCATGGGGTCACAAAGAGTTGGACATGACTGAGTGACTGAACAACTATTCCTCTGGGAACAGAAAGCCCCTCTGTAATTTTTAATATTCATGCATTCTTCATATTACTAGTCAAATCTATTTTTCTTTTTTTATTTATTCCATTAACTGTATATGTAAAAATAAATTTTCTACTTTTACATGATTTCATTTTGATCACTTATCCTTTTAATCTAGGTGGAATTACTTTTACTGCACTGTGTCAGGCAAGGAGATAAAAAGCAACTTTATCCAAAATATCCAATCTTCCCCATATAATTTCTTAATAGTCTTTTCTTTAATGGTGTATGTTTCCTTGTGTCTGTTGACTCTTGTATTCTTCTGCACTGTGTGAATTACCTTAGCTTCACAATACTTTCTGCTACCTTTTTAAAAGAGCTAGTTTCACTTTTTTTTTTTTGCAAATGGGCTTCAGAGCGAATCAACAAGTGTCATTTTTAGTCTCTTCTTGGGGGCACAGGAAGAGTCAGACCCAGGGAAGGTGCAGCTTAGGGAGGCTCGAGTGGAATCCCGAGCGAGCGGAGGCAAACACCCCAGTGAGCTTGACATCAACCCCGGGCTCAATTTTTGGCCACGTGGAGGGCCCATGTGAAGTCTCACCAAGGTCAGGAGGACAAGTTTCTCCATTTACCTTCGAGGAGCCTGGGGTGGTTGAAAGCTCTGTTTCTGCTTCCACTTCTCTTTTCTCCTCAATCAGGAAGAAGTCTTCAGAGGGTGGAGTTACAAACACGAAATGCTTCAGGATTTCTGTCATGGCCAAAGGCTGTCGCTTCACAGGGTAGGAGATGATTGAGTATAAAGTAGGCGGTGGGATAGGTGGTCCAGAGGAACCCAGGCCCAAGATGTCTAGGATCTAGAGGAAAACATCAAGATGAATTTCTGGTGTAGAGGGCAGGCTACCCCAACAGCCTCCCTGAAAGAGCACAGGATGGTGAGCACCATCCTCCTTTCTCTCAGCTTTCTCAGGAGACGCCCTGATATAGGCATGTGTCAGGGACGGTGGGTAATGGGCCTCTGACACAGCCCTGCAGGGCTTTCCAGACCCCACACCTCCAGACCCGGCTGGGGCTCTTGCTATGGGCTTCCGGCTCCCTCTCTTATCATAACCTTGGTCACTTTATTATGATTGCTTGATGGTCTGTCTCTGCAGCTGGACTGTAAAGTTCATTAGGACGGGAACTAGGGTGATACAGCACATGGCCTAGCGCACAGCTGGGACTCAAACCTCTGGTTAAAGAGACCACCTCCTAATATTCTGATGTCTATAGTGTAGAGCTGTTTCACTTATTTTCAGATCCCCTGTTAATATTTCTTCTACCCTTAAGTGTTCTTTCTTTTCAAAGGGAAGAGAGAGTTAGGGCTAGAGCAGGTCATATACAGCAAGGAAAAAAAACTGCATCAAAGTTCTGGGGAGGGGTGAAAGATGGGAATGAAGAGAGAAGTTAAAAAAGAAACTTGAGAGAGTCAACTTATTCCTGTAGCATTTCCCATTCTACTCTGATATATAATGCATGAGAGCCATCCAGAGCAGATGACTTGAAAATCTGGTAGCAATTTCCTCCTCAGCTTGTAAAACCCTCAGAAAAAGGATGCTATCCCTTGATTAATTGTTGTTGTCACAACCATGAGGCCACCTGAGTGGACCAAACAGGCTCTTAGCTCGAGCAAGTAACTATCTTCATGTAATCCTGTGTTGCTAATTCTCTTGGTCAGAAAGTTGAAGACACTTCCTAACTAACATGTAGCTAGAGTTAATTCCCAGGATTCAGAGTATCTGTGAGGAAAGGGATGAATAATTCGCATCCCCTATTAAATTAATAGAGGCAGGACGTTCTTTAAACAAGTCTTTCGTGGTTCCTCTCAGGCTCTGCTCTCTACTTTTAAGGTTGCATCTGCTGCTGCTGCTGCTGCTAAGTCGCTTCAGTCGTAATAAATACTAAACTAAGCCAGTGGGTAGACTGTGGCGCCCCTGTTCAAATCTGGCTTGCTACCTGCTCTTGTAAATCAAGCTGTATCTGAACAGAGTCATCTCCAGTCATATCCATTGTTGGGGGTGGGTGTTCGGGACAGAGATAGCATGACCTGTAGCCTCAAATATTTGTTTTTGGTGTTTCACCGAAAAAGTTTGTCCTGGGATGAAAGGGTATAATAACCATCCCTCCAGATCACTGCCAAAGGGGTTTCTGAATATGATGCTTTTGTTTCTAGGAACAAGAAGCTGTCTGGTGGATAATTTCTGTCATGATGGGAAGCTTATGGGAAAGAAATATTAGAATAGTCGAGCCATTTGCATCACCCCCACAGTATACCTGCCTTGCCAACCCATAACACAGTATTGTCAATACTAAAATTAACTTTATGAGTGGCTTTTTATAAGGTTAGATGGAATAGTTTAGATCTGTGGAACTTCCTATGGATACTTCATGACATAGAAAAGGTCCTTTTAGCCATTTTTGTTTTATACACAAAGGGATATCCGAGATGAATGGAATTAAGGGGATCTGGAGTTTGTATTAAAAACACATCTACAGGGACTAGCTCTGTATGGCTGCCTGGCTACCTGACTGTTTTCTCTCTCTTGGAGGAAAGTCTGTACCTGTTCCCCTTTAGGAAGCCTCTCATTTTCCAGGGCCTGCTTCCAGCTCGAGCCTTCGGAGTCAGGCGTCTGGATGTTTATGAACGGCACACCCAGATCCTTCTTCCCCTCGTGGTCCTCCTCCTCGCCCTCGCCTCCGTCGCTGCGCTCCTCCTGGGCACGGAGCTTCTCCAGCCGCTCCCGCTCGGCCCTCTCGCGCTCCAGGCGCTCCCTCTCGGCTCGCTCCTTCTCCGCGCGCTCCCGCTCCCGGTCCTTGCGGCCTCGGCGTCCGCCGGAGGGAACCTGGCGCTGGTCGGCCCCGTCCTCATGGCTCATGTCCTCAGCGCCGATGTGATGCATCAGAACTCCCTGCTTCCGGTCCCAGTACATGAGGATGTTCTGGATGTCCTTCAGGGTCAGCTCGAAGGTCTTAAACTTCTGGGCCATGCTCTTGTCAGTGTCCTTCGGGAGGTCCCCCTCGCTGTCTTCTGGCTCCTGGACAAGAGGAAACCAAAGCGTGTTGATATCTGACAAGAGGTTCCTCCTCCTCTTACCCATTCTTCCTCCTCCACAGCTACCTGCTCTCTGACGGACACTTTTCTTTCTACTGTGTCAGTCTTCACCTCTAGTTTGGAAAAAGTAAGAATCTAGAAGGCAAAAACACATAAAACATTCTTAAAACAGTTCTTGCACGGAGAGCAAACCGCAAAAGAAGGAGAAAGAGGGCATTCTGCTTTGTAAGATGGCCTCGTAGGATTCCAGCCCCTCATATACACACCGGGGCTGTGCCTACAGATTGTGTGGGGGCCTTGCTCAGAAGAGTCGCTCTGGGGTCCTTCCTTGTCATGGAGCTGGCTGGGGCCGGGCATTGCGCACAGCAGCGTCATGTTCACTTGGCTGACAGCTGCTGCTCCGAAGGATCAACAGGAAAAGATGCTCAAGACGAGCCTTTCCTCCAGAGAGGCCACTGAGTTCAGTGGTCCAAACCTGGTCTCACAATTGTTAGCTGTGTGGGCATGGGTGAGCAATCCACATCTTTGACCCATCTGTATCATGTTGACAGTAATATTAATAACTACCCCAGAGGACCACTGAAAGTTAAACGTGTGAGTACCTGTAAAAAGCTTATAACAGTGTCTGTCGCAGAGTAAAAGTTCTCGTAGTGCCAAGTTATTAAAATTATACAGATTATGTATACAGATTAACCAGTGCTGCTGGGGACAGACAGGCTTTCAGAATCTGGCTACACTCCAGCCTCTTAAACAAACCTCTATTTTATCTAATGAACCTTGCAGAGAGAAACCAACCTTATTCTTTTTCTTATTGCTTTGTGGGTTCTGATTTTCTCCCCTCCTGATGAAACCCTCCAGGAGGCTTCACAGGTCTGGGGGTTGTTCTTTGATGACATACAGTCCAGTTCAGCCCAGTGACATTCTTCTCTTGCCTAAGTTCAGGTGTGGAGGCATGAGAGGCCCAGGCTGGTTATCCCCTCTCTGCACTGTATCAGCTTCCCTACTAAATGTCCGTCTCTACAGCCTGGAGAGGGCTGACACGACAGTACTGACAACACTGTCTCCCGGAGTGGGTGGATTGGAGGGCTGGGTGCCTGCTGTATGTTCCCATCTACACAGTTCTGCCTAGATATCCTGTTCCAAGTGGAAGTGGACTGAGTGTGGAAGAAGTGCCTACTGAGGGGAGGGCTTGCATTTGGAAGGTTGCAGGAGCCTGTTTCTTATCCTTGTTTTGGTGCCTAAATTTTAAGTGCTCAGACCTGCTCCTTCCTGAGCTCTACCTGATGGGGACTCCTGGACACTGATTCCTCTGCTCTTCCATCTGCCTCCTGGGACCAGTCTGCACCTCGTCTGGGAGTCTGGCTTTAGTTTTACTCTCAGAACTCTCGGGGCGGAGTGGCCACTGTGCACCCCAGCTAGCCACAACCCTCAGCCACTGGCACCACCCTGGATGCTGCTCTGCACCAAGCCTGGGTACCGAGTGTCACAGTGGGCAGAGACGTGACAGGCAGACTGATAATCACAAGGACAGCTTATGCTGGAGCATCTCCCTTGACTGCGGTCGAGGATCAGCTCCTGGTTGAACGCACTGACTTGGTGGCTCACTGCAAACAGCTCTTCACCACTAGTCGATTTAACACCATCCAGGGGGCTGCAGGAGACCGCAGAAGGAGCCAGATCTGTGCATACACACAACTGTCACAGCTCATCCTGTTAAATTCTGGATGGGGCTCATGTCTCTGAACCTCTGAGGAAGGACAGGATGTAACAGGACAGGATTATGGGAAGCACAAGAAAGCGCAGGACACACAGTCAGTGCTCAGAAAATGCTGATCCCTCTCCTCCTGCCTTTTGCTCCACCACAGAGTCTACACAGTCCTAGGCCAGCTTTCTGGAGGGGAGATGTGCTGGGCTGATATGCTAGCTGTGGTGGTGGGCCAGTCTGCATCTGCCTGCCGCTGCGGGGCCAGGGAGGGTTGCTACCTGCCGGCTTGGTATCTGAGATTTCTTCATGGACGGCTCCTCTTTTACGGGTCCCTGCTTTGGCTTTTTACTCTTCCGTTTTAGCTCATCTTCTTCCTTCTGTCGCTCAAGTTCCTGCTGTAGCTTCTTTTCCTGCATCTCCTTTGCCAGTCTCTCCAGCTCCCTTCGTTAAGGCAGGCAGAGAAGAAAAGAGTTCAGAGGGCCCTGCCTGAGCCCCTCCCCTGCTGCAATCACCTGGTGGGGGAACATGGCGCAGAGCTTTCTTCAGCACAAAAACCAGGAAAGAACAAAAGAAAGCTGGATATTTTAGGAAGGAAGGAAGATGGAAGGGAAGAGAAGAAAAGAAGGAAAGAAAGGAGGAAAGGATGGCTTACATCTACCTTTGAATCGTCATTTAGTAAAACTGATAACTGAAGCTCAACTAAGAGGAATCTCAACTGATCTCTAACTCTATTCCAATCTCCTTTCACAGGAGAGTGAGGCAAGGGTTGTAAATAAGCTGGACGCTATCACCCTTATAAAACAACTTTCAGAGATTGTTCTGATATCAGTACAGATGAGGCCCAGCTGTCTACACTCATGTCTGAGGTTCAAACAAGAAGAAATGATGTTTTTCACAGCAGTCCCCACTGTGGCCCACTTGGAGCCATGGTGTTAGAGCTGAAGGCCACGTTCCTCTCCTCTCTCTTTCCTTTCCAGCTATGGATTTAGCCATGTCTGCACTGCTGCTAACAGCAGAGAGGGCACCAAGCCTGGGCACCATGTTTAAACAAAGAGTGGAGGGGACGGCATTTCTGAAGATACGGAATCCATTTGTTTTCATCTCTGGGAATCCCCTGGTTGTTCCTGGCTGCTGTGGCTCTCTGCTCATTGAAGTTGACTCATCATTACTTCATCACTTTGTGTGTGTGTGCGCGTTACAAACAAGTCACTGCTGAGCTCTGAGAATCAGATTTGCATTTTCTAAGTCCACTGTGAGATGAATGCCTGAAAGTAAATGACCTGAATGAGAGGGAAAAAAAAGCAATTCTTTTGGAATCCCAAAGCTGGGATTCCTGAGGCCCAGGCGTGTTTACAGTAGACCATGCAGGAGCTGTGGGTATATATATATATACTGATACTGTATAGGACAGAAAAGCTCTTTGGGGGCCAGTGGGAGGAGCCTGGAGGTAGGGGGAGAGGAGAAAAGGGGATTAAATTATAGGTAGCATCTTGCCCCCCGACCAGTGTTTGGAATCCTAGGGAGGGGTAGGCAGTAGACCCCACTCCCTCCCTTGGCATGTCTGAAGATCTGAGGACAGGACACTGCCCACCTGTATCGGAGACAGCATGAAATCGTGGGCTATGTCTCGTGGGTGGTATGGAGGGGATTCAGTCAGTCCCGTGTGGTCCCCAGGGATGGGCACAGAAGGTGGCTGAGAGCACTGGCCTGGGAGCCTGCCCAGGGTCTCTGTGAACTGCCCAGGCCAAGGAGCAAGTGGGAGTGGCAGTCAGACCTCGGGATGGACGGCCCCACCAAAGGCCAAGACGCTGGCCAGGAAAGGAGGAGAAACGGCTAAGTTACGGAGGGCAACCACCACACCCGCGTCACAAGAGTGGCCCCCCGGGTGGCCATCTGTGGGCACCTGAGCACAGAGGCTGACGAGCCGTAGCTCTCAGGGGAGCCAGCAGGAGGGCAGGGGCCAGAAGCCCCTCCTCTTTTCACTCTACAGCCTCTTGCCCTGGGTCCCACAGGTCCCCCAGAAAGAAGGAAGGACAGGTCTCCTTCCCAGGAGACCTGGGAAGGCTGCAGCAACCAGCACCCTGGTTGTGCAAGACACCTGTTTCTGCTCTCAGCAAGTCATCCTCCCAGGTCTCCCGTGGCCATTGCTGCCTCCTCCCCGGCCCCGATGACCCTAGTCTCCAGGATGGGCCGGGTGCCTGACAGAAATTGCTCCCACTGGCAGTGCTTCCGTTCTGACCAGCCCCGGACACTGACCTCCGCTTCCTCTCCCGCAGGGCTTGCTGAACCTCTCGGTTGAAGGTTATTTTCTCCTCCTCTGTCAAGGCATCATATTCTTCCTCATCCATGCTTTGGAGACGCTCCTTCTCTCTCCTCTGCGCTTCCCTGCGTTTGTGCTCTGTGGGGAACAAACAGAAAGGTGGGAATAACTCACTCACCACCTTTGGCTGTGGGGACCCCAGTGGTTTAGCTCTTGCCTAAGCAGGCTGTGGTGCGTGTGTGACAGGGAGAGGCGGCGGGTACCACAGGCAGCCTCCTAATCTCTGGTGGGCTTTCCTGCACTCACACAGTTCACACAATGGTTTCCATCTGTGGTAGGCTGAACAGAGGCCCCAAAGAGGTCCACGTGCTAATGCCCAGAACCTGTGAATATGTCACATTATATGGCAGAAAGAACTTTGCAAATGTAATCAAATTAAGGATCTTGAGTTCGGGCGATTACCCTGGATTATCTGAGTGGGCCCAATATAATCCAGAGGTCCACCAGAGACAGGCAGGAGGGTCAGGGTCAGAGAAGAAGAGGGGACAATGAGGCAGATGTCAGAGAGTTGCGAGGTAGGAACCATGAGCCGAAGAATGCAGGGACCTCTAGGAGCCAGAAAAGTGAGGAGGATTCTCCCCTAGAGCCTCCAGAGGAACATGGCTCTGCTGACACCTCAAGTTTAGGACTCCTGACTCCCAGAACTGTCAGAGAACACATCTGTGGTGAGTCATCAAGTTTGAAGCAGTGCATTACAGGAGAAATAGGAAAGTAATATACCACCCACTGACTTTACCCATTACTAACACAAGCCACCAAAGTGCTCAGGTGACAGGACTGTCAGCTTCCACACCCTGCAGATTCCAGGTCCTGAAGTGTGTGTGGTTCACACTTGGCACGAAGGCTCTGGGCTGCTTCTGGACATGTCACAGGCACCACAGTCTTGCCTGATGCTTCCCTAAGTTTGAGCTTTGGGCTCAGAGATCTACATCTTATCTTGAGTTCTTAGTCTCTAACACTTACCAGAGGATAGTAACAGATCAGAATAATAATTCTTCCTTCACAGGGCTGTTGTGGGGATCAAAGAAGCAATCACATAAGGCACCTAGCCCAGTGCCTGGCACATTCATAAATGTTCAATAACAACTAGATTCTAATATAATAATATTGTATGCTGCCTCAGGACTTTTTAAAATGATTAAGGGAATAGGAACCTATATTGCAACTGTGAAAACTACAGGTAATTGAGAAAATGAAAAGAGATGCTTTCTTTTCAAAAGTTGATTGTTGAGGGGAAATGAGTTTTCTGGAAACTAGGAATCTGGAGGTTGAAATATTGCTAAGAGATGCCTGGTCAATCTCTGGATGAGAATAAAAGGAAGCAGTCTTTGAGTTCTGCTTTGATCCCTGGGTTGGGAAGATCCCCTGGAAAAGGGAAAGGCTACCCACTCCAGCATTCTGGCCTAGAGAATTCCATGGACAGTATAGTCCATGGGGTCGCAAAGAGTCAGATACACTGAGTGACTTTCACTTCACTATGAACTAAGAGACCTCAGTGTTTGTAAATATTTCCTTAAAAGGAAAAGCATTATGACTGGTGCAGACAGTTCTGGAAGACAGAGGCAAGGCTGAGTGAGGAAGGGCAGTGGTATGGCCGGAGCTGAGGCTTCTGAAGCAGGATTCTGCCTCTGAGGGGTAGCACCGTCCTCTCCCTTGGGGGCCAAGACCTGCTGGGTCTGCTTTTGTCTAAATCTGGAACTTAAGCTAACATGACTTTGTGTATGTGTGTAAGTACTTTGCAATCACTGAGCATTTTTCACAGGCCCCTGGAATGACAAAATAGCAAAGAACTCAGAGTTACACAGCTCTTACTAATATGCTCTGTGATCTTACACAAAACTTTTGATATCTGTGAGCCTCATTTTCCACATCTGTAGAATGGGGACAATAATCTTTGTGAGGACTAAATGACCCACAGTGTCCTTTAAAGACATTTCAAGTGTACACAGCCTTCTGCAGTGCCTGGTACACAATAGGCTAAAATGTAGAACCTGTTTCCTAAAGTTACAAGCTTTACTCTGGTCTTACAGGAAATTCACAGTGGGCTTAAAACCGACAAGCTAGTGAATGGGTCACCTGAGTAAGGATGGGACCTGTGATGTGGTCTTCTCAGTCAGTGCTCAGTTGCTCAGTCATGCCTGACTTTTTGCAGCCACATGGACCATAGCCAGCTAGGCTCCTCTGTCCATAGGATGTTTCCGGCAAGAATACTGGAGTGGGTTGCCATCCAGGAGACTGCCCCGACCCCGTGACTGAACCTCCGTCTCCTGTATCTTCTGCATTGGCAGGTGGATTCTTTACCACTCAGCCACCGGGAAGCCCTGATACCCTCCAGTAGGCTGTAATTACAGAAGATGAAGGGCTGTAATGTGATGTCGGGGGAAAGAGGAAGGTGCCTATGGTGAGAAGAGCTGGGTTCCATCCTTCCTTCTATAATCTCTCAGCAGGTCACTTGTGTCTCAATTTCCTCACATGCAAGTAGAAATAAGAACTCCCAGCCACCCTCCAGGGCAGAGGTGGGGCGCCAATGAGACGCAGATGTAGCTGCACAGAAGCCTCATGGGTGCTCACAGCAGGGACGGACTCTAAAAAGCCTAGAGCTCTGTTTAAAGCAAAGACCTATAGGGCTTGGAAGGACAGCGCAGGAGGGTATGGCCTTACCTTCCTGCTCATTTTTGGCTTTCTCCTGGGCCTTCATGGCTGCGTAATCCTGGGCCATGTTGATGACATAGATGTGCTCCCGATTGCCGATGGCCTTCAGCAGGCAGAGGAGAGCGGTAGCTGCGTTCCGAGCAAAGAGTGTCTCCAGGCTGTCAAACACCACTCCTCGGTAGCAGTCACTCAGCTGAAACCGGAGCACAAACAGTTACTGTGGCCACAAGATCATCTGTTCTCCAAGAAGGAAGCTATTTTTTCTTTTGCTGCTGCTTTTACAGGTGCTGCCATTGGCTCTGCAGACCCAGAACCATTGGTTCTGGGCTCAGATGAAAGTTCCACTGCCTTCCCACCTGCCAGATTCATTGGGGCTATAATTAAACGAGAGAAATATAGAAATGTTTCAGCAGTCATGAAAGATCTTTGCTATACATATCTGCAGAGTAAAGGATTTATTCTGTCTCTGTAGAAATCAAGAAAACAAATAATGTTAAGATGAGAATCTGGGAAGATCCATGAAATAAAGAGAAGGAAGATGTGTATAAAAGGTGTCCCTCTGCAGCAAAGGCAGCAGTAGCAGATGGGCCATTTTTATCCTAGTGGTTTTTCTGCCTTGGAGTGTAATGATTTTGGTAACAGTAACTACTGTAGAACAGGCCTGGGCTGTGCTGCAGTGTTACTTAAAGTGTAGGGCAGAGACTGGCCACCATGGGCTAGAGGCTGATTACTACCACTTTCTGATGAGACGAGAATCTGGGTCAGAAAATCAACTACTGCAATCAGTACATATACTATTTAGTTTAGCTGCCATTTTTTTTTCCTCATGAGGTGAGGTGAGGTGAAGCGCTCAGTCGTGTCCGACTCTTTGCGACCCCGTGGACTGTAACCTACTAGGCTTCTCAGTCCATGGGATTCTCCAGGCAAGAATACTGGAGTGGATTGCCATTTCCTTCTCCAGAGGATCTTCCCAACCCAGGGATCAAACCCGGGTCTCCCGCATTGGAGGCAGATGCTTTAACCTCTGAGTCACCAAGGAAGCCTTACTTTTTCCTCATAGGGAAGACTTTGTCAATAAAGGAAGTAGCACAAACTCTGTATCTCATCAGAGGCCAGTGCTATGAGTAACGCAGCTCTCCCGGCTTACTTTGGGTTTTACCAGTGGTCTCACCCTTTACTCTGGGTGCATGAAATACCTGCACACTTACTAGACCACTGTGTTCAAATGAGCTGAGAGCAATGGTACCTTTAATGCAGTAGGGAGTTCAAACCTTAACATGAATCATTTCTGGTGATTACATTCCTCCTCTTCTGGGAAACTCAAGTCTAATCTTTGTTTACTTAAATGTGCAATAAATACTGTGGCCCATTCTGGCAAACCAAAGCAAACACAGAACTCTGGGACCTGGTAAGCAATTTAGTTTTCTGTAACCCATAAGCAGCAAACCCTCCCAAATTCTGATGATCTAGTTTTAAGTACAACATCTATTTGGAAAACTGAGCAGTGGCCACAGGACTGGAGAAGGTCAGTTTTCATCCCAATCCCAAAGAAAGGCAATGCCAAAGAATGCTCAAACTACCGCACAATTGCACTCATCTCACATGCTAGTAAAGTAATGCTTCAATTCTCTAAGCCAGGCTTCAGCAATATGTGCAGCGTGAACTTCCGGATGTTCAAGCTAGTTTTGGAAAAGGTAGAGGAACTAGAGATCAAATTGCCAACATCCACTGGATCATGGAAAAAGCAAGAGAGTTCCAGAAAAACATCTATTTCTGCTTTATTGACTATGCCAAAGCCTTTGGCTGTGTAGATCACAATAAACTATGGAAAATTCTGAAAGAGATGGGAAAACCAGACCACCTGACCTGCTCTTGAGAAACCTGTATGCAGGTCAGGAAGCAACAGTTAGAACTGGACATGGAACAACAGACTGGTTCCAAATAGGAAAAGGGTACACCAAGGCTGTATATTGTCACCCTGCTTATTTAACTTATATGCAGAGTACATCATGAGAAACGCTGGGCTGGAAGAAACACAAGCTGGAATCAAGATTGCTGGGAGAAATATCAATAACCTCAGATATGCAGATGACACCACCCTTACGGCAGAAAGTGAAGAAGAACTAAAGAGCCCCTTGATCAAAGTGAAACCGGAGAGTGAAAAAGTTGGTTTAAAGCTCAACATTCTGAAGACTAAGATCATGGCATCTGGTCCCATTGCTTCATGGCAAATAGATGGGGAAACAGTGGCTGACTTTATTCTTCTGGGCTCCAAAATCACCACAGATGGTGACTGCAGCCATGAAATTAAAAGATGCTTACTCCTTGGAAGGAATGTTATGACCAACCTAGACAGCATTTTAAAAAGCAGAGACATTACTTTGCCAACAAAGGTCCGTCTAGTCAAGGCTATGGTTTTTCCAGTGGTCATGAATGGATGTGAGAGTTGGAGTATAAAGAAAGCTAAGCATCAGAGAATTGATGCTTTTGGATTATGGTGTTGGAGAAGACTCTTGCGAGTCCCTTGGACTGCAAGGGGATCCAACCAGTCTGTCCTAAAGGAGATCAGTTCTGGGTGTTCATTGGAGGGACTGATGTTGAAGTTGAAAGTCCAATGCTTTGGCCAGCTGATGTGAAGATCTGACTCATTGGAAAAGACCCTGATGCTGGGAAAGATCGAGGGCAGGAGGAGAAGGTGATGAAAGAGGATGAGATGGTTGGATGGCATCACTGACTCAATGGACATGGGTCTGGGTGGACTCCAGCAGTTGGTGATGGACAGGGAGGCCTGGTGTGCTGTGGTTCATGGGGTCACAGAGTCAGACACAACTGAACGACTGAACTGAACAACACTAATGAAAAATCAAAACAAAAAGAAACAGTTACTGTGTTCTGACTTTAAGAGCCATATATCATTATAAAATAATTCAGAAATGTATAAAGATTAAAAACCTATAATCTTGCTAGCCAAAGATAACCACAGTTAACATGTATTTTAAGGATTTTTATTATGTGCATGATACACATTTATAAATATTTTTAGAGAAATATAATTATGGTTTACACACTATTTAATAATCTGATTTTCTCAGTGAATAACATGGTGGTGGTAGTTTAGTCACATCCGACCCTTTGCAACCCCTGGACTGTAGCCTGCCAGGCTCCTCTCTTCATGGATTCTCCAGGCAAGAAAGAATACTGGAGTGGATTGCCATTTCCTCCTCCAGGGGATCTTCCCGACCCAGGAACTGAACCTGAGTCTCCTGCACTGCAGGTAGATTCTTTACCAATTGAGCTGTGCAAACACTTATTTTTACCACAATTAACATCACTCCAAATTCTAACTTATCATGGCTCCACATTATGATTTTTAACATACTTCTGAGGGCTGTACCATGACTCTGTATACGTGTGTGTTTTGAATGCGCTACCTTCTGCTCACTGGTCCTTAAGGTGAGTGTGGTTTCAGCCAGCAGATAACCAGGGTCAGAGACTGGACAAGGGCTATCAAAAGGACAAAAGAGGGTGAAGAAACCCATCCTTCCTCTCCGAGGCCCCTGGGTTCTGAGCTGCTGTGTGTGGGCAATGGCTCAGAACCTCAGCATTACAGCGGGGGGACAGGCGTGTAAGTCCTGCATCTCCACGTAGGTAGGTGTGGACGTACCTGAATTCGGTCGGCCAGGATCTGAGTGAATAGCTCCTCAGGGAGCACGCAGCTCACGAGCCCAGTATCACCTCCGACACTGGCGCTGACACTGAGTCGACGCTGCGTGGGCCCCGAGGGGAGAGGGCTGGAGGAAACCTGTTTCGAGAGAGAAGGATCAGGAGTCAGAATCCGGAAGTCTGGTGTTTCAACAGCTCCTCCACTTAACGGGCCATGTGACCTTGGGAAAATCGTCTAATCTCTGGGTCTATTTCCTCATCTATAAAATGGAGGTTGTACTGTAAACTGGAAGATTCCTATCTCACTTGAATAACTGCTGTAAGTTTCAAGTAGGAACACTGTGGAAGATGCCTTGTATGTGTATTGAACAGCAAACATTTGTTTATTCACTCAAACATTTGTTCACTTCCACCCTCCACCCTGCTTCCCCCACAAGTAGCTGTATCTATTTTCACACCTTTACTGACTCTAGAGGAAGATGGCACCAATTTCCTTCAACTGTGCTTAATCCTGGTCTCCTCCGCCACATTTCCTTGGAATCTCTTTCCCTTTTGGGAAAATCATCATCTGATTCTTCTCCAGGAATTCCTATCTTTAGAGAACCTGCTTGTGCTTATACCTCCTTTTACAGAAAGAACTCTCTTGACCCTGGGTTTGCTCCTCTAATGACTATTTGATATTTTCTCCCTTTCTTTCAAATATCTCAGAAGCTTGCTCTCATCTGACTCTGGTTCCCACCAGTAATCCACTGTGCCACCCACTCTCTCTGGCTTCAGCCCCTGCTATTCAGCTGAGATTGTTCTTGAAGTCCCTTGGCACATGACTCAAACTCTCTGGCTTCTTTATGACTTTTCAAGACTCCCCTGCAGCCCTCCCACAATTTATATTAGCCCTTCCACAATTTATATTAACATTCCTTTAGAAGTAGGTTGAACCATATGAAGTTGTTGCAACAGAGGTCTCAAGTGGTTGAATACTGTCAATTTCATATCAATTTTGTATGGTTCAACCTAATTCTTTTTACATATCTCTTTTGTCCTAACCTCATTTTATTGCAAATAAAATGTGTGGTGATCACCCTCATCAGGCCCTTAGTTCAGCCTGAGTGCAGGGTTTTGCTTTATTTATCTTCACTTTGCCTGGACCTGACCTGCTTCACACCAGGAGTGGTACAGGGCAGTACCCAGGCCTGCCTGGCCAGGGCACCTGTAGGAATGAGGTAATGCTGACCCGATGAAAGATGCCAGGAGGAGGAAGGGTAGGAGAAGGAGGGATTAGGGGGAAGGAGGAGGAGGGACCCCAACCCTCCTTCTGGGGAGCCCTGATTTGCACCTGGGGCGTTTCGGACGAGTGCTGGTGATGCTGCTTCTGAGACCCAGAGCCGTGGCTCTCTGCCTTGCCCTTGGTGAGCAGCACACTCCCACGCACAGGCTTGGTAGGTTTCACCTCGGGAGTTACCAGAGTGGATTCCGAAGTTAACTTGCCCAGGGTCTCACTGCTCAGTCGCAATTGTCCCACGGCATTTTGACTCACAGCAGCAGCTTCCTGGGCTGCATGGAAAGAGTGGGTTTATATTGAAAATCACCTCGGGATAATAAGGAAATAATAGGGAGGATGGCAAGTTGAAACCTAATGTGGTTCTTCTGGGGATGGCGCAGCCACCTCCACCTGTGGCTGGCCCAGCAGGGCTGGGAGAAGGGGCTCCACCACTGGGGGTGGATGGTGATGATGGTGGGTGTGTGCCCAGGCTGGGCTGGAGCCCCGGCCTACCCTGCTCCTCTTCTCAGGGGATCCCACGGGACTCTGCCCCACCTTCTCTTCCAGGCCAGAAGGTAATCATTTCCGAAACTGCTGGTACGACCACAGCCCTGCCTGCCCAGGAAACCTCACATGATTATTACTGTGCTGTTTTACAGCCTTTTACTCTCACTAAATCTTCAAAATCCAGCACACATCATACACTTACGGCACATCTCAGTTTGGACTTGAAACATTTCAAGCGGCCAGCGGGTCCTGTGTGCGACCCATGGGTTTAGGTCACTTCCACCTCAGTACAGCCAGCTGACTTCACAGCAAGCAGCAAATGTAGCTTTGGGTTTAACCCTCACCATTGAAAGGACTTTCTATGAAGTCACCAGTGACTTCTGAACTAGGAACTACAGCTGTCCTCTTCTCAGGGATCGTTCAATTTGAACTTTCAGCCATCTCTGATCATATTCACTTACTGGTTTAATACATGTTTATAAATATTTACTGTGTCTCCTATGCGCCAGGCACTGCTCTAGATGCCAGGATACGTTAGTGACAAAAACTAACACAAATCTCTGCCTCGGAAGCTCACATTCCTGTGGGGGTGGGGGGAAGACAGTAGAGTAAGTAGAATAAATAGTATGTTAACTAGGGATAAGGGCTATGAGAAAAATAAAGTGGGAAGGGTCCCCCAGACTCTTACCTAGGGCTCTGGAGAGACATGAAAGTCCTTCTGGCCCCCCCCCGCTCCTGCAGCCCTCCTGATTGCCCCTGCCTCTGACCCTCGCTCTGCTTTCTCCACCTCCCTTGGCTTCGCTGCCTCTGCCTCCTCCTGAAAGATAAGTGTTCTCCAAGTTCCCATCCTGCCCTGTGTCCATCTCTCTCTTCTCTTTCTGTAACTTTCTGAACTGATTTCCTATACTTCAGCAGTCACATCTCTCATTTTGTTGAGGAAGTCTCTCCCAATCATTAAGCCTTTAGCTTGACATTGCTTTCTCAGGGAGTTCAAATTTACAATTTGTCAAGGGACATCAACACAGCTCTGAAGACCTCTGAGAAATGCAGTTTGACAGAAAAGGAAATTTTAAAAAATCTAACAGATCTGGAATTATGATGCAGCTTGGGGTTCCCACCAAAGGGTGCCAGAATATGCCACCCCCAAAGAAAGACACTAGGAGCTCAGGATACGCCACCTAGAAACATGCTGCTGTGATATGCTGGCTATTCTAAGCTGTAGGCACTTGAAGAAAGCAGCAAATGCAAGGAGTGGCTTTCTCTGACCTCCCCTCAGCCACTCGAAGACAGAGTCTCCCTAAGAAGCTCCACTGTCACAGATCCCATCCAGAGAAGCTTCATCAACCAGGGAGATGGACTCTTGTCACAGAAGAAAGACTCAAGTCCACACTACACCCACACCATCAGAAGTCATCATACCTCCCATCCACCCTCCTAAGGCCCCTTCATCTTTCCTAAAAACCACTGACCCTCCCCGAACAGGACCATAGCCCCCTTTCCTTTCCCCATTAGGTGGCATTTACTCCTGAATTCTAAAAGCCACTCATTTCCCTCTGAGTATTGTCCATGGACCCATGGAGCATACATGTTAATAAACTTGTTCTTCTCTTGTTAATTTGTTTTTTATTACAGGGGCACTCAGTCAAGAAATCAGAAAAGTAGAGAGAAAATGATTTCTTCCCTACACCACTAAAAAGCGGTTTCTCTCCTCTTCCCAGCAAAGAATTTCCCATTTCTCCCGAAAGCCCCAGCCAGGCCTACCAACTAGGCAGTGCAGGACACCATCAGGAACGACATCACGCTGTTCTAAGCATTCCTATTATAAGAAGGAGTCTACTCTCAGCAGGCACTCGGCTTTATGGCCCATAGATTTTTTCACACTGAGCAGCTGCTCTCCTGCCCCGCAGGTCTTTAGAGGATCTGAGGGAGTCAGGATTCTTAACCTCTGATGGGTAAGGCCATACTACTTAGTACTTAGCAGTAAGCACTACCACTATGGGGTTTAAAAACCTAATTTTCCTCTCCAGTAAACTTTCTCCTCCCCCATGTTCCCTGACTTGGTAAATGGCGTAACTCTCTTTCTGGTTTCTGTGAGTGGTCATCGAACGTGGCCACCTTGAACGCCTCCCCCTCTTTCAATTCCCTGCCATGCTGGTCACTTTCAGCCCCACTCACATTCAGCTTCACTACTGCTTTCTTTATAAGACACCACGAGAGTGCCTTTCCTCCTGTGACTTCCTGGCTATTTCTCCCACAGCGTGAAAAGTGCCCAATTCATCTTTTCCTTCAAAATACAATCCAAATGCCTCATCTCAGCACTAAGGTCAACTGTGACTGCCCACAACCTGTCTTCCCACATCTAACTTACCATCCCTGCTCTCTCGGTCTGGAATGTCCTTATCTTCATCTTTGCCTGTCAACATTCTCCTCCTACAAAGCCCATTTCCCTAAAACTTCCCCAAATGTCTGTTGGAAATCAATTATCTCAAAGTTGGCCTGTTTCAGAAGCTGGTACTTCTGTAACATACTGTCCTCTGCTCTGCACATCAGTCCCTGCTCCAAGGGGTCACCCAAAAGATGTGGGCCACACTCGCCCTGCTCCCTGTAGTGCCAAGCGCACTGGGCATCCAGGAGAGTGGATGTCTGTGGGAGAGAATTCTCTGGGCTGCTGATGGGCAACAGGTTATAAGTCAGCCTTCAGTGGAGCTGTGGGAGAAAAGCTCAGGGAGGGGGGGAAACTGAGCATCACCGGTGGGATTAGGGCCAGCTGGCCACAAAGAGTCAGAAGAAATGGCTCTCACCAGACTCCTCCTCCTTCATGGACTGCTCTATGGCAGCCCGAATGCAGAGCTCCCGGGCGCGGATGCCTGCGACATTGCTGCTGTCAGAGATGGCTTCCAGCATGATGGAGTCAAGGTTCAGGCAGGCAGCGCTGTAATACCTGGCCATGTTGACTGCGGTGGCGGACTTTCCTACAGAACAGGTCAGGGGGTTGAATTTCCCAGCTCTCATTTGCTCACTGTTCTCAACGGAAGAAGTTTCTAGGTCAGAGGCTCCTATAAAGTGACCTCTCCAAGGTCCCGGCCTCTAAGTCTCTCGTGTGGCAGCCAAGAAAAGAGGGAAGACTTGAGCCAGGAGTCATAACTAGGGGTTCTGGTCCTAATTCTACCCCTGAATAGCTGTGTGCTATGGCAATCCACATTCCCTCTGGATTGTCTCCTCAGCTTAAAGAGTGATTCTAGAAGATGAACTTTAAAAATCTTGTAGCTCTTACTTCCCTCATTCTACTGGGAAGAGACTTTTTTGGTTTAAAGAATAATTTGTGTTGATGTCTGTTTTTCTCATTCAAAATACCTGCTCATTAAAAAAAAAGAAAGCAGAAAATTCAGAAATAACAGAAGAAAAAAAGATCCATAATTTACTCATCCAGAGAGATTATAGTTAACATATGGCTGCTATTTATGCATCTGTAACTATTTTATTTACATTTCCTATAAAAAATGTAGTGGGCTAGGTGGTAGACTGAATAATCCCCACCCTAAGATGACCACATCCTGATCCCTGAAGCCTGTGATGCATTGTGCTCCGTCGCTCATCGTGTCTGACTCTTGGTGACCCCATGGACTGTAGCCCACCAGGCTCCTCTGTCCATGGAGATTTTCCAGGGAGGAATACTGGACTGGGTCGCCTTTCCCTCCTCCAGGGGACCTGCCCAACACAGGGATCGAACCCAGGTCTTCCACACTGCAGGCAGATTCTTTACTGACCGAGTCACCAGGGAAGCCCAGAGCCTGTGATATGGTACCTTCTATGGTAAAGGGACTTTGCAGGTGTGATTAAATTAAGGATCTTGATGTGGGGGAGTGCTCTGGGTTATCTGGATGGGCCCAATGTAATAACAAGGGTCCTCACAAGAGAAGCAGGGTGGTCAGAGTGAGAACAGGTGATGTGATGATGAAAACAGAGAGAGAGAGAGACAGGCAGACTAGAAGATGCTATGAGGCTGGTTTTGAAGATGGAGGAAGAGGCCATGAGCCAAGGAATGCAGATACATTTTCTAGAAACAAGAAAAGGCAAGGAAATGGATTCTCCCCCTAATAGCTTTGAGAAAGGATGCACCCCTGTTGACCCATTTTAGACTTCTGATCTCCAGAACGCTAAGAAAGTTTTAAGTCACTAAATTTGTGGTTATCTGTAGGAAATGAACAGAGATTACAAATTGTAAGCATGACTTTTTTTCCACTTAAAATGATATATCACGAACCCTTTTCTATTCATTTAATACACTTCAACGGTACTTTTTTAAATTGTCATAGTATACATACAAAATTTACCATTTTAACTGTTTTTAAGTGCACAGCTTAAAAAGCTAAGTATATTCCCAGTGTTGTGCAACCATCACCACCATCCATCTCCAGCATTTTTCATCTTTCCAAACTGAAATTCTGTACCATTAAATAATAAGCTCTCATTCCTCCCTTTGCTCAGCCTCTGGAAATCACCATCCTACTTTATGTCTCCATAAATACAATGACTCTAGGGTCCTTATATAAATGGAATCAAACAATAATTGCTATTTCATGTCTTGCTTATTTCATTTAGCATAATGTCTTCAAGTTCATCTATGTTTTAGCGTGTGTGAGAATTTCTCTCCTTTTATGGGTGAATAATATCCCACTGTACCATACTTAGTTTATCCACTCATCCATCAGTGGACAGTTGGGCTGTGTCTCTCTTGTGGCTATTGTGAGTAATGCTGCCATGAAAATGGGTGTGCAGGACACTGTTTTCAAAGGTGATATAATTCACTACACGAATGCATGCATGCCTGCGTGTGGAGTCACTTCAGTCATGTCCTGGAGAATGTATTATGGTTTAATAAACTAGTCCCCCATACTAGTATACTGTATACTTCAACTGCTCCCAAATTTTTAGTGTGGCCGACAATGTTGCAGAGAACACCGAATGTAGTTAGTCTTTATCCATATGATTGCTTTCCTAAGAGAAATTTTTAGAAATAATACTGCAAGGTCAAAGAGTTTGTGGAGAAGGACATGGCAACCCACTCCAGTACTCTTGCCTGGAAAATCCCATGGACGGAGGAGCCTGGTGGGCTGCAGTCCATGGGGTCGCGAAGAGTCAGACCCAACTGAGCGACTTCACTTTCACTTTTCACTTTCATGCACTGGAGAAGGACATGGCAACCCACTCCAGTGTTCTTGCCTGGAGAATCCCAGGGACGGGGGAGCCTGGTGGGCTGCCATCTATGGGGTCGCACAGAGTCGGACACGACTGAAGCGACTTAGAAGCGGCAGGAGCAGCAGCAAAGAGTTTGCACATATTTCCCCCACCATTCTTCTTAAATGACTTAATGTCTTGGATTTTTCTTTAATATTTTAATACTATTAAATTATTGAAAGAATACAAGCTCCAACAATTCAGAGACGTATTAATTAAAAATGAGATGTCCCTGCTCTTTCTCTAACTTTGTATCTTTAAAGTTGGCAATGTAACAATTTAGGGATAATCCTTTGTTACGTAAATCTCAAATAGAGGAGTATTTTATTGCCTCAAAAACTGCACATGCAAATTTTACTGTAAATTTATCCCAAAGGGGAAACTCTTTAGGCCTGTGCATACTGACAAGGGCGTCCCATGGATGATGATGGCGATGCCTTTCCGGTTCTTGGCCAGGCGGCCTTCTGCAGAGATGTCAATGCCCAGGTAGCGAGCAATGGCCTTGCTCACTGGGTTATTCTCTACTTCTCCAACCTCCTCTGCAGAGTGGCTGTCAATACTCTGAATCTTGTCATCTACAAATTAAAAATACATGTGTGCATATGTGTGCATGTGGATACACCCACAATTCACACGGGTTCTGATGAAAATGGGATGACTTTTCTTTGTCTACATGTTATTTTAAAATGACCAGCACAATCTGCTGCAGATGTTGCTGCCAGTGTCACTCACCTCATAGCGGATGAAAGCACCCTTTTTGGCTAATAATTTGTCCGTAGCTACTAGAATTGAAAACACAGATTACTCTCTGATTCTTAATCCCATTTGGGGGAATCTCTCCTGCTTAAAAATAACACTGGAAACTAGTGTTTGCAATCATAAGGGACAAGGCTAAATAAATGATGGCCTGCTCAAACTGTAGAATTAACGCACGACTGTGCTAGATTAATGCATTTTATGGAGAAAGGTGAAAGGCGCTGAACAGACTTTCCACTTTTGCTTAGAAGGAACTGGTACCCGAACGTTAAAATGCATGATTACTTTGCAACATGAGTTTTTCCAGGCTGTCCTCGTCCTCCTCTTCCTCCGGGTAGGTCTTGGACTCGACCATTGGGATGTGCCGCTCTTCCAGGCTGGATGTGACAGAGATCCCTCGGCTGAGCGAGGTCCTCTTTGTGCTTGCCGAATTGCTCTGCTCTGACAAGGGACCGTCGTCCTCTTCTGGGGGAAAAGAACGGAAGCACACAGGAAGACCCAGGAGGAGGACCAGGGGGATGGGGCAAAGAAGCGAAGAGAGACAAAGAGGAGAATCACTGAACTGGTTGCCATCAGCCTGGGCCATCTGACCCAAACTGAAAAGAACTGCAGTCAGTCAGCCTTCAAGTTTCTTTGCCCAGAGTGTTTCCACATTTTAACGTAAAGAAAGATACCAAAATTATACATTCGCTCCAGAAAATCTGGGAAATTCCAAAGAGCAAAAATGATAAAATTTAGTTGCAGAAAGCGATAGCAAAAAATGGTGGTACAGGAATGGCAGCTTCATCGGATACCAGGATGGAAGAGCTCGCAGCCTCTCAGATTTTTAATTTTTCCAAACTGAAGATGGGATCATACTGTACGCACACCAATTTGTAGCCTGCTTTCCTCCTTTTCATGAGCATTGCTGAGCACATCGACTACTTTATTTGCCCCGAACCCTCCTCACTGTCCTGATTCCACAGAGTTTCAGTGGGTGCATCGGGTTGTCATTGTACAAGGTCCGATCTGCCCTGGAGCTAAGACATCCTCTTTGTTTAATTTTGGATTTGAGTGAGTCAGAGAGGTTGTAGCTCTCCTGGGAATGGCAGCAGTGCAACTTGGAGCTGCTAGCCTTCCCTGGACATGGTCTGGAAGCAGAGGAGGATAGACCCTCTCTGTGACAGCAGAGTGAGCAGGAGCTCAGAGAAGTGCTGGGGAGGACCACAGCGAACACTTCCCTGAACTCGGATGAGAGCAACAAGGCCCTTCCTGACCCTCACTACATCGTCTCTGCCCTAAAGCTTCTCAGGGCTCTCTGCCTCAGGCCACCAGGCAATTCTGGGTCCATCCCCCAACCCTTCCCAACTGTGAGCTCTCAAAGCAGGGACTGGTTTCACTGATCTCCCTTCCAGCAGTCAGCTCAGTGCTCAGAACACAATGGGTGCTTGTTATGGACTTAACTAGTTTCCATAAAATTTATTTGCTGAAGTCCTAAGCCCCCACCCCCACCCCAGTAGGCCAGAAAGTGACTACTTGAAGACACAGCCTTTAAACAGGTAATTAAGTTAAAATGAGGTCATGTGAGTGTCCCAATCCATCCACAGCCCAACACGACTGGTGTTCTTACAGGAAGAGATTGGGACACAGACACACAGGGGAAGTCCCTGTGGACACAGAGTGGGAAGACAGCCCTCTACAAGCGAAAGAGGGAGGGTTATAGAAGACAACTCCACCAGCACCTTAAGCTCGGATCTCTAGCCTTCAGAATCATGAGAAAATAAGTTTCATTTGCTTAAGCCCCCCAGTGTGTGGTATCTGCAATGGCAGTTCTGGAGAACAATATGCTCAGTGAATACAACCAGGAGACTAGGTAGACAGGCAGCCTTCTTCTCTCCTCTCCTTTGAGAGCAAACTAATGTTCTCCAACTAGCTTCTGTCTCCCTGAGAGACAATAAGCCAGCTTTAAGGGCAGGAAAAATGGACTTTGTTCATTCACTTTAACAGCACACATTCATCAGGCACTATGATGTATCAGGCGCTGGTCCATGCACTGGGTTTACACTGGGGAATACATGGTCCCTGCCTTTAGGGGGCTTCTTGTCTAGAGGGGGAGATGGGTGTGAAGAAAATGCACATGATGACGATTATACAGAAGAAAGAAAGAAAGAATGGGGAAGGTGAATTTCCAGGATGAGGGCACAGGGAAGAAGGGGAGACAAGCAAGCACCCCAACAAGCTACACGATCATGCAGGTCACCCTGGAACCTTGATGTTCAGGCGTACACAAGGGGGGCCCTGGGCAGATGCCGGAGAGCTTGGGGATGCTGGGCAAGAAAGGGCAGGATTATAAGAGCACGGTCTAGCTTTGTGACTGAGGTTATGATCATGGAGGGTCCTTCCTCATGTGAACTCCCACCCCTACCTCTCGCAGGGCACTAATGTGTGCCGTGCGTGATGGATTCCCTTGCATCACCTAGGCACACCCTCGGAGGCTGTGGAGCGGAGTGGTTACTCTCGTGGACTCCAGAGTCAGAGACATCCGGGCTTGAGTGCTGGTTCTGCCACTTAAAACTGTGGGCCTGGCTTTTCAGTGCTTCCTCTCTCATTAGTATGTGTGAAGCCCTCAGCATAGGGCTTGCAAGCATCTAGCAAGCATCCTTCTATATTTGCATTAGCTATTTTTTAAGCCTGGACTCCCTACCAGACTCCAGTGAGAGCAGAATGTGTCCAGTGTGCGCATCCATACAATGGGGACAACAGGGCCATTCTGTAAGGGTTAGAAAGGAAATCCCCAGGACACCTGAAGCCTGCCCGGCACCTGGCGGGTGCTCAGTAACTGGTTCATCTCCCAGGAGAGATATCTTAAAGAAGCCAGGGGCTCCAGAGCTGTTGAGTTCTCACCATTCTCCTGCGCCAGACTCTCCAGATATTTCACCTTCATCTGCTCCTCTTTGGACTGCTTTATCTCCCTGAAGTACTCATACACCTCTGGGGGCAGCTTCTCCCCCGGAAGACGAGGAGGCAGCAGCAGAGAGTTGTAGGAATCATAGCCCTTCAGTGTTCGCAAGATCTGCACAAAGAGAACGGGAGTTGCTGTTGGTCTGACTGGTAGCTTCCTCCCCACAGCCCCAGGTGGGCCTGCCATCCATATCATGAAAGCCCTACTTCTACCCAAGGCTGAGGTGTGTACAAATACTTTCTGGACCTCAAAGGGTAGGGTCCTCTGCAGAGGTCTGAGTATAAGGTTGAGTCCTGGATATGGGGGATATTTATAGGGGATATAGGATTTTGTGTCTGGGCATTTCTCATGTGGAAAAGAATTTTCTCCTTGTTTTAAAAACATTTATTGTTTGCTTTTGTTTTTTCCCCATTGACAAAAGCACAGAACTCAATTATCCACTTAAAAAAATCATTGTCTCAGAAATAGAGGATATAGAGAGAAACAGGTAAAATGGCACTAGGTATGTATGTGCATACGTGTGTGTGTGTGTGTGTGTGTGCGTGTGTGTTTGAGAGAGAAACACAGAAATGGATATTAGGGTTGTCAGATGAAGCATAAGATGCCTAGTTAAATTTGAATTACAGATAAAAAACTGATCATTTTTAAAGTATGAATTTGTCCCACATTGTTTATCTGGAAGTCAAGTTTAATTGGGGCAACCTGTTTTTCTTTCTACTAAATCCAGCTACTCTAGGGTGTATGTATATTTAGTATAAAAGACAGTAAAGTCAACTCCTAGAAAGCAATTACTCCTAAGTTACTGGTGTGAAAAATCAGTTAGGTAACCATTCTCCAAGATCACCAATTTTAGTTGTTTGAAAACCAAAATTAATGAGCTTATTCTAAAATTTACATGGAAGAACAAAGGGCTAAGGATAGTTAAAATGCTAATGAAGAAAAACAGAGAGGACTGTCCTACCAGATATCAGGACGTACGAAGCTGGAGCAACAGACTGGGAGGCATAGATGTCGGGACAGAGAAACTGAAATAGAGGAGAGAGTTCAGAATAGACCCATGTGTATGCAGAGCTTTGATACAGGACAGAGGCGGCGCAGCAGATCAGCGGGGAAAGGAAGGATTGGTCCAAAGACTGGCTGACATAGAGACACAAAGGCCTGGCCAACTTGCTTCATCCAGGCCAGCGTTAAAGAGCCAGCCCAGGTGCACAGCATCCTGTGGGACCAGCTGAGCTCCCTGTGCCACATGGTCACAGTTTATCTTCTGTCTACCCAGGCCTACGGTCCTTGTTCTTCACAGGAGCATCCCTGAGACCACTCCCTGATAAACCTTCTGCATGCAAATCTCAGAGCCTCAGATTCTGCTTTCCCCAGACCCTGGCCCACACTGAAGGCTGTTGTGCCAATGCAAGCCATTGAACACTTAATACTACCTAATGGAGAAGCTTGCTTCCAGAGGGACAGAGTCTCACTTGGAGGAAAATTTCTGGATACAGAATCCAAATTGGGCAGAGTATAAACCCTGGATGTAAAGACAATGTTCAAAGGCCAAATGGTGGAGAGTCCAGCAGAAGCAGATCTTAAATTCAGACTACTAAGTGAAAGAAGCCAGTGTGAATATCAACATACGATATGATTCCACCTATATGGCATCCTGGAAAAGGCAGAACTACAGAGACAGGGAAAAGATCAATGGCTACCAGGGGTTGGGAGGAGAGGGGATGAGCAGGTGGAGCACAGAGGATATTTAGGGCAATAAAAATACTTACGACACTGTAATAATGGATACTTGTACATTTGTCTACATTCCTAGAATGTACCGAAAGTAGACTGTAAACTATGGACTTTGGGTGGTTAGGATGTCACACAAGTTCATCAATGGTAACAAATGCACCATTCTAGTGAGAGAGGTTGATAATATGAGAGGCTATGCCTGTCGGGGGGGGGGGGGGGGGGGAGACTGGAGC
>SJXQ01009809.1:0-156592 GCA_006408695.1 Aepyceros melampus | reverse complement strand
GGGGGGGGGGGGGGGGAGGGGAGATATGAGACATCTCTGCAC
This sequence comes from Aepyceros melampus, assembly GCA_006408695.1. Classification (NCBI taxonomy): domain Eukaryota; kingdom Metazoa; phylum Chordata; class Mammalia; order Artiodactyla; family Bovidae; genus Aepyceros; species Aepyceros melampus. The sequence continues at coordinate 156,550 of SJXQ01009809.1, read as the reverse complement.
CTTCCCCTCAATTTTGCTGAGAATCTAAAACTTTTCTTAAAAAATTAAGTTAAAAAAAATGGATAAAGCGAAGCAATTGTAAAATATGCAGTCCAGAAGCAACTAGGGGGAAAAAGGCAGACTTAAGTCCCAACGTGATTACATTAAATATAATGTAATATATAAACATCCCAATTTAGACACTGCCAGAGTATATTAAAATGATGACCCAAATATATGTTGTCCACAAGAACCTCACTTCAGATACAATGACTGTGGCATATGTTCTTTACTGTTTTAACTATAAGCATGAATTAGTCTTTCAATTAGTTGTTTAAAATGTATAATGAGATCACAAAGAAGCAATGAATTCTCTCAAGGCAAGGGAAGTAGGTCAGGAAAGACTGTGAAGTGGTCTTTAAATTGACAGGGAAGGGTTCATAGGAAGAAGGAGCAAAGGTCAGGAGTTGTCCAAGCAGATAGGAGAGTACCTGGCAGGGCCCAGCATGTGTAGGAAAATGGAGTTTGGTTTTGGTCTGTGCTCACCTTCTCTTCTACAAGATATTGCTGGTCAAATTCTAAGGAGTAAAACTCAATGGGAAAGCTGCAGGGATTCTTCACCACCACCTCGGCCTCATCTCCAGCTGCATAGGGCAGCAGGGGCCCCAGCTCCAGAACCGAGGGGCTAAATTCCAAGCATGGTTCTAGGCCTTGCCCCTCCGCCAGCAGAGTAAGCTTTTGAGCACTCTGGGAAATCTGGAACACCAAGGTTTGGCTGTAGAATTTCTGGGAAAGATAAAAACAAAACAAGCCTCTGAATCTGTTTCTGTTGTGTGTCATGTAAAAACTGACAACCACTGGAGAACAAAATGGATTCTGTTTAGATTAAGAAAGAAAACTTTTCTTATAAAACAGCATGAGAGCAGTTTAGATTAGAGCGTTCATGCTGGGATTCTAGCACTGTGCCAGTGCTTCATCGCCGTCCTCAGAGTGTTGTTCTCTACCCTTCAGAACCCCCAATGTGCTCAGGTGTCCCAGTGCCATTATCTCACCTCTGGGCTCTCCTTTCATGGGCACTGCGTCCCTTATGGGCAGGCCAGGGCAGGGCAGAAATGCCGGAGCAATAACACCTTCTGGGAACAATCCTCAATCAACAATTCCCGGGAATTACTGTATGAAGACCTGAGCTCCCTCACTCCTGGGCAAGGAAAATTCTGAAATGTGCATTTTGTCTATTTTCTCTGAGTTCCCAGTGGGATTAAGATACAGTGTCCAAGGTAGCTGACTCACTCTCACACCCTATTAGCTGTCTTCCTTCTCCTGATCACTTTCTACTTCTCTATTAGTATCCCCTACACTTCCGTCTAGTCAAGGCTATGATTTTTCCAGTGGTCATGTATGGATGTGAGAGTTGGACTGTGAAGAAAGCTGAGCGCTGAAGAACTGATGCTTTTGAACTGTGGTGTTGGAGAAGACTCTTGAGAGTCCCTTGGACTGCAAGGAGATCCAACCAGTCCACTCTAAAGGAGATCAGTCCTGGGTGTTCTTTGGAAGGAATGATGCTAAAGCTGAAACTCCAGTACTTTGGCCACCTCATGCAAAGAGCTGACTCATTGGGAAAGACTCTAATGCTGGGAGGGACTGGGGGCAGGAGGAGAAGGGGACGACCGAGGATGAGATGGCTGGATGGCATCACGGACTCGATGGACGTGAGTCTGAGTGAACTTCTGGAGTTGGTGATGGACAGGGAGGCCTGGCGTGCTGCGATTCATGGGGTTGCAAAGAGTCGGACACGACTGAGTGACTGAACTGAGCTGAACCTAACATTTCCTACAGCTTACACTCAAATTCTTGACTCCAAGTCTGTTTCTTAGAGAATCTGAATGATCATACTTGTATTATTTGAAGATACAGTTAGGCAACTGGTCAGCAATGATCAGCTAGGGCAATCAATTCATCTCATACAATTACAATCCAAATACCAGGTGACAGTGACACCAGTTACCCTGATCTGGTTTCACTGGAAATCTATTAAAATGTATATTCGCAGGCCCATTCCTAGAGACCTTGACTTGGCAGAGAAAGGATGGGAATTCTGCACTTTTAACCAGATGCCCAGGTTATTGTGAAACTTGGGCCCATGGCTTGGGTTTGGACAGCATGATTGAGCACTTTGGGGAGCTTTTGAATACCTTAGTTTAAACGGGAAAATCAGATGAATGGAATGTGTAAGGACGTAGATACAAGTTCAAAAAATACCTATTGTTGGAGACAGTAAGAAAATGAATTATTGGCTATGAAGATTTTCTATTTAATTATGCGTTTAGCATCTTATATGATCCAAACTTCTATATTGTAACTGCTTTTTAGGGAAATATTTCTAAAATATTTCATTCATCTCCTTGTATTCAGAACATGTTATAATGTCTAGGAGTTGTTAGTGGGGACATCAATAGTTTCTCTGTGCTCCCGGTGCTGGTACAGATAAAGGTGGGGATCGTATGGACTGCAAGGCTAACCAGTTCCTAGTATGTGTGTATTCTTAGTCACTTCAGTCGTGTCTGATTCTTTGTGATCATATAGACTGTAGCCTGCCAGGCTCTTCTGTCCATGGGACTTTCCAGGCAAGAATACTGGAGAGGGTTACCATTTCCTTCTCCAGGGCATCTTCTGACCCAGGGATTGAATCTGCCTCTCTTATGTCTCCTGTATCGACAGGTGGGTTCTTTACCACTAGCTCCACCTGGGAAAGCCCTTGTACACAGCCAATAAATTCTTCTCCCAACTCTAATTTGAAAAGATGCATTCCAATGTTCATGCAGCACTGTTTACAATAGTCAAGACATGGAAGTAACCTAAATGTCCATCAGAAGATGAATGGATAAAGATGATGAGGTATATATGTACAATGGAATTAAAAAAAGGAAATAATACCATTAGCAACATGGATGGACCTAGAGATACTAAGTGAAGTAAGCCAAAGGCAAATATCATATGTTATCACATATGTGGAATCTACAAAAGCGGTACAAATGAACTCATTTAAAAGCAGAAATAAACTCAGCCACAGAAAACAAATTCATGATTACCAAAAGGGATAGTGGGGTGGGGGCAAAAATAAAGCCTTCGGATTAACATATACAAACTACTATTAGCAGAACAGGTATATAACAAGGACCTATTGTATAGAATAGTAAACTCTACTCAATATCTTTTAATAGCCTATAATAGACAAGAGTCTGAAAAAGAACATATATATATATTTATAAATAACTGAATCACTTTGCTGTGCACTTACAACTATCACAACATTGTATACTGTAAGTTAGCTATACTTTAATAAAATGATGCTTAAAAAATTCCTCTCCCATTTGGTGGAAATATTTTATTAATTTTGATCAATTCTAAGTCAGCATTTATGGAACTGTACAAACAAATCTATGTTTTTTTTACTATATTTATTGATAATTCTCTCATTCAGTAAAATATCCAAAATCTTGAGTAACCCCGCTGATAGTCTTAGGACTTCCTAAGAATGACAAACACATTAGTTTTCTTTTCTTTTAAAGGATCAGAGAGATTTTGACAATGATAGAAACAGGGACTCTATTTTAGAATCAGATATGAAACTGTTCACTTTTCTTTCCTCTCACTAGATTCTTAAGCATCTCATCAAAGCTGTTACCCAGAAAACAGGAGTTAACTATAGGCATTTTATAAAACTCACATCCATTTCTTCTTTTAAAAGAATAGAGGAAAAACATCTCCCAAATGCTTTAGGCTTTGAGCAAAAGTCTTTACAGTGTAACCTCTTGAGATCCTCTCTGGTTCTAGGATTTTATCATTTTTCACTGTGTTCTTTGTCAGGAGTAGCTTTGTGTTGGTGGTGTTTGCAAAAGAGACATTTGTGAGGCCCAGGGAGTATGTTTATCAGGAAGTACTTATTATTATCGCAACTGATGATAATAGTAAGTAGATATTGAGCCAGTACATATAAAGCAGAATGCTGTGCATTTTATTCACATTAACTCATTTCCTCTTCAAAATGACCCTAGGAGGTAGCTATTCAGGTCAATAATGTCTTACCTGAAACCTTAGGGGCCAGATGCTTTAAAAATTCAGATTTTTAAAAAGGTAAACATACCGCATGCCCTATGTTATAAAGTATCCTCTGCAGGGTCCCCTGGCATCAAGCACATTATTATTTCTGTGGCTATAGTGTTTGAGTCTGCAAACCAAGGCGGGTAAATAAAGGTTAAGTACTTTCATGTCAGTTCAGATTAGGTTTTTCTGCCAAATGAATTTGGGTCTGAAACTTATGAAATTCCTCCCCCCACCCTCCCCCCATTTTTAGATCTTATTGGATTTTGAAATTGCAATAAGGGATTTAGGGACATATGATATTATTATTTTTCATTTTATCTGTGAGCAAACTGAGGTCTAGTGAGGCTGAGTAATCTGTCCAAAATTATGCTCCCTCCAAGCACAAAGGAAAAAGGCCACTAAGCCAGGTCTACTGATAGATGTCAGGGTGTTAGGAATTGGCAGCAGCAGTGCTCCTAACCACCAGGACAACAGCTCCTGTATGAACCAGAGTACTGGATGTCATAATCAGAACAATGAGGGACAGATCACTCAAAGCTTCCCTGGAGATCAATTAAGCATGGACTTTGAGTAAATCTCAAAGAGATCCAGGGAGTCTGACTACATTTCTTTAAAGCTTACCTCCTCTCTGGGCATGAATTTCACTTGCACGTTAGACCTCTCACCAGGATCCAAGACCCCAGAAGTGGGCTGAATCTCAAAGATCCGTGTCTTTGGCTTTAATTCAGCACATAGTTTGCGTCTTAAGTATTTTGGCATGTGTTTCTCCAGCTGGTGAAGTAATATCAGACAATTAGATCATTTTCTTTGGAAAATGATTCCATTCTCCATTCACTCAACCTGTGTTTACTGATTACCTCCCAGGTGTCAGGGGATGTGTGGAACCAGGGACACCAAGATAAGTAAGATATTCGCCAGATAGCATGACCTGATAGGCCCTTGAGTGTTGGGCGGAGGGCTGACATTTTATTCCGGAGGCAGTGGTGTCACTGAAAGTTTTTGAGCAGGAGGGTGAAACGAAAAGAGTGAAAGTCTAGAATTATAAAACTGGCATAAATGAAGATGGAAAAAAGGCAACAACGGGCCAAAACTCACTTACCTTGCTAACAACTTGCTTATGGCTCTGGACAAACCATTCACAAGGGACTTGGAGATGATTGGAAAGCTGAATAGTTTCCACAAGGCACTGTCCACACTGAATTGTGGCAAACTCCACTTTTTCACAAGACAGTGTCATACTGGGAATGGTCACCTTGGCTTGGAGACAGATGTGAACTGGTGGCCCTCCAACCACCTACAGTGGGCATAAAATTGCTGTTACCACATAGCACAGGCTTGGAGGGAGAATCATGGCTTTGAAATAGCTGTGGATCATCACAGGGTGGTCAGCAAGCAGGGCTGGAAGCTGGGGAGGATCCGCTGGACCCAGTGGTGCGTCTTACCTTGATGGGCAGAATGACTTCTTTGTTGCCAACAGAAACATTGCCCCCTTGTGTGTCAAATCGCACTTCAAATGTTTCTGTTTCACAGTAAGGCAGATTCTTCACACGATCTAGCTCAATACTAAAGCCTGGACCAAAACAAACAAAACTTCTTGGTGGGAAGGAAAAGCAGCAATCAAGAGCTGCTCTAGAGAGAGCCCATCTGAGGCAGGACAATCCCTCAAAGTATTGACTAATAGCCCAACACTTCTTTCAGTTGATCCCAGAAGAAACACCTCTCCAGGACAGTACAGCTGGGCAACTTGTCAGAAATGACAGCATACAGTAGGAAGGGTCTCCAGCCTGGTCACCTGTGTCATGAAGGACACGCTTCTCTGCATGGAAGGACACCGGAAAGTGACTGGTGTTGGTGATCTTGATGATGTGGGTTTGGACGTCACCGAGGATGATGTAGCCAAAGTCCAGGATGTATTCTGGTAGCTGGACTCTGAAATAGTGAATAAGCTCTCCTTACCACTCACATTTCAATATGAGAGACAGTGTGAGGCTCTCGTCTATTTCCTCTCAGAAGTCCCTTCTATGTGGACTTCTGGGAGAACCACCACTCTCCAGAATGGAGGCTAGGGATGAGACACCTCCCCCAGGAGACCACACTTCTGCTTTAGCCCTCATCTCGAAATGCAGTTAGTGCTGGTCCTTAAGCACCTGAAGCCCAGCCTGTCTATTACACAAAGTGGGAGGTTTCTAAAAGGCAGAGATCTGCCTGGCTGGCTGGCTGCTGGAGAACAGCAGATATGAGAAGCGAGTGGATTTCATCCCAACATGATCAACCATTAATTCAAGGAGCACTCTGGTGGAGGGCACCACCAGCTTTGCTACATTCTGAAACAAACATGACAGGGAAGGTCGCTTACTTGATAGGTTTACGGCGACTCCGTTGGTAGAAGTCATCCATGGAAGCAGGGACAATTGATTTCTGATGTTCTATGGCATAGTCTTGGACTATAAGTCGCTCTACTTCCATCTGGAGGTGAGCATTTAACTGGAGCAAGAGAGAAGAGCAAGTGAATAAACTCTTTTAGAATATGCATTCTCAGTGGGGGCAATATCACCCCAAGGGGGCAAAAACTACTTTGTGGAGGGAAAGTCAGAAAATCTTAGATATTACAATGGCTTGTGGCCCTCCAAGGGGTCAGAGTACATAAATAGATTTACAGTATAACTATGGGGTTAAAATTTTTATTGTAGGATAGAGTGGGCTAAACAAACTGTGCCTCTATGCCATGGACTATTACTCAGCAGTGAAGTAAGGAATGAACTATTTCTGTGAACGGTTCTCAAGGGCATTATGCTGAATGAAAAAAAAAATCTCCCAAGGTTGCATATTGCATGATTCCATTTATATAACTTCTATGCTCATAACAAGAGTACAGAGATGGAAAACTATAGTGGTTGCCAAGTGAAAGGGGTGGGGAGCCTGGGGATGGCTACATCAATATAAGCATGTAAGGGCAAAAACAAATTAAAAATAAGAGGCTCAAGGGAGTTCACTGTTGCTGAGTGGTTAGTATTCTGGACTTTCACTGTGCAGTCCAGGTTTAATCTGGGAACTGAGATCCCACAAGTTGTGTGGCACAGGCAAAAAAAATGCAGAGGCTCAGTTCTTGCTGTTAAAGATAGGGGTGGAGACTTATTCCAGCTTCACTTTTCTTGAGCATTTACTTAAGAAAACTTGCAAGTTCTTTCTTTGTCTCTTAGAAATGCATATATACAAATATTTTTAGAGAGTAAGCTTTTTGTCAGCTTCATAACCCAGGAATGTCTTTCTCAAGGACCTGGGAACCATCTCTTTGACATGGTTTGACATCTCTGTGTCACCATCAAGGAATACAGAGCCTCATCTCCCAGTTTCCGTGGGGGGACAGAGTCCCACTTCAGAGGACTCTATCATGAAAACACAAGAGGTTTGTTTCCACTTTGGGTAAAGCCAGTTAGCTGACACAGATGGTCATCCCAATTACCACGTGAGTTCAGCATGAACTAAGTGTGACAAATGGTGCTGTCTAATCCTCTTACCCGAGGACTAGTTACAGTTCTTAAGGACTAGTTACTGTTTAAGAGCATGCATATAATGGGTTATATATAGTGGGACTGCATCTGCTTGGCTCCATGAAAGACTGGGATTTCTTTCTGTCTTTGCAATCTCTGAACAGACTAGCAGAAACATGGAGCACTTTCTACTTTAATGCTTATCAATTATAGTTGGATTCTTTCTTTCTGGAGAGATTTTGTGGGTTGGAAAGAGAGTTTGTTTGTATTTCTATTTTCCCTTAACAAGCACAATGGATACTTAGGAGATGAAACACTTCTGTGTTTTAATTGTGGTGGTGTTTACACAAAGCTATACATGGAAAAAGTGGGTAGAATCACACACAGATATGCATACATATGCAGACAGACAGACACACGAGTACATATAACACTGATGAGATCTGAATAAGCTCTGGGGCTTGTACCAATGTCAGTTTTCTAGTTTCTACATGGTTCTATAGTTACATAAGATGTTAACCATTGGGAAAAACTTTTTTTTTTTTCCTTGCAGCTTCCTGGAATCTAGTTCCTGTGCAGAGTGAGGCCAATCTTACCTCAAAAGAATCATCGTCAGGCACATTCTCCTCTGGTGTCTCTAAGTGATAAAGCGTTTCACATTTATTGCACTCTTTCTCTAGGTTTTTTCTGGCCTGATTTAAGAAGATTTCATATTTTTCACATCCTGTGGGGATTGGAATTAGAAGTAAATCTGGATGGCTAGAAATATATGCTGCTAAGCTGCTGCTAAGTCGCTTCAGTCATGTCCGACTCTGTGCGACCCCATAGATGGCAGCCCACCAGGCTCCCCCGTCCCTGGGATTCTCCAGGCAAGAACACTGGAGTGGGTTGCCATTTCCTTCTCCAAAGAAATATATGAATCATGCCTAACACATAGATTCTAAGCTCGGGGTCAATAAAATGAGAAGGGAAGTGAACTTTGTGATACCTCGCCTACCATGTTTTCTCTGCTTCAGAGGATATTTTGTACCAGAGACCTCACTGAAGTTTATAACATTGTGCTTCAGTGAGCTACCGTCTAGTTCTCAAGAATTTTATGGCAGTAACATCCCGAGTCAGCTGTGGGGTGACCAACTGGATCCCAACTAACTTCGTATTTTTCCAGTCTAAGCACAGACGGTTGTATCACTTGGGAAACCTCTCCATGTTGGACAAACCCAGATGGATGGTCACCCTTAGGTTGGTCTTCATGTTTGTTGATTATCTATTAACTAAAAGAATATATTTGATTCAAGGTGCTTTAACTACAACTAAATAAGCTACAGTCCCCCCCGAATCAGGGAGGGTGGGCAATGGCCGGAGAAATGTCAGACACCCAAGTTCACCAGTAAGCCAGCACAAATTCAAACACCCAAGTAGACAAAGTAATTAGAGTGCCTTCTGTGAAATCATAGGAAGTGCTGAGGCTGTGGTGAACTGGAGCAGAGAAAACCCAACTAACACTCAGATTTAAATTATTTTAAAGCTCTGTATTGGTTAAACATGTGTACTGCCATAAAGAGGTCAGATTGGCATCCAATTTTCAGCCATGAGGCAAAGGATTTCCTTCTTGAAGTTGTATGTGGAGCTGGACTGACCTATGTCTGGTTGGAACTCTAGATGGTAGAGAGTAACATTGTTTTAGATTTACTAATATTTGTGTTCATATTTTCAGGAAGCAGACAATTGGGATATAATGAATCAACAAGTGAGTTAGTGACTTTGGGGAGTGGGGTAGGAGGAAAGGCTGAGGTGGGAGAGCTTAGTCTGAAGCTGCTTAGGTAATGTGGGTTTCAAGGAGCCTGAAGAGTGAGAAGTTTCTCTTGACTCCTCATCCTGCAGCCCATGTCAGGAAGAAAGAGCCAGAGTCAGTTCATGATTCAAAAAGCTGCTTGTTGAGCTTCAGAATCTGCTAAGACAGAAATACTCTGGAACAGAGTGATGGCTCCAGGAGCTGGATGTTGCCCAGAAAAGCCTTGGCTAGGGATGTGGGCAGACAATTAATAACAGTCTAAAAAAATAAATAAATAACAGTCTAAATTAGCCCAAACTGAGTAATGCCAGCATAAGGGGTTGGAACCTTGGTTGCTTCTCTTTACAGTTTATATTTTGAGAATTGTACTCCTTGCAATAAAATTAGCCGTAGCCTTCTCAATGGCCCTGGTGGCTCAGAGGTTAAAGCGTCTGCCTCCAATGCCAGAGACCCGGGTTCGATCCCTGGGTCGGGAAGATCACCTGGAGAAGGAAATGGCAAACCACTCCAGTATTCTTGCTTGGAGAATCTCATGGACTGAGGAGCCTGGTGGGCTGCAGTCCATGGGGTCACAAAGAGTCGGACACGACTGAGTGACTTTACATTACATTTACATTTCTCAATGGCCAACCATAAGTGACAACTCAGGGAGAGAGTGCAGCTGGAAGGAACATGCCATGGAAAAAAAGGCATTTGGAAGTATGAAGTCCTGATCACCCTGTAATTTAATAATGGCAGAATTGGCCAAATGTCTTAATTTGGGACTGTCATGGACATATCTTGTTGCACTCATCTCAGGTCATCTAGTCCATTTCAACTCTTGATGTGTTTTGCAACTGAGGAATAACACAAAAGGGAGGACTGCCAAACAAATCATGCAGACTGCCAGCACTCTTTTGATAAGCAGCTAAAATGCATCTTGTCATCCAGTGGGGGAATATTACAGGGGGTAGAAGTACCTTTGAGGTTCCTGGGGAGATCGACGCAGATTCGGGGAAAGATTCCCTCTCCACTCAGAGTAATATTTTCTGGGTCCAGGTGGGCAATCTGTATCTGGAAACTTCTTTGAAAGATCTCAGGCACTCCAGGTAAGTAATAAACCTTCAATACTTGCTCTTTATGGGAACTGATAAAACCCTATGTGGCAGAAAGATCCAAGAGAACTTTAAGTAAAATTTACGATAGACTCTTGCTGCCAGCAGTTTGATGCACTGAGTAATCCCAAGGGCTTAGTGTATGCCATAGTGTCCACTCCGCTCCCAAGATTCATTCCTATGCAGATGTGAGAAAAGGACAGACAGTAGAAAAATAGGAAGCAGATATGGCCAGGCATTTCATAAAAGAGGAAACCGGAACAGCAAGTCAACACAGTGAAAGCTGCTTATTCTCATAAGTAATCAGAGAAATGAAAATTAAGATCAATTGGCAGAGTGGCACTGTAACATGTATGATATCATAAGTGAAACGAATCGCCAGTCTAGGTTTGATGCAGGATGCAGGATGCTTGGGACTGATGCACGGGGATAATCCAGAGAGAAGGTGTGGGACGGGAGGGGGGAAGTGGGGGTCGGGATTGGGAGTTCATGTACACTCGTGGCTGATTCATGTCAATGTATAGCAAAACGAATACAGTATTGTAAAGCAAAACAAACTAAAAAATAAAAATCAATTAAAAAATTTAAAAAAAAGAAAATTAAGATCAAAATGAAAAAAATTTTAACCATAAGATTGGCAAACTTTGCCAAATTTCAGTGAGACTATGAACCAAAAGAAACTTATTTACATCTGGTAGGAAATCACCAGATTTTTCACAGGAAAAATCACCATGAAAACTGTGTTAGTACCTCCCTATAAAGTTGAACAAATGCATAGCCTATGACCTCAAAATTTCACTCCTAGGAAAATCTCTGTGAAAACTCTTCCAAATGTTGGCTAGGACACAGGTACAGGAATATCTGTAGTAGAATTATTTAACAGCAAAACTTGGGGGGAAATTCCCAAGTGTATTTTGACAGGGAAAAGGAAAACTACTTTCCATGTAGTAGTTACAAAATGAGTAGTGTACATTAGTGAAAATAAATGAACTATAGCTACATGCAACAATGTAGACTAGCCTTAAAATATTAGGGGGGAAAATTGCACAAATTACAGGTACTGATGACATTTTTATAAAGCTCAAGATAAAGCAAAATCCCATAAAATGAACTCTCCCTGAGGGCAAGTATATCTGTATGTTTTGTTTACTATTTGACTATCAGTTCAGTTCAGTTCAGTCGCTCAGTCGTGTCCGACTCTTTGCGACCCCATGAATCACAGTACACCAGGCCTCCCTGTCCATCACCAACTCCCGGCGTTCACTCAGACTCATATCCATTGAGTCCATGATGCCATCCAGCCATCTCATCCTTTGTCGTCCCCTTCTCCTCCTGCCCTCAATCCCTCCCAGCATCAGGGTCTTTTCCAATGAGTCAACTCTTCGCATAAGGTGCCCAAAGTACTGGAGCTTCAGTTTCAGCATCATTCCTTCCAAAGAAATCCCAGGGTTGATCTCCTTCAGAATGGACTGGTTGGATCTCCTTGCAGTCTAAGGGATTCTCAAGAGTCTTCTCCAACACCACAGTTCAAAAGCATCAATTCTTCTGTGCTCAGCCTTCTTCATAGTCCAACTCTCACATCCATACATGACCACAGGAAAAACCATAGCCTTAACTAGACGGACCTTAGTCGGCAAAGTAATGTCTCTGCTTTTGAATATACTATCTAGGTTGGTCATAACTTTTCTTCCAAGGAGTAAGCGTCTTTTAATTTCATGGCTGCAGTCACCATCTGCAGTGATTTTGGAGCCCAAAAAAACAAAGTCTGACACTGTTTCTACTGTTTCCCCATCTATTTCCCATGAAGTGATGGGGCCAGATGCCATGATCTTCGTTTTCTGAATGTTGAGCTTTAAGCCAACTTTTTCACTCTCCTCTTTCACTTTCAACAAGAGGCTTTTTAGCTCCTCTTCACTTTCTGCCATAAGGGTGGTGTCATCTGCATATCTGAGGTTATTGATATTTCTCCCAGCAATCTTGATTCCAGCTTGTGTTTCTTCCAGTCCAGCGTTTCTCATGATGTACTCTGCATATAAGTTAAATAAGCAGGGTGACAATATACAGCCTTGACGTACTCCTTTTCCTATTTGGAACCAGTCTGTTGTTCCATGTCCAGTTCTAACTGTTGCTTCCTGACCTGCATACAGATTTCTCAAGAGGCAGGTCAGGTGGTCTGGTATTCCCATCTCTTTCAGAATTTTCCACAGTTTATTGTGATCCACACAGTCAAAGGCTTTGGCATAGTCAATAAAGCAGAAATAGATGTTTTTCTGGAACTCTCTTGCTTTTTCCATGATCCAGCGGATGTTGGCAATTTGATCTCTGGTTCCTCTGCCTTTTCTAAAACCAGCTTGAACATCAGGGAGTTCACGGTTCACATATTGCTGAAGTCTGGCTTGGAGAATTTTGAGCATTACTTTACTAGCATGTGAGATGAGTGCAATTGTGCGGTAGTTGGAGCATTCTTTGGCATTGCCTTTCTTTGGAATTGGAATGAAAACTGACCTTTTCCAGTCCTGTGGCCACTGCTGAGTTTTCCAAATTTGCTGGCAAATTGAGTGCAGCACTTTCACAGCATCGTCTTTCAGGATTTGAAACAGCTCAACTGGAATTCCATCACCTCCACTAGCTTTGTTCGTAGTGATGCTTTCTAAGGCCCACTTGACTTCACATTCCAAGATGTCTGGCTCTAGATTAGTCAACACATCATCATGATTATCTGGGTCATGAAGATCTTTTTTGTACAGTTCTTCCGTGTATTCTTGCCACCTCTTCTTAATATCTTCTGCTTCTGTTAGGGCCAGACCATTTCTGTCCTTTATCGAGCCCATCTTTGCATGAAATATTCCCTTGGTATCTCTAATTTTCTTGAAGAGATCTCTAGTCTTTCCCCTTCTGTTCTTTTCCTCTATTTCTTTGCATTGATCGCTGAAGAAGGCTTTCTTATCTTTTCTTGCTATTCTTTGGAACTCTGCATTCAGATGCTTATATCTTTCCTTTTCTCCTTTGCTTTTTGCCTCTCTTCTTTTCACAGCTATTTGTAAGTGAGAAATAGATTTAAGGGTCTAGATCTGATAGATAGAGTGCCTGATGAGCTATGGAATGAGGTTCGTGTCATTGTACAGGAGACAGGGATCAAGACCATCCCAATGGCAAAGAAAGAAATTTGACTGTAAGTTCTAGAAAAATACCTGGTCATTGCAGGTGCTTAGAAGTTTCAATAAATTAATAAGCTAAAAGCACTTGATATAAAGATGCATACATAAATAATAAAACTGTGTTTCACAAAGAGAATGACAAACATGAATTTCAGATTAGTGGTTTCTGGCCCAGGGGTAGCCAGGAGGAGTATGAGAGACAAAAAGAGCCTGGGTAGATAGTAGTATGTTGAACCGAATGCACCAATACACAGGTGATTTCAAATATATTAGTCATGTTCTGAGCTTGCAGATGGGTGGTAGGTGGGGTATTCATCTTCTTATTATGCTCTATAAGTCAAACACATGTGATATGGATATCTTCTACATACATCAAATATCATATAATAAATCTTAAAAATTGTGAATAAGGTCACAAAATAAAAACTCTAGGTCAGTAATCAGGAAATAAAAGTGGGAGAATTTTATGGTAAAAAAAAACTACCAGAAAAGGCAAATCAGCCTAGAATAGAAACCAGGGAAAATGCTATTATAGATTTAAGTTATTTAGAAGTGCTTTAAAAGTCATCTTTGAAGGGGCCTCTAATCATTTTTAAACATATTTTATTGTCTTTTGATGTTGCAACTGATGTATATTCTTTGAGGAAAAATTAGAGAATGAAGATAAGGAAAGGCCTGAGTCGTGCAAACTTATGGAGTCTTAATGTACACTGGCAGATCACTGTGGTCAATCCAGGTCAAAATATTAACTCAAAACCTGACCCCTGAGGTACCTGGCAAAAACAAGTGCAACACTGCTGGTAGCGTCACATTACAATCCAGGGCGAATGAGCTCCCCCAGAGAGAACACTCGTAGCTAAAGATGACCCCAAGTCAAACATTACAAATCATACAGGGAAAGCATTGATAGTGAAAGAGAGTCAACAGTCACACAAATAGGAATAATAATAACTCAATTAGAAAATTTTAAAAGAATGTACAAAACGATTAGTGATAAGTGAAGAAATTAAAATCCCAAGTGAAAGTGGTGAATCAGATGGAATTTCTGAAATTAAGAGAGTAGGGCTAAACAGTAGATTCTACTCAATTGAAAAGAAAATTAGGTGGCTGAAAGAGCTGAGGTAGTTATCTAGAAAACAGTATAGAGAGATACAGAGTAAAGAGACACACATGTGAAATATAGGTTAAGAAACGTGGACAGAGTGAGAAGGTCCAGCATACGTCTAACATTTGCTTTAGCAGACTAGAGAAAGACTAGAGAAAGTAGGGTTGAAGCAACACTTGAAGAGATAAGAAATGAAAGACACAGATCCTCAGAATGAAGGTGTGCTGTGAGCTTAGTTGCTCAGTCATGTCTGACTCTTTGCAACCACATGGACTATAACCCACCAGGCTCCTCTCTCCATAGGGATTCTCCAGGTAAGAATACTGGAGCCTGCCAAGCTCCTCTGTCCATGGAGATTCTCCAGGCAAGAATATTGGAATGGGTTGCCAAGCCCTCCTTCAGGGGATCTTCCCAACCCAGGGACCAAACCCAGGTCTCCCGCACTACAGGCGGATTCTTTACTGTCTGAGCCACCATGGAAACCCAAGAACACTTGAGTGGGTAGCCTATCCCTTCTCCAAGGGATCTTCCCAACCTAGGAATCAAACCAGGGTCTCCTGCATTGCAGGTAGATTCATTACCAGCTGAGCTACCAGGGAAGCCAGAAAGATGGAATGAACGTATAACCAAGAAAAAGATACACTCATGATTACCATAAAATGTATAGAACCAAATCACAGTAAAAACGACATACCAAACCTTGTGAAAGACAGCTACTATGCTACTTCAAAAGATGCAATATTACTATGTGAATTCATATTAATAAACAGAGAAGAATTCAAAGTAAAAAGCATTAAAAGGGAAGAAAGTGGTTATTTACAATAGATAAAATATACAGTCCAAGAAGAACACTTAATAGTCATTAAATCTTGTGTCTTAAATAACACAGACATAAAAACGTATAAAACGAAACTTTATATATTGTTATATACCGTTTTGTGTACTCTAGGGTGTGACTTACAGGTTTGAGTTTGGGTGCCTCCTACCATGATCAGTGGCTTGGAGGCTACTTACTGAGAGAGGCTGGATGAGTGGCACTCCTGGTAGAAGGTTGTCTGGTGAGGACGGGGGGTCAGTCAGAACCCTGAACTCAAAGCCAACTTTCCCAGTGTTCTTGAGAGTGATTTCATTCTCTGTGACAAGGTCGAACAGCTCGAGAGGAGAAAAAGGAGACGAGTGACTCCCCTGCCACCCACCCTCTGAGATTCTGCCGTCATTCTGACCAAGGTGGATAGACAAGCATGCCTCACACGCACGTATTTCATTTTCCACGAGATGTGTGCTGTGTACTAAGTTGGTTCAGTCGTGTCTGACTCTTTGAGACCGCATGGACTGTAGCCCGCCAGGCTGCTCTGTCCATGGGATTCTCCAGGCAAGAATACTGGAGCAGGTTGCCGTGCCCTCCTCCAGGGGGCAGATGTGGGCCAATCCACATTTCAGTATCACAACCAGGTGCCTCCTGGGTGGGAGGAGCACTGGGCCCTGGAGTCTGGCTCTAGTCCCAGGTCTTCTAACAACTAATTTAGTTTAGTACAGCTGTGGGGCAACCTCCTTAGACCTCTGTTTCTTCACCACAAGGAGTTCATATTAGAGGATCTTAAAGTAAGCTTTTTTACATTAAGAAGATTTGGATAAGATTTGAGTTCAGAATTTTCTAGAGTGAATGTTCCTATTTTTACAGAGAGACATGGGAGTAATAGGCCAGACATGTTTGTTTTTTTTTTTTTTCTTGAGATTTTGCTAACACAATCCAAAAGGTCCAATAAACACAACTGAAGCCACTTAAGGGGCTCTTAGAATAAACTAGGGCAAGAACTAGCTGGTTCAAAGGAAGTACTCTGAGCTGAGCCAGAACCAATTGCCCAGAAGACCTTGGAGATAAGGAGTGAAAGAGAATTCTATTTAGTCAACGTGATACCCAAAGTTTCAATAGGTGTTGGGTGAATTTGATTTTTAGCACAGTCTTTAACTTATTAATATACATGTACACATGCAATTCAGTAATAATACATGCAGTGGCTATATAATGGGGAGTCTAATCCCCATTAAAATTTGGTAGGAGATACAGTATCTGAGTACATAACACTAATTCTAATTGGGAAGAGAAGTTGTACAGACATAGAATTGACAGTTATTCCAAAGCAAGATTTAGAAAGTACATCATATTATTATATTATGGCAAAGACTATACTTAAGTATAGCCAAGAGAATATAGTATAGGAGGAAGGTAACAGAGGGATGGAGCTGAGCTGGGTTTTACAGTTTGTGTGAGTTTGGAGTTGGCAGAGTGGAGGATGAAAGAGGTAATACGACAGGAAAGATGGAGGCAGGAGGGGCTGGAGTGCCTTAGAGCTAGTGGGTAAACCAGTCTAACTATAAATGAATAAATGGTTTATAATGGGAAATCATGAGAAATAAAGTTCAGTATGTAGGGAGCATCAGTTAATAGAAGGACTTAGGATCCCATTACCCAGGTGGAGGAACCTGGCTCTGATCCACAGGGTGACTCATGATTGAATGCATTCTCTGATTCAGGCACAGTACTGACCAGACACTAAAGACACCATAACCACTTGGTGAGATACCCCATTCCCATTTGATAGGTGAGGGATGCTGAGACTTTGAGAGGTTAGGTGACAGTCACAGTCAGTAGGAAGTAAAAGTAAGATAATCTCCCAGTTCTTCTGACCACAAAACAATGTTTTCTTCTCTGTGCTGTTTTTCCAAATGCCACTGGGGTTAACTGTTCAGGGATTGATGGCATGAAAATGTAATCTGGGGGAAATCTATCTACAGTGATATTTACATGGGTTATAGGTAGAAACCAGGAATGCACTGTAATCCCTTGTCTCCATGGGTCCGTGGACCAGCAGTGTTGACATCACCTGGGAGCTTGTTAGAAATGCAGAGTCTCAGGCTCCATCATGGACCTACTGAATCAGAATCTGCCCTTGAACAGGACTCCAGGTGATTCATATACACATCATAGTCTGAGTAGTTAATTTAGGCATAGCTTGATGAGATCCTGGAGTGTGATAACTGCATTAGTGATGGGGAAGGAAAACTAGCTCAGAAGAATTATGCTTGATGAAGGAACAAACCCTGGAAGGTGTAAGGATGTGGGGAGGCGAGGGACAGAGAGCAGTCGAAAATTCCGTA
The DNA here is from genome assembly GCA_006408695.1 of Aepyceros melampus. NCBI lineage: Eukaryota > Metazoa > Chordata > Mammalia > Artiodactyla > Bovidae > Aepyceros > Aepyceros melampus. The sequence continues at coordinate 138,668 of SJXQ01009809.1, read as the reverse complement.
GAGGTCGTAAACTCAAGGGGCTGAGAAAGGAGGAGTCCTACTGAAAGAAATAGCCTGGAATGGGCTTTTGGATTGAGAATAAAGATACAAATTTTAGGGTCTAACATGCAGAATTTGAGGATACAATAAGAAAAGCAAGTGAAAATGTCTGGCACGTGGTTGGCAGTAGAAGGATGATCAGGGTTAGGAAGCAGATTAGGGATCAAGGATAGGGGTGATGGTGAGACTATGACGACTGCAGGTTCCAGGAAGGATGAGAGCACAAGGACTTTGACCAATATTGAAGGCAAACCCAGAAAATCTCCTCCCGATGGCTGGCAATACCTGTAATCCATAGTTAATATCCTTGGTGTCAAAGGAGTAGTTGACCAGGGAGGCCTCTCCCCTTAGTATGATCTCATAGGTGGGGCCTCCTTCCACTTCGCACAGAGCCTTAGCCTGTGCAATGATGTCACAGTGTCCATAGAAGGTGAATGATATCTGGTGGCTACTGTGTGGCTGCAGCACTCCATAGAGGGGCAAAATATCAAACACCTGCAGAGAGAGCCAATCCACAGGAAGGTCTGCAAAGGGTAGGCTACAGTTAGCCAACTTACAGACTGACTCCTCACTTTACCTTGCTTGATTCTGTGAAAGGCGACTAACTCAGCACTCTAAAATATATGATGATAAGGCAGTAATGGTGCTTGGGAAATTTTCAATTTCTAACTTGGGGGCAGGCGCTCAGTACGAAGAGTTCATATCAGATGACTTTAGGGCCCACGAGGTGTTAACTTACTTCTTCTACCCCAATGGAAAACATTTCATCCCGCTCAAAGCTCCACGGGGATTCCTGAAACTCCCTGTGGCTCTGGTTCACGTCTATTCTTTCTGTTTCAGCAGAGTTCACGTTCAATCCCTAGGGATTCGAGGTGTGAGGAAAAACTTGTAAGCATTCATAATTTGTCATCAGTGTGCTCCTCCCCTTCACTGACAGAAAAATGAGGTAGGTTGCATAACCCGAGATAACTGGGCAAGCGTCCAAGATGTATGTAAAAGGATGTTTACTGCAGTGTTATTTATAATGCAAAACTCTGGAAGCAAGCTAAATGCCTATCACTAGGCAGGTAGGGGGGTCGCTTTAAGTGAAGTGTGTGTGGTACCTCTATCTGTGGAGGATGATGTAGTGTGCATTTATGGGCCAAGGATGGCATGCAGTACTCATATCATCAGTAAAAAAGCAGCTCCATGTGTGTAATATTTAGTTCCGTTCAGTCACTCAGTCGTGTCCGACTCTGAGACCCCATGGACTGCAGCAGGCCAGGCTTCCCTGTCCATCACCAACTCCCCGAGCTTGCTCAAGCTCATGTCCATCGAGTCGGTGATGCCATGCAACCATGTCATCTCGTATGTGTGATATTACATATGCCTATGTATCACACCTGCAAGTGTGAGTGTGTATAAATTAACTCAGATTTTCATATACAAATAGAGATATCTGGGAGGGTAAATGCTAAAATTTTTCTATGAATGGTGGGATTTTGAAAATTTTTTGCTTTCATTTTTCTATAGTCTTAAATTTTCTATGACATCTTAAAAATACATAGAAATGTTAAAAGATCAAAATACAAATCAATCATTAGGTTATTCTTCAGATTTATATATATATATGTGTCTGTGCATAGCGTGAGTATATACAAATACATTTATATTCTCATTTTTCAGTTAACATTATAGCGTGACTGACATCTTCCCATATGACTAAATATTCTTTCATAATTTAAAATACTTTAAAAAACAGAATATGTAGTATTTTTACTTAATGTTATCACAGATTGCTCCAAATCAGTAAAAAGGAAAAAAAGCTCTCATTCTCTAAAAAAATGGACTTCATCATATTGCCTTGTGCAGATGTAATATATTCAACCAATCTCTCATTGGGAGAATTAAGTCATTTCCAGTTTTTCTTCCTTTTTCCAATAAAGCTGCTATGTACAAGGGGATAGTTACCTGTCACTATGTAAACCTAAAAGTATATGTGAGAATAGTTCTGTAGTAGAGGAACTGTGTATTTTAAATTTTGATGTGTTCAGTCGCTAAGTGATGTCCGACTCTTTGCAACCCCATGGTGTATCACTCCAGTCTTCTCCATCCATGGGATTTTCCAGGTGAGAATACTGGAGTGGGTTGCCATTTCCTTGTCCATTAAATTTTGATACACCTGCAAAACTGCCTGTCATAAAGGCTCCACTAATTCACATCCCTACCTACAAAGTGTGAAAATGCTCGCTTCCCCCGACTCTGCCACTATAGAGACAAATCCTAGTTTAAAAGATTGCAGATCATCATGGACACAAAGCAACTTATTTTCTCAATTTTTTTTGCTATTTCTAAAGTGTTTTAATATACATCTATGTATATACAATATACATATTGTATTGTATATTATAATAATCATTCCTGATTATTTCCTTAGGCCATCATTCTAGAAGGAGAATTTAAGAGTATGAATTTATAAACAGTCTTGCTCTTTTTTTTTTTTTTTTTTTTAAACCATGTGAGACAGTTCTCCTTTTGTAGCCTCTATCTGGGGACTGGGAAGAATGCACGATGGCCAAGTTCAGGGGTAACTGGCTTTTCCGTTACAGAGAAAATCTATGTGCTGAGGTGTCTGGGTTGTCACTGAGGTGATGGTTCTGTGGGTGTTTGGTCAGGAAGTGACCTGGAAACAGATTCATAGCCCACTCGCCCCAGAAAAAGGAAACCATACGTCTGAGATGGCCAGGGTGGGCACTTGTGCTTTTTTGTTTTCTCTTTCTTCAGATCCAACATCTTCATCCACAATAATAGTCCTGAGGAGTTTAATGAAATGCGGAGTCACTCATTCAGCCACCATCACAACGCAGTCTTCAGCTGCATGGTGGCCCTGTCTTCCTCTCTCCTCTGCTGCACCCCAAAGAATAAGTGAGGTTCTCACTCAAGAAACACTTTCCTCAAGCTGGTCAGTGCTCTGTTACTCCCTGTCTCCAAACACGCAGTCTACGGCATCAAACTGGCCAATTTCCAGAGGCCCTAGCCCTTCTTTCCTGGCCTATGAAGCCCTTAGCTGACTTACAGAAGTTCTCAAAAGCTCAGGCAACACTTCAGACAATTTGGATGTGCCCCGGAGTGCTCAATGTTAAGCTTCATCATTTATTGGAACATTTTTATTGTGAGACTACCAGGTTTGGCCAATTGTCACATCCTTCTCTGCCTTCTAAATAAACTTGACCTGACCCTGGCTGCAGACCTTGGGCAGATGGAGAAGGCAACATGACAGGAAGGGCTCAGTCCCTCAGGAATTTGAGAGCAGAGATGATTTTTAACTCTGGATCCCAGATGCCCAGCAAAGGGACTAACACAGAGGAGGCACTCATTAAACTGCTGAAAGAATAAATGAAGGATATGAAGAATGAGTTTGAGAATATAATTCCGCGTAGAGAAAAGAATGCTATTTAAAGAAACACACTGTGGCTTTGAGTTTGCACTTACTTAACAAAATCACTTAGGTTGGTCTCGGGGGACTCTACTGCTGGGACTGCAGCCGAGCTGACAGATGCCAAGGTTCCTGGGGTGGACTCCCCCTGGGACAGCGCAAACCTACAAAAACATAGGGTGGACGGGGGAACACAGTCACATCAGCTGTTGCAGGTCAGTGCCTGGCGGGCTCTTTCTTGGAGGCCAAACTCTAACTCCTAGACCAGGTAGGTCGAGACGGGACTGCCCCACCCTTCTCTTGGACTGACCTTCCTCACTTCATAACCGAGGTTTCACTTTCTCCAAAAGTTTGCTGATCAGCCCCTTCCAGTATGGGTCAAGTGTCTTTTCCCTGAGAACCCGTCGCCCCAGGGCTTCCCCTGACACACTCTTCTCCCCCTTCCTGCTAGACTGTGAGCTCGTTGGGGACTTGTACCTAATACTCTCCCTCTAACACAGTGCGTGGCCTGCAGGGGTACGCAGGCATAGCTAGGAATTAATGAGTCACGCGGGCTCCTGCTCCCAGCTTAGCAGAAAGCAGGGTAAGGTTGCGACGCACGCACTCTCAGTCCTGTTAGTGAGGGCTTAGCCCTTGTGGGACCCTGCCTCCCATCATGCTTGCTCCGGGTGGCTTGACTGCCTCACCCTGGTCCTGGCCTGGCCGGTTTGCTTTGTCACCACTCAACTTCTCAGAGCCCCCAAGGGCTGAGGGGGAAAGCGGGTGGCTGCACCAGCTGGTACTAAAGGCCTTAATGTCCAGGTCTTATGTTCAGTTTTCACAGAACGGACCTCACAAAGGCCAAAGTGGTGGGGTCACCCCCATTCTTACTGTTTTCCCAGGGTGTAGGGGCTTTTTTAAGGATACCTCCCCTCTCCCATCTCAGCCCCTGATATTAATTTCAACCCAGTTCTACTAAGATATTCATTCTGACCCCATGTGCTGTCTACTTTTTCTCAAGAGGTTCAGGAGAAAATGTTATCTGTTTTATGAAGCTCTTACCACTTCCCATCTTCCTCTGAAGTTTCACAGCATTTCACGTGTACATTTTTAGGATACTGTCCACTTCACCTGAGTGCCAGTTCCTAAACTTCAAATGTTCCACTACCCTCCGACTTCATGATTTCTGCCTTGTTGAGTATCACCTAACAAATCCATTTTACTGAGGTATAGCTAACATTCACAATGCACTCACTTTAAACATAGTTTCATGAATTTTTGCATATATATATACACACACACACCTTCCCAGTATAATCATTACCGTATTAATGTACACAGCACTTAAAATGTTCATCATCTTAAGAAGTTCCCTTGTGCCTCTGCCCACTCAACCCCCAACCCTGGCTCCAGATGAACACTCATCAGCTTTCTACCACTGAAGATTAAGCTGTGTCCCCAGTTTCGTGCAAATATGTACTCTTTTGTGCCTGACTTCTTTGCTCAGCACAGTAGTTCTGAGAATCATCTACACTGTAGCAAGGGGCAGTAGTCTCTTTTTTACATCACTGAGCAGTATTCCACAGTATGTGTGATGACTACAGTGTTTATCCATCATCTTGTTGATAAGACACCTTGGCTTTTTCCAGCTTTAATACTATAAATAAAGTTGCTAGGAACAAATGAGTACATGTCTTTCTGTGGACATTATGTTTTCATTCCTCTCAGGTAAATTCCGAGAAAGGGAACTGCTGGGTTGTATGGTATATATATGTTTAAAATTATAGGAAAGTGTCCATTTTTCAAGGTGACTTTACATAAATTTACATTACAACCCACAGTGATGAGAGTTCTGGTTGGCCCACATCTTTACCCATACTTGGCATTCAGCATTTTAAATTGTTAACTATTTAAATGAGTATGAAGTGAAGGCACATTGTGGTATTAATCAGTAGGCTTATTTTCAAGGAAAACCTTGTATCATTACAGTAAATTAAAAACTAGTTTTATCTACCACATTGAGAAAAATCAGCACGATGGGAAAAATTAATGTCATTACTTTCTTGCCTGGTGAAGAAACAGTGTCAGACTTTACTTTTTGGGGCTCCAAAATCACTGCAGACGGTGATTGCAGCCATGAAATTAAAAGATGCTTACTCCTTGGAAGGAAAGTTATGACCAACCTAGATAGTATATTCAAAAGCAGAGACATTACTTTGCTGACTAAGGTCCGTCTAGTCAAGGCTATGGTTTTTCCTGTGGTCATGTATGGATGTGAGAGTTGGACTGTGAAGAAGGCTGAGCGCCGAAGAATTGATGCTTTTGAACTGTGGTGTTGGAGAAGACTCTTGAGAGTCCCTTGGACCGCAAGGAGATCCAACCAGTCCATTCTGAAGGAGATCAACCCTGGGATTTCTTTGGAAGGAATGATGCTGAAGCTGAAGCTCCAGTACTTTGGCCACCTCATGCGAAGAGTTGACTCATTGGAAAAGGACTCTCATGCTGGGAGGGATTGGGGGCAGGAGGAGAAGGGGATGACCGAGGATGAGATGGCTGGATGGCATCACTGACTCGATGGATGCGAGTCTGAGTGAACTCCAGGAGTTGGTGATGGACAGGGAAGCCTGGCGTGCTGCAATTCATGGGGTCGCAAAGAGTCGGACACGACTGAGCGATGAACTGAACTGAACTGAACTGAAGATTTGAGCTGACTCCCGCTTGCTCTTTTCAAGAAGAGACCAGTTCGGTTTCCTCTTGGGGAAACTGGGCTAGCACCACCCAAGCACTGTGAGCTCTGGGAGGGCAGGGTTCAAGGTCTTTCCTCTTCACCACTCAGAAAGCCCAGGGTCTTAGACACAGAGCATGAGCTCAGTACAGGTCTAATTGAATGGATGGATGGATGGACGGATGGTTGAACAAGAACAGGTAGGCAGCATGCAGGGTAATTTGGCTCTTCTGCAGCTCCACCTCCAACCGCACCCCCATCCAGGATGGCCTCATAAGAGCGTGGAAAAGCTCTTTTCATCTGCCTTAAGTTTCCATTTGGCTCCTTTCAGGTCAGGTGTCTCTGGCTGACATTATCTTGGGCTGAAATCATACCATTCTAGGCAAAGGACAGAAGGACTGGGTGCTGGGAGGCTCATTAGACTCCGAAACCTCATCCTTGGATAAATTCTGGTTCTTCAGGTCTCAGTAGGGCCCAGGAGTTAGATGTTTAATGTCTTCCCAATTTGATTCTAATGAAGAGCCAAATTTAGGACCCATTGTGGGTAGGAAAGGCCAGAGGACAGTGAAGGGCTGGAGCTGATAATTAATGTGGGGCTGTCTGTCACTCAGCCTAACCAGCTCGGGACAGTGAAGACCAGCAGAGGGTGATTTGGAGCATTTATTAAATCACCCCAGGGCAGCAGACTCTCTGGGGAGACTCTGCAGGTCCCTGCCCCACATAACAGCATTCTCATCCAAAATTTGCACCCCCCTGGGATGTGGTTTGGATGGGGAAAAAAAGCACATGGGAATATCTGAAAAGTAAAAATACAAAGCTGTAGAGTGTTTGCAGACCTGAGGGCAAACAACACCTCAGCTGACGCTACCTGGACATCAGGGAAGCAAGAGGTCTTTTGGAAACAAACAAAGGAGACTAGTAAAGCTGCCCCACTTGCTAACAGACAGCAGACAGAGAAAGCTTCATCATAATAAGGCTTTAACTTATCATTAAAGTGGAAAACCTGCTTCAAAGAATTGAAATAGAATGTTGGGAGAGTTTTTTTGGATCAAATTTCATTTTGCTCTCAGGAACAGATGATTACTTTCCTGTTATGCTGACCCAAACAGGATTAGATTCAGCTATTTTTAAAAGAGAATGCGTGGCAAACAAGGAAAATCAATACTGCTCCAGTTGCCCATGTCAGGATTGCTGAAGGAGCCAGCAAAGAAACTCTCCCCTCAGCTGTGACAGGGCTGTGTGAATGTCAGACACACTGTCCATTAGCCACGTTGGTTTGGGCTCAGCGATTTCACTTTTCATATATTATTTTCAATTCATGGGCAAGTTATGATCGATGCAATGTTTTGTGTTACAAATTAAAAGAAGTCTACCACTCTTCTTTCCTGGTCTCCCTCCCCCGGATGCAGTGTTCCATCCAAACAAAACCCCAAAGGACAGGCTTGTGTTTCAGGTAATGCTGTGTACTGAGGTTTAGACCACATTTGGCGATGGAATGGTATATGGTGCACAGCCGCTGAAGTCTCTGCGGTGCAGACAAGGTCCTGAAAAAGAGGGGTACCCTTGTAGTAGACAGTGACTTTTAATTTGCTGATTCATTGAAACTGGGATTCTGGGAGCATCCATATAAGAGGGTGAAAATGGCCACTGGCTGGATGAAAAGGTCCTGCAGGTATGTTTTGTTTGGCTCGTGTTTAATACTTTTTGGAGTTACTGACAGCAGCAGAGGCTGGTGGTGCACAGGCTAGGTGCTCTAGGGCGATGCACCCACCCCTGGAGGCTGTGGGTGCTGGTTACACCTTCCTCTGCAGCCCCGCCCTGGCTCGGTGGGAGCTGCCTCACCCGCCCTGAGCTGCCGAGGAGGCGATGCTTTTCATCCCCTCCAGTTTCAGCTCTGTGGTTGTGTCCCACCTCAGCACGGGTGGCCAGTGGGAACCTGCCTTCTGGGCCACAGTGGAGGGCTAAGGCAGGCTGTCTTCCCTGTGTGCATGTCTCAGTCCGCCTCTCCCACTCATGTGGCAGAGCGAGTGCTGATGGGGAAGGTGCTGAGCAAGTGCCATCTGTTTCGTCTGTCGTTTGCTTCCCAATGTGGAAAGATCAGCAAGTGTAAGACCACAAAGCCAGGCAATAAATATGGAAACGTGGCTGAGGTTTTGTGTTTGTGCTCAGAGAGGCTCCGAAATGTGCCTACTTTTAACGTGATTTAAAGTGATGATTATAATCTGCTCCCTTTAGAAGCAAGAATTGCGGGGGGTGCCTATCTAAGCTAGGGCAGTTTGTGAGGTGCAGTGTTGGAGGAAGGGCAGGAAGGAGGGAAAGAGAGAGGGTGGTTTAAGAGGATGGCCATACTACAATCATCTATGTTCCCCTTACATTTGGCAACTTTCCCTGCCCAATACCAAGAGGAAGGTCAGATAGTTGAGAGGGAGAATGGGAATGTAAAAAACCACCTGATAAGATCTAACAAGTAAAGATGTATGGTTTGCTTAATGTAGCACAGATTATAAATTAAAGCAATGGAAATAGGAGGTATAACTGTAGGAGAAAACACCTCGACAATGAAATCAGTCTTGTCGAACAGCACACATTCACAACCTTGAGTTGCTGGAACTCCAACTGGACCTCCGAACCATGCTAGGAGCACTGATGGGACACCAGGGACTGCTGTGGGTCATTTTCTCGTTTTGTTTTCAAAATAAGGGGAGAGTGGGAGCAAGAAGGCTTGACCCTGAAGGGCCTTGTAAGCCCCACTAAGGAGCTGACTTTATCCCCAGGAAAATGGGGAGTCTTCTAAAACATTTTAAATGGGGAAGTGAAACGATCAGTAAGTTCATTTGGGCTGTAGAAAGGGGCAGAGATTTGAAGGGAACAGCCCCGCACGACCAAACCTGTGAACCATGCCGTAAACCGTGATGGAAAATATAACCTAATGGGATGTTCTCTGTATTTATATGATTTTTTTTTTAACAAAATAAGAATCAGGAAGCCTACACAGAAAACAGTGTTAGACATTCATCAAAAGATAATGGCGGCCTTGGTCAAGGAGGTGGAGATGGAGATGGAGATGGAGCGGGACGCAGATTAGGAGGTGGGATGGCAGGACCATGGCCCTGGGGTGAGGAGCTCATCCTGACAGACCGCAGCCCAAGGTCCAGCTCACTGCTGCCGCCTCCCCAGCCTGTCCACGAGCAAGGCTGAGTGGCTGGCCAGATAGAGGGGGTGGAAATAGGAGGCCGGAGGGGCCGTACTACAATCACCTATGTTCCCCTTACATTTGGCAACTTTCCCTGCCCAATACCAAGAGGAAGAGGCAAGTGAAGACACTAAAAATCAAGCGGCAGGAGGACGAGCTCCTCTCCTGCCACTGCGGCTGCTATCCGCGCTCTCCTGTCATGCGTACCTCCACTGTGGCCAGCCCTGACTCCCAGCTCATTGCTTCTCTAGTCTCCATCACTGTCGTCACTGTCAACAGCACTGTCATCGCCATCATCTGCTTCCGTCTGGCACCTACACACTTTCTCACATGGAAAGCAGCCTGCCTGAGCCCTTTGTTATGTCCCAGAATGCTTCCAACTGGCCTACCTGTTCTAAGGTGGAAGTTGGTGAGACACAATGGAACAGTCAAGACCTTAAGTTACTCATACTGTGTTTTTAAGGGTTCTCAAAAGAAGCTGCTGCTTCCAGAACAATGGATCTCCCTGCAGTTATCTGCCGAATCACCCGTGGTTCTTTAAGAACAACTTGCCTACCCAAAACTGTAAGAAATAAATGTCTGTTGTTTTTAGCCTCCCAGTCTGCAGTAGTTGTTTTAGCAGCCCGAATGGACTAAGACAGGCCCTAATAAAGTAACTGTAGCCAACAATTAGCATCTCTTACTCTCTCTCAACTATTACTTTCTAAGGACTGCCCATGTTTTATTTGCTCAGTTGTGTCTGACTGTTTGGAACCCCATGAACTTAAGCCCACCAGACTCCTCTGTCCATGGAATTCTCCAGTCAAGAATACTGGATTGGGTAGCCATTCCCTTCTCCAGGGGATTTCCTGACCCAGGTGGCTCAGGTGATAAAGAATCTTCTTGCAATGCAGGAGATTTGGGTTTGATCCCTGGGTTGGGAAGATCCTCTGGAGAAGGGAATGGCTATCCACTCCAGAATTCTTGCCTGGAGAAGTCCATGGACAGAGAAGCTTTGTGGGCTGCAGTCCATGGGATGGCAATGAGTCAGACATGACTGAGTGACTAATACTTTCACTTTCTTTTCAAGGACTGCCTAGTTAAATCCTCACAACAGGTTGATGAGGTAGGTATGATGATGGTCTTTAGTCTTCAGATGACAAAACTCCGAGAGTTAGTCGGGGGCTGAGCTAAGTCAGCCTGGCTCCAAAGCTGATGCCCTTCACACTTTACTGGGCAATAGGAGAAGGCTCCTCCTTGGTTGCTTCATGCCAGGCCATGCCCAAGGCAGTGACTCATAATGTAGGCTTTTTTTTTTTTTCATTGTAAAAGTAATTGGACTCTACAACATAAGGAACATATAGTGCATTGTCTAAACACTTTCTCTGGAAGAGGAGGGACCCATTCTGACTGTATCTAAACATGGAAAGCAAGATACAGTTGGCCTTGCCCCTGAAGTGACTTCCTACAGTTTTGCTGGAAGCTAAGAGTGGAGGGGTGCGCCCAGAGTCTACCTTGAAGATCTCCAGAGGGATTTCCGTGATAAATGACCACTTCTATAAAAGCTCCAGAAGGTGTCTCCACTGCTACATGCTGCCGAACAGGTGGGCTGTGAAATCTCCCTTACAATCAGCTTCAAAGCTCTTCAGAAATGTTTCCAAAACAAGACAGCTTTTAAAGTCAATTTCTTCTTTTAAAAATTGTTAAGTTTTTTATTTTGTATTAGGGTATAGCCAATTAACAACACTGTGATAGTTTCAGGTGAACAACAAAACGACTTGACCATACATATACATGTATCCCTTCTCCCCTAAACTCTCCTTCTGTCCAGGTTACCATATAACATTGAACACAGTTCCCTGTGATCTGATTTATCCACATTTGTATTATTAAGATTTCCCAACTCCCCCAAAACTAGCTATATCTACTAAGGGCCAGACGTTATTAAATTGTCAATTTCTTAAACATATGGCCCTTAGTAGATATAGCTAGCTTTGGGGGAGTTGGGAAATCTTAATTAATACAAACGTGGATAACGAAGCAAGCAGATGTCATCCTAACTCAGGTTCAGATACGCACCTATAACTTTCCACTGATTCCTTTAGAAGCCAGGTTAGTTCACACTGAATATCTAAAAGCCTGACGCCCTCCACTGAATTTGAGACATTGAGAAGACGCCTTAAAAAGAATGATTCTAAATAAGGTAACTAGAATTCTTCTATAATAACATAAAAACAGTACTAGAAGTTTCATAACACTCAAAATGAAAAGGCAGCCCAATTCATTTCTCTGTGGGGTAATGTATCTCGGGAAATTGGACTGAATTAAACTGCAAACAGAAGCAGACTGTATGATTCCTCACATGGTGATCACTTTTAAGTTAAATACGAAGAGAGTGAAAAGTCACCCTTTTCTTGGACTGGAGTCACTAGCAGGCTGACTACAAAGGCAGGAACTTATTTCTGGAAGCTCAGACTTGAAACATGGTGTGAAACCCTCCCATTAGTCCCAGAGGCAAATTTGATCCCCTGTTTTTAGCTGGCCCATCATAGCAGGAGAGGAGATTCTAGATAAATGGGCTATGGGAGGCCTGGGGGGCTTCCAGGGGCATCAGCATGGAGGATAAGCAGGACTGCTGGGGGCTGGCCTCACATTGTTCTCTTTCATCAGGGGCTTTGGATTTAGCAATGGTGCTATATTTATGACGAGGGTGATAAGATGTAGGTGTTGAATTCATTATTATTCTTAAGCTATGTACATGTGTTATACATGCTTTGGCCTACATGATATAATTTCACAATAAAATAAGAGTGAATGCCAAGGAACATTGTGGAGTGAGAAAGGGCTTCAACTGGGTTGAAAATCATTACTGACCTAGAGAGGCAGTTTCAGTTAAGCGACGGGCCAAGACCAGCTTAAATCGAACCAGGGCGTGAAAGGTGTGACTAGTGTACTGTTTTCCTCTGGGTCCTCATACAGAGATGGTGGTTGACACAAGAGGATTAAGAGGAGGGCTTTTCAAGCTGTGGAGCACTTGTGCTGAGGGCAAAAAGCTAGAGGCCAAAAATCTCTCTTTCTGGTAAGAGAGAGATTACTGATGGAGAGAAGCACAGATGGAAAGTCTGGCCTTGAAAAGCAACAGATGTCGGGAGAAGGAAATGAGATGATGAAAGCGGTAGCCCGAAGAAAAGCAGTATGTGGTGTGGGCTAGAGGGAAGCAAGCTGTCTAGCAGTGTGGTGGGAACCTGGAAGGAGGGATGCCTGAGTAAGAGCGTGGCTAGAAGCTAAAAGGAAGGACCGATCCAGGAAACACTTTTGAGGAAAAACTGATGGCATGTACTGACCAACTGGGCTGAGGACAGAAGCAGAACCAAAGAGAGATGGCACAAAACCAGATAGGCATAGCCTTGGGAATGTTCAGGATCAATGATCAGTGAGTGACATGTTGCTTTCCAAAGTAACTGTGCTGGTTTACACGCCTATTATCAACGCATGTGCTTCTAACCTCTACACCCTCAACAACATTCAGTATGGTCGTTCTGCATTTAATATGGGGGGTGTGCAATGGTGCCCAGCTGTTGTTTTAATTTCCATTTTCAAGATTACTAATAAGATGGAACATCTTTTGATACGCTTACTGGCCATTCAGATCTCTTCTGTGAAATAACTGCTCATTTCCTCCCTTTTAAAATTGAATTACATGTTTTTTCCTTCAAAGGCATGCTTTATGTATTATGTACTCTAATAATATGAAGGTGATGTGTATATGCTGAAACCTTTCTCAGTTTGTAACTTGTCTTTCATTCTTTTCTATGGTGTAAAAAGGAATAAAAATTCTCAAATTTAAGGCAGAAACCATAAAAAGTTTTTTTAAGGTTCTGTGCTTTTTGTTATCTTGTTTAAGAAATTCCCCTTTATTCAGAGATCATCAAGCATCATCCCACATTTTTTTTCATATTTAAAGTTCAGACTTTTATATCTTTAACCCCTATGGAATTAATTTTTTGTATAGTGAGTTTAGGGATGCATTTAGGCTTTTTTTCCTTCATAGATAGTGGATTGTCCCTAGATCATTCACTGAATATACCATTCCTTCTCCTTTGTTTTATGATTTCAACTTAGTTATGTTTCCATACATGTATGGGTCTGTTTCTGGACTCTATTCTGTTCTTTAGTCCATTTCCCTATCTGTGCACCAATACCACCCTATTAAAATCATTATATTTTCATACTAATGTGTTATCCAGTAGAGAAAGACCTCCTACTTTGGATGGACTTGACTAGTCTTGTCCCTTTGCTCTTGCATATATATTAATATTTTAGAATCAACCTGTTGGGATTTTGATTATAAGTGCATTGAAACTATAATTTGGGGGTGAAATATAACATTTCTAACAAATTGAGTCTTTTAAAGCAAAGATCATAGTATGTCTCACCTTGTATTTATGTCTTTTAAAATGAGTTATAATAAAATTATTTTATACATAGAGATATTTGCAATTTTTGTTAAATTTATTCCTACATTTAAAAATTTGCATTCTCTTTTTAATTTGTTGCTGGTACACAGAAATGCATTTGGCTTTTATAACTTATACCCATCCATCATCCTCGCTAAATTCTTTTCCTCATTCTAATAATCTGCTATGGATTATTTTGAGTTTTTTATATAAGTAATTATAACATGGCAGTTTCATTTCTTTCTCTCCAAATCTAGCCTCTTTTATTTATTTTTGTATCTTCTTGCACTGGCCACGCTCTTTAGTAAATTACTGACTAGAAATGCAACTTTGTGTTATTTGTAATATTAAAGGAAATAATTTTAACATATTATTGTCTTTCAAGTTCTCCTTGATTGAGTTGAGGAATTTTCCCAAGAACAGTTGTTTAGCTTTATTAAATGGTTTTTCTTTAATCTATTGAAAGAACCATATTTCTTTAAAATAGTAAAGTGATGATGTTTAGATTTTTCATATCTTGAATCAACCTTGCATTCCTGGAATAAGCCCAATTTGGTCATGATAGTCCATCTTTTTTATCCTTTGCTGGACTCAGTTTGCTAACATTTTGGTGGATGTTTTGCATTCACATTTTTAAATTAATGAGTGATAATGACATGAAATATTTATGTCTCTGGCCTGGCTTAATTGGTTTTGGCTACTTTAGTTTCAAAAAATGACAAGTGATATTTTCTCTTTTATTTCTCAAGAGTTTTGCAAGTTTGTGAGTTGTGTAAACAAAGGAAGCCATCAACAAAATGAAAAGACATTCTAAATGGAAGAAAAATACTTGCAAACGATATCACCAATAAGGGGTTAATACCCAAAATATATAAACAGCTCACACAACTCAACATCAGAAAAACAAGCAATTTGATTTAAAAATGGGCAGACTACCTGAATAGACATTTTCCCAAAGAAGACATGCAGATGTCCAACAGGTACATGAATTATCAGAGAAATGCAAATTTTTGAAACTAAAATGAGCTATCACTGCACACCTATCAGAAGAGTTATAAAAAGGAACATAAATAACCGATGCCGGAAAGGATGTGAAGAAAAGGGAATCCTCACATACTGCTGATGGAAACATAAGTTGATGCAGTCACTGTAAAAAACAGTATGAAGGTTTCTCAAGAAACTAAAAAGAGAACTATAGTATGACCTGCCAATTCCATTCCTAGGTATATATTGGAAAAAACTCAAAAACATGAATTTGAAAAGATACATGTACCTCAGTGTTCATAGCATCATTATTTACAATTTCCAAGATACAGAAGCAACCTAAGTGTCGATCAACAAATGAAGGGATAAAGATATGGTGTGTATATGTGTGTGTGTGTGTGTGTGTGTGTGTGTGTATGTGTGTGTGTGTATATATATATGTGTGTGTGTGTATTTATATGTATTTATAAAATGGAATACTTCTCAGCTATAAAAGAAGGAAATTTTGCCATTTCCAACACATGGATGGATAACACATTATGCTAACTGAAATAAGTCACACAGAGAAAGACAAATACTATATGATACCATATTTGAGGAATCTAAAAAATACAACAAACTAGTGAATGTAACAAAAAAGAAACAGAGTCACAGATAAAGAGAACAAAATAGTGGCTATGAGTGGGGAGAGGGAAGATGGGATGGGCAATATTGGGGTAGGGAAGTAAAAGTTAGAAACTATTATGTATGAAATAAACTACAAGGACATACTGTATAACATGGAAAACATAGATAATATTTTATAATAACTATTAGTGGAGTATAACCTTTAAAATTGTGAATCACTAAATTATAAACCTGTAATTTATACAATATCATACATCAACTGTACTTCAATAAAAAAATAAGTAATATAGAAAATAATTTGTGTAAGTTTCGAATTATCTGTTCCTTGAATGCTTGGAAAAACTTGCTTTTGTCTATCAGGACTAGTGTTTTATTATAGAAAGACTTGAAACTATTCAATTTCATCAATGATTAAAAGACCATTTGGATTTCTTTTTTTTAATATACATTTATTTATTTTAATTGGAGGTTAATTACTTTACAGTATTGTATTGGTTTTGCCATACATCAACAGGTATCTGCCACAGGTGTACACGTGTTCCCCATCCTGAACCCCACTCCCTCCTCCCTCCCCGTACCATCCCTCTGGGTCATCCCAGTGCACAAGCCCCAAGCATCTATATCATGCATCGAACCTGGACTGGCGATTCATTTCATATATGATATTACACATGTTTCAATGCCATTTTCCCAAATCATCCCACCCTCTCCCTCTCCCACAGAGTCCAAAAGACTCTGTGTCTCTTTTGCTGTCTCGCATACAGGGTTATTGTTGCCATCTTTCTAAATTCCATATATATGTGTTAGTATACTGTATTGGTGTTTTCCTTTCTGGCTTACTTCACTCTGTATAATCAGCTCCAGCTTCATCCACCTCATTAGAACTGATTCAAATGTATTCTTTTTAATGGCTGAGTAATACTCCATTGTTATATGTACCACAGCTTTCTTATCCATGCGTCTGCTGATGGACATCTAGGTTGCTTCCATGTCCTGGCTATTATAAATAGTGCTGCGATGAACATTGGGGTACATGTGTCTCTTTCAATTCTGGTTTCCTCGATGTGTATGCCCAGCAGTGGGATTGCTGGGTCATAAGGCAGTTCTATTTCCAGTTTTTTAAGGAATCTCCACACTGTTCTCCATAGTGGCTGTACTAGTTTGCATTCCCACCAACAGTGTAAGAGGGTTCCCTTTTCTCTGCACCCTCTCCAGCATTTACTGCTTGTAGACTTTTGGATTGCAGCCATTGTGACTGGTGTGAAATGGGAGATTTCTTTTTTTAAAGTTAGTTTTCAAAAGTTATATTTTTCTAGGAATTTATCCATTTTATCCAATTTTTCAAATTTTCCATAAAGTTACTCATGAAAATTTCAGCTTTTTAATATCTGCTATAATTGTAGTTATGTCACTTGTGTATTCCTAGCAATAGTTGTGTCTTTTTTTTTTTTTTTTTGGTTAGTCTTGACTCTATCAATTTTATTGATAGTCTCTTCAAATAGCCAACTCCTGGCTTTGTTGATTCTTTGTATTTTATTTAATTTTTTCTTTCATTAGTTTCTGGTCATACATTTAGTATTTCCTTCTGTCTATTCTCTTTGACTTTATTTATTATCTAGTTATCCAACTTCTAAAGGTGTAAATGTTCAACTTAATTTTCAGCCTCCCTTTTTTGTAACATAAGCATCTAAAATAGAGTTTGTCAATGGAAGCACTATCAATATTTTGAATAGATAATTCTTTGTTGTTGGGGGCTGTCCTGTGTATTCAAAAATGCTGAGCAGCATGCCTGGCCTGTCCCCACAGAATGGGTGAAAATATTTGCAAAGAAAGTGACTGACTGACAAGGGATTAATCACCAAAATATGCAAACAGCTCATGCAGTTCTACATCAGAAAAACAAACAACCCAGTCAAAAAATGGGGAGGAGATCTAAATAGACATTTCTTCAAGAAGATATACAGATGGCCAAAAAGCATATGAAAAAAATGTTCAATATCACTAATTATCACTAGAAATGCAAATCAAAATTATGAGGTATAATCTTACATGAGTCAAAATATCCATCATCAAAAAAATCTACAAACAGTAAGTGCTGAAGAGGGTGTGGAGAAAAAGCGACCCTCCTACTCTGTTTGTGGGAATGTAAACTGGTACAACCACTACAGAGAACAGTATGGAGATTCCTTAAAAAACAGAACTACCATATGATTCAACAATCTCACTCCCAGGCATATATATCTGAATAAAACCATACTTCGAAAAGATACATGCACCCCAGTGTTCCCTGCAGCACTATTTACAGTAGCTGAGACATGGAAGTTACCTACATGTCCATCAACAGAGGAATGGACAAAGAAGATGTGCTACATACATATAACGGAATATTTACTCAGTCATAAAAGAGCAAAGTAACACCATGTGTAGCAAAATGGATGCACCTAGAGATGATCACACTAAAGACAGAAAAAGATAAATTCCATATGCTATCACCCATATGTGGAATCTAATTTTTTAAAATGATACTAATAAACTTATTTATAAAACAAACAAGACTTACAGATATTGAAAACCAAAGGGGAAGCATGGGGAGGTGGGGGCACAAATCAGAAGTTTGGGATTAACATACATATACTACTATATAACAGAGAAGGAAATGGCAACCCACTCCAGTATTCTTGCCTGGAAAATCCCATGGACAGAGGAGCCTGGCAGGCTACAGTCCATGGCATCAAAAGAGCTGGACACGACTTAGCGACTAAACCACCAACCACCACTACTATATAAAAGATAGATAGCCAACAAGGACCTACTGTATAGCCATAAGAAACTCTACTCAAATTCTGTGAGAGGATGAAAAAAAATGAATATATGTATATATGTAACTGAATCATCTGAAACTAACACAACATTGTAAATCAACTATAATCCAATAAAAATTTTTTATAACTACACTTTAGCTTTTATTACCACTTTTTTTTCCCAGTCTCATTCAATCTGTTGTTCTTGTTTATTTACTAAATTGTGTCTGACTCTTTGTGACCCCATGGACTATAGTCCAGTAGGCGCCTCTGATCATGGGGTTTTCCTGGCAAGAATACTGGAGTGGGTTGTGATTTCCTTCTCCAGAGGCTCTTCCCAGGGATCAAACCCACATCTTCTCCATTGCAGGTAGATTCTTTACTGCTGAGCCGCCAGGGAAGCCCATCATTCAATCTAAGTGTTTACTAAATTTCATTGTGATTTTTTTTCACCCCAGATTATTCAGAAGTATATTTTAAAATGTCTAAGCCTATGTACTTGTTTGTTTTTAAATATCTATTTGTTATCGATTTCTAACGTATTGGTTGACATTTGCTTTAAGCCCTAGAATATGATAATTTTTTATAAATGTTCCATAGGGCTGGAAGAGTTTTTTCTTAGTGGGATGTTCAACATATATCAGTTATATTGAGCCTGTTAATTGTATTCAAGTTGTCTGTAGCAGAGTTGTCTAACAAAACTTTCTGCAGTGATGAGATGTTCTATATCTATGGTATTAAATACAATAACCACTAACTCACATGTGGTTATCAGCACTTAAAATGTGGCGAGTGTGACTAAGGAGCTGCATTTTTAATTAAAAAAATTTTAATTTAAATAGCTACATGAGCCTTGGTGGCTACTCCATGGGGTAATGCAAACTATATAGTCTTGCTGATTTTCTGTCTGCTTGAGAGGGTGTTATTAAAGACAGTGGATTTGTCTACTTCTACTTGTGGTCCTCTGAGTATCTGCTTTAAGTATTTTGAAGTTATGTTTTGAGACATGTGGAGTTTAGATTTATTATATCTTTCTGGTGAACTGAACTTTTTAATTAATTTATTTATCTTTTTTACTTTTCTCACATAATGCTTTTATTTATTTTTTTACTTTACAATATTTTATTGGTTTTGCCATACATCAACATGAATCTGCCACGGGTGTACACGTGTTCCCAATCCTGAACTTTCAAAAATGACCTAGTAACTTCCTTGATCTCTAGCAATGCTTTTTTTGTTTTAAAGTCTATTTTTACAGTTGCCAGGGTGGGGGGGGGGGTAAACGGGGAGGAAGGGAGGGATACACTGGGATATTGGGATTGGCATATACATACTACTATATAGGAAAGAGATAACTAATAAGGACCTATTCTATAGCACAGGGAACTCTACTCAATACTTTGTAATGACCTATATGGGAAAGGAATCTAAAATTTTCAAGAGTGGATATCAGTTCAGTTCAGTCGCTCAGTCGTGTCTGACTCTTTGCGACCCCATGAATTGCAGCACGCCAGGCCTCCCTGTCCATCACCAATTCCCGGAGTTCACTCAGACTCACGCCCATCGAGTCGGTGATGCCATCCAGCCATCTCATCCTCTGTAGTCACCTTCTTCTCTTGCCCCCAATCCCTCCCAGCATCAGAGTCTTTTCCAATGAGTCAACTCTTCACATGAGGTGGCCAAAGTACTGGAGTTTCAGCTTCAGCATCATTCCTTCCAAAGAAATCCCACGGCTGATCTCCTTCAGAATGGACTGATTGGATCTCCTTGCAGTCCAAGGGACTCTCAAGAATCTTCTCCAACACCACAGCTCAAAAGCATCAATTCTTCAGCGCTCAGCCTTCTTCACAGTCCAACTCTCACATCCATACATGACCATAGGAAAAACCATAGCCTTGACTAGATGGACTTTAGTCAGCAAAAAGTGGATATATGTATGTGTATAACTGATTCACTTTGCTGTGCAACAGAAACAACATTGTAAACCAACTATTCACCAATGAAAATTAAAAAAATGATAATATAAAATTAAGTAAATTTTAACTGACGTGTCATAGGTTTGTCAGAACTGCCCCTCAAGATATGCCTGTTTTATCTTTTCCCATCCTTTTACATTATCATGTCCTTATTTTTCAGATATCTCTTTTTAAAATAATTGTGAGTAAAATCCAGAGGCACAGCCATTTTCTTAGCTAGTTTAATTTACATTGATTTCAATAATGATACATTTGGATTTATTTTATCATTTTATTTTGTAATTAAAAAAAATTTTCTCTGTATCTTCTCCATGTCACCCCTTCCCCTAATTTTTAAATTTATCTTTGGATTGACTGTAATTGTCCCTTTAACTTTTTCCGTCTTCTCAAACAATTCAAAGACATAAAATCTTTTATTTTTCCTTTTTCCTCTTTCATAGTGAACAGTATTTCAGTCCTATATCGATATGATATTTATCCCCCAGATTTTACATTACTATTAACATTTTATGTAGTTAATGGAGTTAGGGTTTACCCATAATGTACCATTTTCTTAGTTCAGAAATCTTTCTTGAATCTTAGACATTATATCAGATAATTTTCCTTCTTTCTTAAGTATACCCATAAAAGTGTCTTTAATGAGTCTGTCCCTCCTTTAATGGGCCTGCTGATAATGACCTCTTGCAGTTACAGTTACTCTAAGGACTGCTGTTTCCGGTTCACAGTAGCCCATGTCACTCTCTTCCTTTAAACCCTTCCATAGCTTTTCACTACATTTGAAAAAAAATCAAATTTCTTAGCATGACCTGACTGGCCCTGTAGAACCTTCCAGTCATGTTACCATTTCCCTGGCTCATGGGCTTCTGATATCATGACCTACCTTTTTACTCTTTGAATGTTTATTCATACATTTGCTGATTTAAATTTTTTAAATTAAAGACTGTTATGAGCTAAATTCACAGTCCCCCTTGAAATACTATATTGAGGTTCTAACCCCCAGTACTCTGCCCCACTGCCCAGGGAATATTCTTAGGTCAACTGCCCCTCAACCATACATGACTCAGAAGGACAGGTCACAGGACATCCTGCAACTGGTGAGGGAGGCCACGGAGGTTCTGGCTAGGAGTCTCGCCCCCTATCCCTTCCGGCCTCCGCGCTCTTCCTTAACCTCATCCAGACTAATCCTTCAGGTGCGCTGTCTACTTCCTGCCAGCATCAGCTTATGGTGGTTTGTTACAGCAGCAGACTAATACAGATGAAAGGTAGTCCTGTTGGCCCTGGATTCATTCTCTGGGCTGTAAAATCATCATTCTGGCTCAAGTACAAGCAGGGTGAGAAGTAGGGCAAAAAGGGGGCGGTGGGAGGGGCTTAAGAGCTTGACTTGGCACTTTGCCTGAAGCCATCTGTGGCCACTTCTGTTCCCTTTTCTGACCTTCTTGCTCCCTCAACAGAGCTTCTTGCCCTCTAGCCCTCAGGCTCCATAATTTCTTGTACAAACTTCCCTGGAAGGTGGAAAAGAAGAACCCATGACTGTAGAAGTTTAAAGGATTCTAAGAGGTTCAGGGCTTCAGGGGAAGAGAGAGGGTTATTTATGAAAGGGATAAATGCTCAGGCCAGCAAGCGATAACCTGTGGCCCTCAGGCTCTGTAGCTTCTGACTGATTTCAGGAGACGGTATCTCCAAGCCAACTCTGGGACACTGCTTCTCAAACAGGTCCTGTGTTTGCACTGGGGTGCCAATCCACTAATTTCCTCAATAAAGGAATGACCATAACACCTGACACTTCCTGATCATTTATTACGTGATGGGCGAAGATCTACGCTCTGAGTAGGGGTGGAGTCAAGCCTCACCACGTCCACATGTGGGAGGTGCCATTACAATCGCCCTCGTTTCAGATGAGGAGGCCGAGGCTCAGGGACCCTCAGCCATCCACCAAGTCAGGTGGGGCAGGTGGCTGAGTGGGAGGCTGTGGCAGAGGCCAGGCTCTCAGCATACTGAGCGGCTCTGGAAGGCTGGGGTGCAAGGATACACAGTGCCTGCCCCAGGGGACTCAATAAAATTATTTTTGTTTTGAAAGAAAAATAAAGCCTCATTTTATTTTTCCCCTAAACATTTTTGTTTTCTTGATTGGGCCCTTGGGCAAAGCAAGAGCCTGTCCTTGACCATGAGTTTGGGCTTATCTGGCTGTGGAGAGGAGTGGTGGGGAGGAGAGGGAGGCATGCTGGGCCTGGCCATCCTGCCCACACTTGGCCTATGGCCTGTAAAGGCTCAGCTTCAGCCTTGGTAATGTGGCCTGGTACAGGGAAGTGAGTTTCTACCCTTTAGAAGGAAAAGGGGTCTGAGTCCATTATCTCGGTGTCTAAAGATCCTGTGGTTCTAACGCTTAGGGTCCTGGGGAGGGTTTCGCTTAGCAGCCCTTGGTGGGAAGGAATAGAGATGAAGGAACATTCTGAGACCTGAAAACAGCCACCAATTGCAGATTTTTCTTTCAAGTGTCATCTCGGAGACACACGCACTTCATAAACATTTAGTGCTCACAACAAATCTTTTCGGTTTCTGCATTACCCCCTTTTACAGGTAAGTAAACCAGGGCCCAGGGTCACACATTTAGGAGGACAGACCTAAGAGGAAATACCCAGCCATGTCCAATTCCACAGCCCAGGACCTCAGCTACCATTGACTCCATGTCTTTAAAAAGTTCCACTTCCAAGGCAAGACAGAGTGAGGGGTGATGAAGAAACAGACAGAAGCCTCCAGGCAATGAGCGTCCCTCTATCGCGCTTCCACCGTTCCACTCTCCTCTTACAATCACAATATTGGATAAATGACGCTTACCACAGAAAAATCAGCGTGAGAACAATACATGTTCTTTTGCTCCCTTAGGCTCTTGTATTTGATTTATTTATAATCCGATTTGGAAATGAAAAGGCAAAGCTGTCCTTGGGGACCACGTGGCCCACATGCTCGAAGTTCTAACATTGCATCAGCCTGCAGCTCTTAGTCTGGGCATAGATGCCAGCTGAGCCAGCATCTGCTTGGCTCTCTCTGGTCTCTTCAGAGCAAAGCCTGGTTTGAGTGTGGGTGTTCCTTTGCTCTCTTTCTACACGGATGCCATGAAACATCATGTTCTTATCCAGCTGAGCAGTCAGGCCAAAGAAAGGGTACATTCCTACAGCGCTGGTCAGGCCGGCAGCCGTGCCCAGCCCTGATGTCACTCTAGCTTCCTCACTACACGTGAGCAACTGGACTGTCATCTACCAGAGTCAGCCTAGAACCCTGTCATGCACAGGGACTCACATAGATGAGTGGTTTCAGACAATGGCAGGCTTACAGAGTGCTTACCAAACACACTTGCCCACTTCACTTCTTTGTTGTTATGTGTGACATGAAACGGAAAAATTTTTGGAACAAAAATTATGCTCAAATAAGAGAGATGCTTTGAATGTCTGAGTCAGAATTGCCTACAAAATCTCACACATATACACAAACTCCCAAATGCACAGACACATGCTTGCACACATGTACACACACACACACACACACACACTCCCTTGGGTGTGATATATGTGTGCTGTGACAGGCAGGAATACTGACAGTGTCGAGGTCTCCTCATATCCTGTCTAATTAAAAAGAAAATCCTCTTTTACACTTTTGTTTCTTTTATTAGTTGTGAGGGTTAGAGGAATTCTGATTGGAAATGAAAGGTTTGTGTTGGTATATCTGATAAAAGTGACCTTTAGTCAATGAGTGGTTCATGTTTTCCTGACGGGCTGTACAGACAGAGTCTGTCTGGATAGCAAGTGGCATTTTTTTCTATGCAAGGTGACATTTATGCCTTGAACCTCCATTTGGCAGGTGCCAGGAAGCTGACAGAAAAGAATGTTAAACCAGTTATGAAAAGACTCTCCTCTCACTACAAACACCAGGGGCAGGGAGAGAAGTTGATTAATTACAAAATATTCTTTGAGGACTCACTCTGTGCTATGGACTGTGCTGGGCCCAGGGATAAAGAGGCCACAGGTCAGATGCACTCCCTAGTCTCACAGGGATTAAGAGCCAGCAGGGGAGTTGAACCTTAGCGAGAGTTCAAATGTGATGAGTTACGGAGGAGATGGGTTACTGGTGCTTATGACAGGGGACCTCCAGTAGGGAAGGGTCTTAGAGAAGGCTTCTCAGGGAAGGAAGTTTAAGCTGAGACTTGACGAGGCAACAGGGCTAGCAGGTAGAGCTTCCAGCAGAGAGAAGGCGTGAGGCAGCAACAGCACTGGGCAGGAAAGAGGCTGGCATGTGAGCAAACAGAACGATGTCAAGGTAGTAGAGGACAGCAAAGGAGGAAAACTTGGAGAGGAATGCAGGGGTGGTACATGTTGAGCCTTGAAGAATACAGTAAGTATTTGTATTTAGTCTCAAAAAGCACGGGCGT
Organism: Aepyceros melampus; assembly: GCA_006408695.1. Taxonomy (NCBI): domain Eukaryota; kingdom Metazoa; phylum Chordata; class Mammalia; order Artiodactyla; family Bovidae; genus Aepyceros; species Aepyceros melampus. The sequence continues at coordinate 114,070 of SJXQ01009809.1, read as the reverse complement.
CCTCAAAGGCTGAAAACCATGGCAGTGTTGTGCTCATCACTGGCTGCGGAGGGGGCAATGGACTGTGGCACAGGAGTGGAGACAGAGAGCCCGGTCAGAGGCTGTCACAACGGTCCAGGCAAGAGGCAAGGGTACCTTCAATTAGTGTAACAACCATGGAAATGGGAATGAGAGGTTTTTAGAAGGTGGAGTGGGTAGAATTTGGTGATGGATTTGATGGGGTGCATGGGATAAGAAAGAGGAAGAAATCTGGATGCCTCCCAGGAGGACAGTGGGGTCATTTACTGGAACAGGGGCCCTGGAGGAGAAGCAGGGAGGGGGTGGAGCCTGAGTTTGGAGTGGGGTACACTGGACAAGAGTCACCTGTGAAACAGCCAAGGGAAACGTCAAGAAGTCAAACTTGCAACTCCGAGGGTTCAAGGAGGAGATACACATTCGCAAGCCTCTGCCACAGGAGCTAAGTGAAGCTGTGGGTGGGGTGACTCCAGGAGGAGCAGAGGGCCTGGGAGGGAGCCCTGTGCCCCCACAACTCCAGCTGTTGCTGGCCAAGAGCTGTGGTAGTCAGTCGAGGGGACGAGAGGAAAAGCAGGAGAATGTGGTGCTATTCAAGACCTGAAAGGAATTATGTTTCAGGAAGGAAGGGTTAGACAACTGTGCTGAATGCTGCTAAGGGTTATTTTTCCGAGAAAACCTGTCTCTGTCACTCTCCTGATTTCAAATCTCACCAGTGCCTCCAAGAAAGAGTCTAAGGTCCTTATCACGGAATCCCAGGCCTCTCACGTGCTTCCGCCAGTCTACCTGCCCAGACTCCTCTCCCCGACTGCCCCCTACTGATGAAGTCTGTGCTGTGGCCCCCGTGGACACTGACAAGTGTGTACCATCTGCTTTTCCTGCATTCCTCCCCCCAGATTGCAGCTTTTGTCTGGAGCGTGCCCCACTCCCACCCTTTCAATCCACGTGGTTCTGAGTCACCAGTGCAGCCCTTGGCATGGGGCACACAATCAGATCAATGCTAATCAAGTGCTTCACCCTCTCCCGACAGGGACTGGTGAGGGGAGGGGACAGGAGAGGTGATTTAAGATGGTCCCATCAGAGTGAATCTCCTGGAAGTTCTGGGACCAAGGCGCATCTTCCTTTCCAGTGGCTCAGAATCACATAGACATGGCCCCAGGAGGGCTGGCAGCACTGAGAACATGGCTAACACATGAAGAAGAGGAGAGCTGAGACAGAGAGACTGGCACCAGGGACATTCTTTGAGTCTTTCCTTTAAGCCAGACCAGAAGCCAAAATGAACTTGGAATGCTGAGCTGTGGCAACCAGTGAATGAACTGTTTTTCATTTTCACATAGAGCCAGGTTTCCTGTCACTGGCGACAGAATCCATAAATCCTAACTTCTATACATGCTATTTCTGTAACTGAGAATATTTCCGGGCTTCTCTTACTAGAGCATTTAACCATGCTTCGCAGCACAGTCTTCTCTGACTCCTGTGAGCACTCATCCCCATGGCCTCTCATAGAGCCTGGCACCACCACGTGCCCACCGTGGTTTACACACCTGCTTCCCCAACAGCCTCAGTCCAGGGATCATGTCTTACTTCTGTATCTCTGATGCCTCACAAAGTATTTGGTGTATAAGAGTCACTTATCAAATGGTTTCTGAGAGACTCTCTGAATGAACAAATGAAATATAAGCAAGAGGCTCAATATCAAGATATTAGAAGACAAAGAAGAAAGGGAAATAAAGGTCAAATGAGTGCTTAAGCCAATGAAAAATTAAGTGTATCACCTCTAGCACTGGCCAAGTACATTTTCAAAATGTCATAATTTTAAATTATGGAAATGGCTTCTCAAAAACAAAAAAATAAATAAAGTATGTCCCCTGCTCCCAGATGGAATAAATTCATTTAGCTGTGTTACATCAGAATAACTTCTACAATCTGGTAGTTGAACTCATTAGGTCAGGTTGACTGATTTTTCCATAATTATTTTAAACGTTCACCATCTACAAAATTTCATCCCAAACCTGAACAGTCAGTCGTTGACACCTAAATGAGTAGGCTCCATCACTCAGGCTCTGAACCGGCTTCATTGCTACACTGGGTTATCATCAGATGTTTATGGAAGACATCCAGAGCAAGCCATAGTTACCATGGAAACAGGCATGCTTAAAGGAAAGGATGGCTGTCATACACAAGATGAGGACTGTGTATAGGAAACATCGACTAGCCAAGAAACAACACGAGATATTCCCAGTTAAGAATGGCTATTCATATTCAGGTGTTGAAAACTGAGCTGTCCAAACAGCCAACAGGGAAACACGCAGAAGCCCATTTATCCTGGCCACCAGTGTGGCTTTTGACCCAGATGAAACTGTTACTAAAAGGCCTGAATGAAATAGGCTGTTTCCGTTTCTGTAAAGGGGTGTTTTTCAAATTAAGTTGGATTTAGCTTCTAAGGGAAAAGGAGAGACACTTTTAAACCTAAATATTGTGAAGACAGCTTTTCCCTTGCAGTGCTTTCCCTCTCTCACATACACTCCCACGTATGAGCATATGTCGATACAATGTACATTTATGGGTCAGAGCAAAACCCACTGAAATACGCAGAAGGTAGAATTCAGGGGAGCGCACGCCTCATGTACTATCCTACTCGGCTTGTGCTTTGAGTTTGAAATGCTTATTAAGGAAACTCGACAAAGACTATTTTTAGTGAAAAATCTCTAATGATCCAACCACTAGATTCAAAATTAGAGCAAGCTTAGGGATATCACTTTGTTCATCGAGTTGGCAATTGGGGCTTTCAAGAATATTTTATCTGCTTTTCCTGTGAAACCTAGGATGGACCATGGCTCTTTGTTCTTCTGTCAGTGATTACTTGTGGAACTTTATCCCAACTGAAAGTATTATTGAGGGCTTCCCTGCTGCTCCAGCAGTTAAGAATCCGCCAGCCAATGCAGGCACCACTGGTTCAACCTTGTTTGGGAAGATTCCACGTGCCGTGGAACAACTAAGCTCATAAACCACAACTACTGAAGCCTGTGCTCTAGAGCCCAGGAGCTGCAACAACCGAAGGACCACACACCCTACAGCCTGTGCTCTGCAGCAAGAGAAGCCACCACAACGAGAAACCCAGGCATCGCCACTGAAGAGTAGCCCCTGCTTGTTGCAACTAGAGAAAGCTCGCATGCAGCAAAGAAAACACAGCAAAGCCAGAAATAAATAAATAGAAGTTGAAAAAGGAAAATATTCATGGAAGACCAGGACTCAGAATACAGGAAACTCAGTGCCAAGTCCAAAGGAGATTTAAAAAAAAGAAAGCACAGGAGAGCGCTGCAGGATTGCCCTGCTGGTTGGTACCTTATCTGATTTTCCGCATCGTCCACCAGGAAGAACCAGCGAAACTTCACAACCAGGGGGCTGCAGTTGGTAATCATGATGTAGCGGATCACCTCAGTGTCATTCAAGATACAGCCAAAATCCAGCTCCATGGTCTCAAAGGTGAGGTTGGGGTAATTCACTTCTCCACGCAGGTGCAGGATGTCCACTTGAGGGTGCTCCACATACTTGATGGCTAAAACTTCTTCGGCCACCCAGTTGTTCAGATCATTTTTGTAGGAAGGGTCAAATCTGACCAGCAGGTCTTTTACTTCACCAACCTCCAGTTTAACAGGCTACAAAAAAAAAAAAAAGATAATGGAGAATTATCAACCTCTACACTATGCATTTCCAACCTGATATGTGAAATAGGGGAACCAGAGTTATTTACACGTGAGAGCTGTATATTGTGACCCTGCTTATTTAACTTATATGCAGAGTACATCATGAGAAACGCTGGGCTGGAAGAAGCACCAGCTAGAATCAAGATTGTCAGGAGAAATGTCAATAACCTCAGATATGCAGATGACATCACCCTTATGGCAGAAAGTGAAGAAGAACTCAAAAGCCTCTTGATGAAAGTGAAAGAGGAGAGTGAAAAAGTTGGCTTAAAGCTCAAATTCAGAAATTTAAGATCATGGCATCCGGTCCCATCACTTCATAGGAAATAGATGGGGAAACACTGGAAACAGGGTCAGACTTTATTTTTTTGGGCTCCAAAATCACTGCAGATGGTGATTGCAGCCATGACATTAAAAGATGCTTACTCCTTGGAAGGAAAGTTATGACCAACCTAGATAGCATATTGAAAAGCAGAGATAGTACTTTGCCAACAAAGGTCTGTCTAGTCAAGGCTATGGTTTTTCCAGTGGTCAAGTATGAACGTGAGAGTTGGACTGTGAAGAAAGCTGAGCAACGAAGAATTGATGCTTTTGAACTGCGGTGTTGGAGAAGACTCTTCAGAGTCCCTGGGACTGCAAGGAGATCCGACCAGTCCATTCTAAAGGAGATCAGTCCTGGGTGTTCATTGGAAGGAATGATGCTGAAGCTGAAACTCCAATACGTTGGCCACCTCATGCGAAGAGTTGACTCATTGGAAAAGACTCTGATGCTGGGAGGGATTGGGGGCAGGAGAAGAAGGGGACGACCGAGGATGNCCGACCAGTCCATTCTAAAGGAGATCAGTCCTGGGTGTTCATTGGAAGGAATGATGCTGAAGCTGAAACTCCAATACGTTGGCCACCTCATGCGAAGAGTTGACTCATTGGAAAAGACTCTGATGCTGGGAGGGATTGGGGGCAGGAGAAGAAGGGGACGACCGAGGATGAGATGGCTGGATGGCATCACGGACTCAATGGACGTGAGTCTGAGTGAACTCCGGGAGTTGGTGATGGACAGGGAGGCCTGGCGTACTGCGATTCATGGGGTCGCAAAGAGTCGGACATGACTGAGCAACTGAACTAAGCTGACTAAATTGCACACACATCAGCAAGAAACACATACATACACACATATATGTAAATATATATATATACACACACACACTTTAATCATAACCATGTATCCACAGTTTACATAAACAGCTGACATACTGATAGCAATATCTATATGTATCCATCTCTATCTCAATCTCTATGCACACACATATTTTTCAATAGTTGAAAATGAAAGCAAGAAAAATTTGGAGAAAAATGATTTGAAAGAAGAGATTTTGATAAACGTTGTGAGGTTCTAAGTATTGAGGAGTTGTGAAAGGAAAGTCTGCAATGAATGGCTATTATAAAATATTCTGAAATATAACAACTGAAAATAAATTAGATTGCAAAACGCTCTTCCTAGATAAGTGGGAAATGTTCTTTGCTTAAGAAAATGTTTAAAAAGGCTTTCTAAAGGACTGGGGGAGGGGTTCTGTAGACAGTGACCCAGAAAGGGATAGATTAGGTAATTTAATTTCTTTTCTAACGTTTGCAATTCTAACACTTCGCACAGTGTTATTCACTTTCCGCTGTTTTCTATTCAACTTAAAATGACACTCCAGAGCTGTACAGAGTTTGTTCGGGAGATTGTGTTTGTTCTCTTCTCTGATTCAAATCCCCATGTGTTCCTTGATACCAAGGCCACAGAAACACCTCCCCATAGAAAGCCTGGCCCTGAGTTCGCTTTTTTAGGAATCCCTTAATCTCACATTTAATCAGCATGAAAGCCACCTCCTGGTTTTGTAAAAAGTGCCCTGAGGAAGTCAGGAAGAAGACAGCACAGGAACGAATCTGTTTACAGAGCACTTTCCTCTCCACTGAGTTTTAAGGTTGAGGTATTTAACCATGTACTTCACTGACATGATCAGATGGTTTCAGTGGATAAAGCCAATTACCCGATTGAAGAGTCAGAGAGAGGGTAATGACTCCCCAGTTGGCTAATCTCTTCTGAGAGCCTTGCCAGCCACTTGGCACAGGTGGCTTGGCACAGTTTAGAAGCCATTCTTGTAGACCATGGCATCTGCAGCACTAGGCATTGTAATGCTTACTGTTTAAATACAAAAGCACAAAGAAGAAGCCACAAACTTATCTAAAATTTCACCAGATATTATTTCTCAGAGATCATATTTGGTAAAACATTAGTCCAGACATGATGAATGGATAAGTAAAATTTTACAAAAATGGAATTAGACTAATTTATTTTAAAAAATCGTGTGTGCACTTTTAAAATTATGAAAAATTCTTATATAAGAGATATTAATTGTAAGATCATGGACTCTGGAGCCAGACTGCTTGGGTTCAAATTCTGGCTATGCCAGTTAGTTACTCTGTGAACTTGGGCGAAGTTGCTTGCCTTTCCTAGCCTTTAGCTTCTCTATCTGTAAAACAGGAGCAGTAATAGTACCTAACTCTTTTCTAAGAGGATGAAATGAGTTAATATATTGGTGATATGTTCACAGCAGTGCCTAGCACATAGTGTAGGGTATATAAATGCCAGTTATTATCAATGAACATCAACATTCTAGGAATCAGTGAACTAAAATGTACTGGAAAGGGTGAATTTAACTCAGAAGACCATTGTATCTACTACTGTGGGCAAGAATCCCTTAGAAGAAATGGAGTAGCCCTCATAGTCAACAGAGTCCCAAATGCAGTACTTGGATGGAATCTCGGAAACAACATAATGATCTCCATTCGTTTCCAAGGCAAACCATTTAATATCACAGATTCCAAGTCTATGCCCCAACCAATAATGCTAAAGAAGCTAAAGTTGAATGGTTCTATGAAGACCTACGAGACCTAGAACTAACACCCAAAAAAGATGTCCTTTTCATTATAGAGGTTGGAATGCAAAAGTAGGAAGTCAAGAGATACCTGGAGTTATAGGCAAATTTGGCCTCGGGGTACAGAATGAAGCAGGGCAAAGGCTAATAAAGTTTTGCCAAGAGAATGCACTGGTCATAGCAAACACCTTCTTCCAATAACACAAAAGAAGACTCTACACATGGACATCATCAGATGGTCAATACCAAAATCAGGCTGATTATATTCTTTGCAGCCAAAAATGGAGAAACTCAATACAGTCAGCAAAAACAAGACTGGGAGCTGACTGTGGCTCAGATCATGAACTCCATATTGCCAAATTCAGACTTAAACTGAAGAAAGTAGGGAAAACCACTAGACCATTCAGGTATGACCTAAATCAAATCCGTTATGATTATACAGTGGAAGTGAGAAATAGATTCAAGGGATTAGATCTGATAGAGTGCCTGAAGAACTATGGATGGAGGTTTGTGACATTGTACAGGAGGCAAGAATCAAGACCATACCCAAGAAAAAGAAATGCAAAAAGGCAAAATAGTTGTCTGAGGAGGCCTTAAAAATAGCTGGGAAAAGAAGAAAAGTTAAAGGTTAGGAAAAAAGGAACGATATACCCATTTGAATGCAGAGTTAGAAAGAAAAGCAAAGAGAGAAAAGAAAACCCTACTTAGCGATCAATGCAAAGAAATAGAGGAAAACAATAGAATGGAAAAGACTAGAGATCTCTTCCAGAAAATTATATACCAAGCAAGGGAACATTTCATGCAAAATGAGAAAGAAAGTGAAGTTTCTCAGTCATGTCTGACTCTTTGCAATCCCATGGACTGTAGCCTACCAGGCTCCTCTGTCCATGGAATTTTCCAGGCAAGAGTACTGGAGTGGGTTGCCATTTCCCTCTCCAGGGGATCTTCCTGATCCAGGGATAGAACCGGGTCTCCTACATTGTAGGCAGATGCTTTAACATCTGAGCCACCAGGGAAGCCCCAAAAGGAATTTGAAAAGAGAGGCCCCTTGCTGTACCATTGTTGCCACAATGCCAGGACTCAGATTTGAACTGAGGTTGCTGTGGCCACAACACAGTACTAACCACTATACAATCACGGCCAGCTACTGGAGACCTATGTAATCCCACAGACTATACAGTCCATGGAATTCTCCAGGCCAGAATATTGGAGTGGGTAGCCTTTCCCTTCTTCCAGGGATCTTCCCAACCCAGGGATCGAACCCAGGTCTCCTACATTGCAGGTAGATTCTTTACCAGCTGAGCCACCAGGGAAGCCCTCTTCATGCAAAGATGGGCTCAATAGACAGAAATGCTATGGACCTAATAGAAGCAGAAGATATTAGGAAGAGATGGCAAGAATACACAGAAGAACTATACAAAAAAGATCTTTATGACTCAGATAACTATGATGGTGTGATCACTCACCTAGAGCCAGACATCCTAGAGCGTGAAGTCAAGTTGGCCTTAGGAAGCAACACTATGAACAAAGCTAGTGGAGGTGATGGAATTCCAGTTGAGCGATTTCAAATCCTAAAAGACGATGCTGTGAAAGTGCTGCACTCAATATGCCAGCAAATTTGGGAAACTCGTCAGTACTCACAGGATGGGAAAGGGTCAGTTTTCATTCCAATCCCAAAGAAAGGCAATGGCAAAGAATGCTCAAACTACCACACAATTGCACTCATTTCACATGCTAGCAAGTTCAGTTCAGTTCAGTTCAGTGGCTCAGTCGTGTCCGACTCTTTGCGACCCCATGAACTGCAGCACTCCAGGCCTTCCTGTCCATCACCAACTCCCGGAGTTCACTCAAACTCATGTCCATCGAGTCAGTGATGCCATCCAGCCATCTCATCCTCTGTCGTCCCCTTCTCCTCCTGCCCCCAATCCCTCCCAGCATCAGGGTCTTTTCCAATGAGTCAGCTCTTTGCATGAGGTGGCCAAAGTATGGAGTTTCAGCTTTAGCATCAGTCCTTCCAAAGAACACCCAGGAATGATCTCCTTTAGAATGGACTGGTCAGATCTCCTTGCAGTCCAAGGAGCTCTCAAGAGTCTTCTACAACACCACAGTTCAAAAGTATCAATTCTTCGGAGCTCAGCTTTCTTCACAGTCCAACTCTCACATTCATACTTGACCACTGGAAAAACCATAGCCTTGACTAGACAGAAATTTGTTGGCAAAGTAATGTCTCTGTTTTTTAATATGCTATCTAGGTTGGTAGATACTAGCAAAGTAATGCTCAAAATTCTCCATGCCAGGCTTCAACAGTCAGTGAGCCATTAACTTTCAGATGTTCAAGCTGGATTTAGAAAAGGCAGAGGAACCAGGGATCAAATTGCCAACATTCACTGGATCATAGAAAAAGTAATAGAGTTCCAGAGAAACATCTACTTCTGGTTTATTGACTATGCCAAAGCCTTCGACGTGTGGATCACAACAAATTGTGGAAAATTCTTCAAGAGATGGGAATATCAGAATACTTTCCCTGCCTCCGGAGAAATCTGTATGCAGGTCATGAAGCAACAGAACTTTACAGGGAACAACAGACTGGTTCCAAATTGGTAAAGGAGTACATCAAGGCTATGTATTGTCACCCTGCTTACTTAACTTTTATGCAGAATACATCATACAAAATGCCAGGCTGGATGAAGCACAAGCTAGAATCAAGATTGCCAGGAGAAATATCAATAACCTCAGATATGCAGATGACACCACCCTTATGGCAGAAAGTGAAGAAGAACTGAAGAGCCTCTTGTTGAAAGTGAAAGAGGAGAGTGAAAAAGTTGGCTTAAAGCTCAACATTCAGAAAACGAAGATCATGGCATCTGGTCCCATCACTTCATGGGAAATAGATGGGGAAACAATGGAAACAGTGACAGACTTTATTTTCTTGGGCTCCAAAATTACTGCAGATGGTGACTGCAGCTATGAAATTAAAAGATGCTTGCTCCTGGAAGAAAAGCTATGACCATCTAGACAGCATGTTAAAAAGCAGGGACATTACTTTGTTGACAAAGGTCTGTCTAGTGAAAGCTATGGTTTTTCCAGTAGTCTTGTATGGATGTGAGAGTTGGACTATAAAGAAAGCTGAGAGCTGAAGAATTGATGCTTTTGAACTGTGGCATTGGAGAAGACTCTTGAGAGCCCCTTGGACTGCAAGGAGATCAAACCAGTTAGTCCTAAAAATCAGTTCTGAATGTTCATTGGAAGGACTGATGCTGAAGTTGAAACTCCAATACTTTGGCCACCTGATGCAAAGAACTGACTCATTTGAAAAGACCCTGATGCTGAGAGAGATTGAAGGTGGGAGGAGAAGGGGACACCAGAGAGTGAGATGGTGAGATGGCATCATCAACTCAACAGACATGAGTTTGAGTAAGCTTCGGGAGTTGGCGATGGACAGGAAGGTCTGGCATACTGCACTCCATGGGGTCGCAAAGAGTCAGATATGACTGAGGGATTGAACTGACTATCATCCTTTTATGATCAACAGAATTGATCAGAAAGTGTGGAAAAGTCTAAGGTAAGTCTGAAATCTTCCCTTGGTGGGTCTCCTCTCTTTAGAAGCCATAGAATTCTTTGGTCAATCGTAAGACTGGTAACTTCACTAAGATATATCTACCTGTTGAATAATCTACATCATTTTGTTCCAGGACAAAGTGTGGCCTTATTTTTTTTTTTAACCTTAAAACAATATTTCATTTTTATTTTTGAACAGACAGGACAATGAAAACCATGTTATGTACCCATCTCCCCTTCTGTTACCCAAGTGAACTCTTTCCTTCCCCTGAGGCAATTATGATTACACAAGTGTCTTATCTGTCCCTGTATGAACATAAAGATATTACATGAATATAAAATCGCATGTATTCCTTTATTTTTTACATGTATGATAGCATACTATGCACTCCTGTTCTGCACATTGCTTTTTCCCCTGGGGGGTCACTCATCAGTGCACACAGAGCTGCCTCAGTCTTTTTCAATAGCTGCATTTATTCCAGCATATAATTCTGCCATCATTTTCTAAGCAATTTCCTATTGACAGATATTGACTCCCAGTCTTTCGTTCTTATAATCAATGTTGCAATGAATATCCTTGTATATATATTATCTCTATGTCTATAGGATAAATTTCTAGGAGTAGAATGATGAGGTCAGAGGGTATGGGCATTTAAAATATTGATAAAGAGAGCTTTACTGTCTTCCACTGTATACTTCCCCAACACAATGCCTGTTTCTCAGTTCAGTTCAGTTCAGTCGCTCAGTCATGTCCAACTCTTTGCGACCCCATGAATCGCAGCACGCCAGGCCTCCCTGTCCATCACCAACTCCCGGAGTTCACTCAGACTCACATACGAGTCCGTGATGCCATCCAGCCATCTCATCCTCGGTCATCCCCTTCTCCTGCCCCCAATCCCTCCCAGCATCAGGGTCTTTTCCAATGAGTCAACTCTTCGCATAAGGTAGCCAAAGTACTGGAGCTTCAGCTTTAGCATCAGTCCTTCCAAAGAAATCCCAGAGCTGATCTCCTTCAGAATGGATTGGTTGGATCTCCTTGCAGTCCAAGGGACTCTCAAGAGTCTTCTCCAACACCACAGTTCAAAAGCATCAATTCTTCGGCGCTCAGCCTTCTTCACAGTCCAACTCTCACATCCATACATGACCACAGGAAAAACCATAGTCTTGACTAGACAGACCTTAGTCGGCAAAGTAATGTCTCTGTTTTTGAATATGCTATCTAGGTTGCTCATAACTTTTCTTCCAAGTAGTAAGCGTCTTTTAATTTCATGGCTGCAGTCACCATCTGCAGTGATTTTGGAGCCCAGAAAAATAAACTCTGACACTGTTTCTACATGCCCCCTAACATACAGCATCATCCAATTTTTGCTCTTTACCAGTCTGATAGGAAAAAATGTATTTCATAGTCATTTCAACTTGCATTTCTTCTAACATGAGTGAAGTAGGACGTACTTTCATATATTTAAGAGCTTTTTTCTTTTTGTGAACTCTGTTCTTTCTTTTGCCTGTTTTTCCACTGGGTTGTTGGTACTTTTCCTTTTGATTTGTAGCAGTTATTTCTAAAATTGTATGTATGCTTTTATTAAAGTTATATGTGCAAGTAATATAAAAGGTCGAACTGTACTACACCATTTATTACAAGAAACAATCGTTCCTGACCCACTCTGGCATTCCAATAGTCCCGAGGCCACCGCTTCTCAATTCTGGTGGCAGGATGGGTCTATGGAAGAGCTTTTTTGGTCAGAGAGGGGATGATCAGGCATTGCACACAACTCAGACGCCAGGGATTATTTTGACGTATCGATACTGACACAGGGCACCTTAAATTCCCGGAACATTTTGATGAGTTTCTCTGCGGAAGAGCATTTATCTTTACATATTGGGATAAAAGTCCGCTGCCCATGTCTTCTGAGTGGAGTTGGTCAGGACAGCTGGCTGGTGCACACAGGGTCCCTTGTGTTCACAGCTGGTGCCTCTCAGCCCAAGCTACCTGAGCTGAAGAACTCAACACTTGCCTTGCCTCACTGGAGAATTTCCTACGCTTTACGTCTTTGTCTTTTTGTCTACCCACTCCCCTCCTCATTCTATCTTATAGAATTTGTTTAAATCTCTCATTGATTGGTTACACCCACCCTCTTCTCCTTTCATTTTACTGGTCTGGGTGGCTTTCCTTTTGAACATTTCTACTTTTATCTTAGTAAGATTTCAAGAGGGAGAAGATGGGGTCTGACCGAAGGTGGAGAAAACTGCTCGTGCCTGGATTTTCATTTTCTCATCCATTTGTTTTCCTCTGCTCTTCAGTTCACTCTTTGTCTCCTCTTTGAACACTTGTTATCTTGTCCTTGAGCTCTTTTTAAACACAGGCTATATCGTCTGTCATTTCTCTGAGACTGTAGAAAGCTCCCTGTTTGTACTTTGTGTTTTTCTTCTTTGCACAGGTTCCCTCGCAGGAGGTTTTCATCGGCCTCTTGCTTATAATCATCTTCTTTTATTTTTCTGTTCAAAGACCTTAGGTGTTCCCCTCTCCCAGCAGCCATGCTTGAATGAGACCCTCAAGAATCAGTGAGGAAGGAAGGGCGGGGGGGCGGCAGTGCAGTACTGTCTGCAGTGCCCTCTCACCCGGTGGCTCACCCCCATCTCCCACAAACACCCATCCCCCCGAGCACGTCTCCATGTGTCAGTCATCTCCACTCACGTTCCACAGCAAACATCCTTCAGTCACAGGCTCCCTCTACCCTGCCTGCCCTTCCAGCCTCCTCCATCTCATTTCTCCATTAGCTGTCCCCCTGAGAGACTGAACACCATGGAGTGTGGGCTGCTCTCTCCTTCACTCCTCTTCCCTCTGCAGCGCCACCTGCTGCAGGGCCCGGTCATTCCCTCTGGTGTCTGCACGTCCACCCAAGGATGGATGATCTCCTGGGACTGTTCAGGGAACACCGCATCCAGCCCCAGGCGGTGGGCCAGGGGAGCTCACAGCCTCCTCCTGTGGCCTGGTTCCCATTTCTCAGTATCTGGAGACGGGCTGGCTGGTTCAGGGACTGGGCTTTGAGTTTTGGTCAAATTTGAGGGACATTAAGATCTTTCCTCTCATTGCTGGGAAGTCACTGTTTTCTAAAGATAAGCTTCATCATCACAGGCAGGAAAGGAAGGATCAAAATGGTGAGTGAGAAGTTCTTACATCATTAATAATAGCTTTCTTACCAACTGATACCTAAATTTGACTCATTTTAGATTTTTACTCTCTGTTTCCAAGATGCTTTACACTTTTTTCTGGACTGAAATTTGGCAATGCACTGATATTATTCTCTTCCTTTATCACACACATGGCTCCCCGCTGGGAGTTAGGACATCCTCTGTCTAGTTACCTCAGGAGTTGAAGGCAGTAGGGATTTATCAGTCTCGCAGATAAAGAAGGGTCCACCTGTTGAGAGCAACATGTTCACAGGCAGTGTGGAAATGTTCCTTATGGCCAAGGGCTGGTATTCAGGTTCTAAGACAGTGTTAGGTTTCTGCAAAAAAATTAAAAAAATAAAAAAAAGGGAAATAAACCATAGTAAGCCTTTAGCAACAAAGGCCTGAAATTCATTGTTAACAGCTGATTTAGCCTTCTCTATGTTTATATCTATGGATGTATGGATTTATATCATCTCCATCTATCCACTCATCTATCTAAATATAGGTAATATGTATCTATATATTACATAGATTCACATCTCAATGGTCTACCATACATTAACAAGGGATTGGTATAGATGAAGATACTGGTATAGAATTGTCTATGTATGTATGTATCTATCTATCTCACTAGAAATGATCCTATGTTAAGCCAGAAAATACAGATTAGATTGTTTTACTTCCTTGTTACCTGGTTAAAAAAAAACCTATATAAGCCATGCCTCTGAATAGAACTACTACTACTGAAGCTTCCACAGCATCATAAAACAAAAGTTTAAAAAGTTAGTGGTATCTTAAAGAAGAATCCGTGCACCACTGTAATGAATAAAACATTTTTCCTTACACAATATTTTTTTAATGCTTAAAACAACCAATTTGCAAATATACTCACCTTGCTATATCAGAAATGCTCATAACTTTATTTTCTATAAAATTTCCTGATAACACTGGGAGAGGTGATTTAGAAGCACCTTTCACTCTGTTAGACCAAAGCATCAGAAGTGGATCTTGAACTGGAAGTTTCTGTTCAGACTGAAGTTTTCTCCTTCTGACTCTGGGATCCACATTATTCCTTGTGCATCTTGGAAAGGGGGTCCTTCAATATCAGGAGGAGGGGACCGGAAACCTCAGTCTCTGGCCTCCAACAACAAGCTCCCTCTCACTCCCTGTCTCCTCCAACAACTCCAGCTTATTTTTCCCAGGCATCAGTGTTTTGATTTGCTTTTTCTCCTTGTTCGAATTTAAGGTAAATCCCCCTGATTCCATGTTTTTCTCTGTTTCTGCTCCTTTGCCCAGCATAGTCTTTCCTCTACTGGGCTTTCTGAGGGAGGTAGGGTGACCAGTGTCCATGATGTCTTAGTCAGTTCAGGCTGCTGTAATGAATATCCAGACTGGGTGGTTTAAATAGGCAGCCATTGATGTCTAACAGTTCTGGAGGCTAGCTAGGCCAAGATCAAGGTGCCAGCACATCCAGTGTCTGGAGTGAGCTTATTTCTCGGTTTGTAGATGGCCGTCTTCTCACTGTGTCCTCCCATGGCTGAGAGAGAGGTCATCTCCCTTGTCTCTTCTTATAAGGGCACTAATTCCATTCATGAGGGCTCTACCTCCATGATCTTATACTCTCAAAGCCCCCTTACAACACTATATAAGGAACTAGGGCATCAACATATGAATTTTGGGGGGACACAATGTTCAGTCCATAAAGTTGGCTTGAGCCTTCTGCCTCAATTGCACCCCACTAGCCCTTTGCAGATGCCCGACGTTCCTTCAGTGTTCAAACCTCCCAAGAGAAGCTGCCACTGTTTCTCTCCCTCTAACATGGTGACATGGGTCCTGGGTTCACTGCGCACTCACAGACTGCATATTACAAGTTGGGGACGGATGGAGCAGCACCTTCGACCTTCCCCCCGGCCTGCTGTGTCACTGCAGGTAGCTTTGAAGAGAAAAAGCCACACTCGGTTGTTTTGGCAAAAGGCCATTTAGAGGACAGTGATGAGAAAGAGTCGATGCATGGAGAACCTGCTCTATTTTAAAATGACCCCTTCTGGCTTGTTTGTCTCGCCAAATATCAGCAGACAGGATTTGCTGCTGGACTTCATGAAGCAAACTGACTGCTAGTTTCAAACGACCTTTTCAATTCCACAGAGATGCGGTTTCATCTCTGTGGCTTATGAATGGTACAACAGTTACACAGTAGATCAAAACTGAGGAAACGGTTCTAGAAAAATTCTTCTCATAGGCAGGCTTGGTATCATTATAGTCTAATGTGCTAAATCACATACATTGCCTTGAGCCAAAAAAAAAGGCGACAAGAATGGATAACTGGGTATTATGCAATTCAACCTGAATACCAAGACCTAACAGGTCCCTGTACATCCTGGGTAATGAAGTCACATTTCTTCATTGCCCTGATATGGATTCAATGTGAGAAGGAAATGAACAATGAAAAATACAGGAGTAGGGCAGATTGCAAACTTGTGACATTTGGGAGGAAGTAGAGAAAGGCAAAAACAAACAAGGCCTTATGACTCAATTCATTTCTTGGTTCAACAAGTTACTGTCACATTCAAAATATTTGCTGTTTTATTCCAGTGATAAATCTAAACAAAAGACATTTAAACAGGAATATGCATTAACTAAAAACAAGGCTTAAGAAAATAAAGAAAAGGAAAGGAACACTATCCACACATGTTTATGCACTTTGGAAAAAATAATCTAATAAGAAACTAAGCTGCATACACTGCAATGTCTTGCACAGAATAACTATTCAATAAATCTTCACTGAATTTTCTCTGAATGGCTACATTTAGAGAAAATATGATGCCACCAAATTTGGCGCAGCTGTCACCAGTAAATATCCTTCCTGATTACTTTAAAACAGGAAGAATTTAAAACAGCAATGAAAACTTGATAGCTGCAGCAGGAATTCTTGTAGTATTTTCTTTGTGTCTCAGGGAGACTGTCAAGTCAGTTTTAGTTCAGCTCAGTCACTCAGTCGTGTCCGACTCTTTGTGACCTCATGGACCCACTCTTTGCGACCCCATGGACCCACTCTTTGCGACCCCATGGACCCACTCTTTGCGACCCCATGGACCCACTCTTTGCAACCCCATGGGCCCACTCTTTGTGACCCCATGGACCCACTCTTTGCGACCCCATGGACTGTAGCATGCCAGGCTTTCCTGTCCATCACCACCTCCTGTTCCTTACCCAAACTCAAGTACATCAAGTCTGTGATGGCATCAAACCATCTCATCCTCTGTCATCACCCTCTCCTCCTGCCTTCAATCTTTCCCAGCATCCAGGGTCTTTTCCAATGAGTCAGTTCTTCACATCAGGCGGCCAAAGTATTGAAACTTCAGCATCAGTCCTTCCAATAAATATTCAGGACTGATTTCTTTTAGGATTGACTGGTTTGACCACCATTTAGTCAAGGGACTCTCCAGAGTCTTCTCCAACACCACAGTTCAAAAGCATCAATTCTTCAGTGCTCGGCTTTCTTTATGGTCCAGTTCTCACATCCATACATGACTACTGGAAAAACCATAGCTTTGACTAGACGGGCCTTTGTCAGCAAAGTAATGTTCCTGCTTTTTAATACACTCTCTAGGTTGGTCATAGCTTTCCTTCCAAGGAACAAGCATCTTTTAATTTCATGGCTGCAGTCACCATCTGCAGTGATTCTGGAGCCCAAGAAAATAAAGTCGCTCACTGTTTCCATTGCTTCCCCATCTATTTGCCATGAAATGATGGGACCAAATGCCATGATCTTAAATTTTCTGAATGTTGAGTTTTAAGCCAACTTTTTCACTCTCCTCTTTCACTTTCAACAAGAGGGCTCTTTAGTTTCTCTTTGCTTTCTGTCCTAAGGGTGATGTCATCTGCATGTCTGAGGTTATTGATATTTTTTTGTGCAATCTTGATTCCAGCTTGTGCTTCATCCAGCCTGGCATTTTGCATGATCTACTCTGCATATAAGTTAAGTAAGTAGAGTGACAATATACAGCCTTGATGTACTCCTTTCCCAATTTGGAACCAGTCTGTTGTTCCATGTCCAGTTCTAACTGTTGCTTCTTGACCTGCATATAGACTTCTCAGGAGGCAGGGAAAATGTTCTGGTATTCCCATCTCTTGAAAAATTTTCCACAATTTGTTGTGATCCACACAGTCAAAGGCTTTGGCATAGTCAATAAAGCAGAAGTAGATGTTTCTCTGGAAATCTCTTACCTTTTCTATGATCCAACAGCTGTTGGCAATTTAATCTCTGGTTCTTCTGCCTCTTCTAAATCCAGCTTGAACATCTGGCAGTTCTAGATTCACACACTGTTGAAGCCTGGCTTAGAGAATTTTGAGCATTACTTTGTTAGCATGTAAGATAAGTGCAATTGTGCAGTAGTTTGAACATTCCTTGGCATTACCTTTCTTTGGGATTGGAATGAAAACCGACCTTTTCAGTCCTGTGGCCACTGCTGAGTTTTCCAAATTTGCTGGCATTTTGAATGTGGCACTTTCACAGCATCATCTTTTAGAATTTGAAATAGCTCAGCTGGAATTCTACCACCTTCACTAGTTTTGTTCATAGTGATGCTTCCTAAGGCCCACGTGACTTCAGGCTCCAGGATGTTTGGCTCTAGGTGAGTGATCATAGCATCGTGGTTATCTGGGTCATAAAGATCTTTTTTGTATAGTTCTGTGTATTCTTGCCACCTCTTCTTAATGTCTTCTGCTTCTGTTAGGTCCATAGCATTTCTGTCCTTTATTGTGCCCATCTTTGCATAAAATGTTCCCTTGCTTGGTATCTTTAATTTTCTTGAAGAGATCTCTACTCTTTCCTAATCTTTCGTTTCCCTCTATTTCTTTGCATTGATCACTTAGGGAAGCTTTCTTATCTCTCATTGCTATTCTTTGGAACTTTGCATTCAAATGGGTGTATGTTTCCTTTTCTCCTTTGCCTTTTGCTTCTTTTCTCAGCTATTTGTAAGGCTTCCTCAGAGAACCATTTTGCCTTTTTGCATTTCTTTTTCTTGGGGATAGTTTTAATCACAGCCTCCTGTACAATGTCATGAACCTCTGCCCACAGTTCTTCAGGCACTCTGTTTGTCAGATCTAATCCCTTGAATCTATTTGTCACTTCTACCATATAATCATTAAGGATTTGATTTAGGTCATATCTGAATGGTCTAGCAGTTTTCCCTACTTTCTTCAATTTAAGTCTGAATTTGACAATAAGGAGTTAATGATCTAAGCCATAGTCAGCTCCCAGTCTTGTTTTTGCTGACTGTATAGAGCTTTTCCATCTCCGGCTGCAAAGAATATAATAAATGATTTTGGTATTGACCATCTGGTGATGTCCACATGTAGAATCATCTCTTGTGTTGTTGGAAGAGGGTGTTTGCTTTGAATAGGGCATTCTCTTGGCAAAACTCTGTTAGCCTTTTCCCTGCTTCATTTGGTACTCCAAGGCCAAACTTGCCTTTATTTCAGGTATCTCTCGATACCAAGTCAGTTTAGCATCCTGTAACTGAAACCACAATCCTACTTCTTCTTCATTCTCCACCAGTCTGTGAAATGTTAGAGTTTTTGCTTGCGTCTAAGTCTGACACATTATTTGTTGACTTGAATTGAATTGTGTTAATACATCTCATCATGCATACTAGCCAATAAGCTCTCTTATTCATCTCCTGGCAGAGCACCTTATCCATGGTGGGTGTTCAACAGGTATTTATTTAATATGAACAACCTTACAGAACACGCTACTAGAACAGATGATTCTGAACACTCTCCTTCAAGTCTCTGTTAATAAAAGGAATCCCGGCTGGTTCCCTCACGACCTGGGTAGACACTGCCACATCCAGGCCTTTCATATGACAGCACAGATCATACCTCTAGGATCTTCCTTAAGGCTTGGTCTTCCCTGTTGACTGTGAGGTTCATCAGGGAGGCACTACTCACTGTTGTATTTCTATGACCCAACACAGGGCCTGGCACACTGTAGGTCTGGATACATATTCCATTCAGCGGCCTGTTTCAATGAATACATCTGACCATGTCACTTCCTTCCCCAAAGCCCTCCAATGGTCACTCAGAGCAAAACCCAAAGTTCACAACACACATCCCAGTCATGCCACACACATCTGGCCCCTGCCCACTTCTCCAGATGGACTTCATTGTCATTCTTGACATAATCTCTGTCTAAGGTGGACTTCCAGCTTTTCTATGTCGACCAAGCTCTTTCCTGACTCAGGCCCTTTGCATGTGCTGTTCCTTACAATTCTCTCCCTCTCTCTCATCACCAGACTGCTGTTTTTCAAGTTCCAACTTGAGGTGTTTGCTCAAGGAAGTCATCTGTGACCTCATGCACAACTAAGGTCACGTCTCCTGACACATGCTCTCACTGCACCTTGTAACTTTTCTTCATAGTACTGTTTAGGACTGCCATTTAAACAATTACATTTTCATAGTTTGTTTACAGTCTGTAACCTCAACCAGTGTCTCAGTTTGACTATGTCAGATTTTCAGCACCAACAGAGCCCTCGACTCAGAGATGTTCCACACATACCTGTTTTGAATAGTAAATAATTTTCTGCTGGAAACCTGCCTAGGAGTAGGCTGAGTCCTGCTGTGATATGTCCCTCTCCTCGCAACCATGGCTGCCCCTGCCCTGAGCAAATCATACCATCTCTTCCTTGTCCTGGGCCTCCCCTACTTATTGCTCACCCTTAATGGCACATGAAGTCTTATACAGGTATAAGCACATGAATTAAAGAATGTGAATCAAATAGTTTAAGTCAGTGATTTTCAAGCAGTATTAGGTGATATACAAAATAGCTTGTCTCTCAGTTTCCTCCTGTATATCACAGGAAAGATATCAGACCTTCCCACATAGATTGTTGTGAGGGACAACTGGGAAATGTGTGTAATGAACATGGCTCAATGCCCAGTACATATCAATCAAAAATGGGTAGCTATTCTACCTGGTTACTGTAATTATCAAAAATCCTTCTCCAACCATTTCTGTACCATGATGTCAATTTTACCTATGTAGAATAAATGATGGACTGAAATGCATTTTCAGTGCACAGAATATCCCTTCATTTTGGTCTTATACATCATAAATGATGGAAATAGAATTTCCATGGCAATTCACCTTTCAAAGGAATGTAGGCTTAGATTAGGAATTTTTAGTTGAATGTGTACTGGCCTCTGAAGTTGAAAAAACACTTGTGGGTTGTGGGTCTAACAGGATTCCCATTGATTTAGCTTCCTAAATGAAAGTGTGAACACGTGGACCCCTGGGTGGGGAGTGCCCGGCCCTCTGCTGCACAGCCTCACTGACCTTCTCCAGTCGGTAAACAAGCTGCCTGGTGGAGAGCTGGATGAATGGTGCCACAAACTCACAGATGATGTTCACGGTCATCACCAGGCTCTTCCCTTTCTGTGTCCCAATGATGGTGTGGCACACCAGCCTTTCTTTGACTACCTGCGGACAAGATATACCAGCATTTGTGGACACTCCATATTCAGAAAACTTAATTCTCAACCATCGGCAAACATTCTCAACTACTTGCCTGGGGAAACCAGGGAAGAGCAGTTTTCTGAGGAGTGCTTGTCAGGGAGGGGTCTCTCACAGTTAAAGTGTGATTGGTTAGATATGGCCGGGGTGGATCCTGTGTCTACTTCTGACTGTCCCTGAGGGCACAATCAATTTACACCCAGTTCATCCAGTATGTTTATGGATAATCTATTATGCACTGGGGCTGTTAGGGACTGGATACACAAAACAGTGAGGCAGATAAAAATCCTTCCCGGGCTATCACTGTGCCTTACACCTGAAGCTAACACGACATTGTAAATCAACTATACTTCAGTTAACAAAAAAATCTTCAGAGGCTTAGAGTTCAACGGTAGTGACACAATTGCTTACCAAGCTAGCTGGAAACTGACTGGAAGAATCTTGCCTTACCTATTTGAATATTTAAAAATCATATATGGTAACTAATACTTCTTTGGACCCAAGAAGCCTAGACTTTTATAAAATAGAAAGGAATCTATGTCATGAATAGCCTTTATTGAAGACTGGCTAAGGTTTCAGATGTTAATGAATTCAAGACTCATCTCACTTATGTAGAACTTGGAAGAACATTCAGCAAAGCTTTTAGTAAGGCTACAACTGAATTTAGAACCCCAGCAGCTCCGATTTAATGGCTTTAAAAATAGTCAACTCCTGACAATGACATTGTAGACATGTTCCTGCAATGGGCCGTCAGTGTTGAGCTGAGGGGCTGCATTCCATTCATCTTTGCATCCTGAGTGCCTACTGTGGTGTCTGTCGTGTGTACATACTCAGTGCAAGTTGGCTGAACCCCTCCATAACAGAGAGAAAGAACACATTAGACACGCCACCATGGGAAATAACTGTCTTTCAAAAACTGAGGATGTGTTTTACCTGAAAATATTCTGTGAAGAAACAATTTAAGTGAAACAAAGTGACCCTGTGACCCCAGAGGAGCTAAGCAGCGGACCAGATTTCCCACCTCATCTCTAGGAGACAACTTATTACTGTTTCCTTTTCCATGAGGAGAAAGTTCAGCGTCACATCCTAATTTGGTAACATGAGCAGAAGCTCAGGTAACCACCGTTTTTCATTCACAAAGTCCGTCTTTGTGAAGAGGCTTATAAATGATTTCAGATTTTTATGTTTTTGATGATTTCTAACCTCCATGAGGTGATAAGAATAAACAGACACATGGTTGGATCTGCCTAAATGTCTTTAGCAGAATAGCGATAATGCGAATAATAGCAGAACATCAGAGTTGAAGATAAATGCAGCTGTTTTATCCTCACATAAAAGGTGATGACTATAAATGTGAATCTTTCAACTCAGGCTGAGAGGAAAGCAAGTGAAGACATTCCAATACCTGGATAGGAGGGGCAGCCAAGAGTGACTATAAAAACATTTTTTAAAATAAATATTAAGTGAATACTGCTAAGTGTTAATAAAGGGCTTAGCTTTGGCTGAACGCTGGTTGTCCTTCTACCAGAGACCTACTGGCTTTGTTGACTCTGGGGATGAGAACCTGCTTTAAATGGTATTTTAAGATTGGGTTCACGGCAGCTGTAGAAACAAACAGGAAACTCCACAGTGTTGAACCCTGAATGGAATGGAGGCTGCCATGGTAACACAGTGCTGTATGCAATCCTTGAGAAACCAGAGCCTTCCTTCAGATAAATGTCAAGAGACTCACCCAAGAAACAGAGCAAAGATTTATTTAGGAGAGTAACAGCTTCCAAACATGGCACCCTCTTACCCTGGGAGTGGGAGAATAGCCTTGGAGTATCACATCGATCGTCTGGCCTGGGGACAGCTCCATCCTGACGGGGTGGAGCTGGAACACGGGGCCGTGAGGCTCCCTTGGTGCCTGGCAGCGCTGGGCCTGTGGCTGGCTCTTAGCATGGTCCTTCTTGGCCAGTTTCCTCTTGCTCAGCTTTTCTTGGGGACAGAAATCTTCACTCATCCAGAATAACTGCTGGGCCCGACGTCCCTTGTTGGTAAACTTGAAGTGTAGTAACAGGTGCCCCGGCTGGAAAAGAGAAGGAAGGGATTCACAGGACTTCCCCGTGGGTCATTCTGTTCAGCTCTACACCCTTGGGATTTATCCCCCTGGAAGTACTTTAAAAGTGAGCAAAAAAATAGACATCAGTATTTTTTTTTTTTTTTTTGGTAATGTAGAAAGGCTAAGTTCAGTCGCTCAGTCTTGTCTGACTCTTTGCTACCCCATGAATTGCAGCACGTCAGGCCTCCCTGTCCATCACCAACTCCCGGAGTTCACTCCGACTCACGCCCATCGAGTCCGTGATGCCATCCAGCCATCTCATCCTCGGTCGTCCCCTTCTCCTCCTGCCCCCAATCCCTCCCAGCATCAGAGTCTTTTCCAATGAGTCAACTCTTCGCATGAGGTGGCCAAAGTACTGGAGGTTCAGCTTTAGCATCACTCCTTCCAAAGAAAGGCTAAACAGTAATGCTATTAGGAGCTGCTACAGTAATAGGACAATGTAGCATCTACTCATAGGGTCATGAGTAGTCCCCAGGTTGCCATCACCAGGGAAGGGGTTGTGGGAAAGTGACTCCATCCGTCCTCAGTCTTTCTCATCAGGAGAAGCCACCACAGAACACACAAATACAGGTCATGTGAAAACCACTTTCATTTGCAAGAAACCGTTCTGAGGAGTGAAAATAAAACACCTCCTGGAGGAGAAGCTTATTTCAAATGGTGTTGAGTAAACTTCTAGTGACCAGTAAAATGCCTTGTGATGGACTCAATTTGAAGGGAACTTCAAAGAGAAACAAAACATGCTCTAAGCCTTACAGTCAAGGAGATTGTAATAGATTAGAACACCAGCCAGACTGGTCATTTTTCTTAGACTCATGTTTTAAAGATGCTACTATTTCATTCACTTACTCATTCATCTGTTCCACAGATAAAGTACCTCTTTATTGTCTGTTTTTTTTTTTTTTTTTTTTGCGAGCTATAGGGATTTATAAGATCTTGGAGGTGGTTTATATGTGTTTTTACCTGGAGGAGAAGCTTATTTCAAATGGTGTTGAGTAAACTTCTAGTGACCAGTAAAATGCCTTGTGATGGACTCAATTTGAAGGGAACTTCAAAGAGAAACAAAACATGCTCTAAGCCTTACAGTCAAGGAGATTGTAATAGATTAGAACACCAGCCAGACTGGTCATTTTTCTTAGACTCATGTTTTAAAGATGCTACTATTTCATTCACTTACTCATTCATCTGTTCCACAGATAAAGTACCTCTTTATTGTCTGTTTTTTTTTTTTTTTTTTTTGCGAGCTATAGGGATTTATAAGATCTTGGAGGTGGTTTATATGTGTTTTTGAGTGTTTTTTTTTTTAACTGATTATAAGCTTATTTTAAAATATTCTTTTCAGGGAAAAGCTCATCTCAGGACTTTTTAAATTTATTTTTAATTTTGAGGGACTTTGAGTTTTCATCTCATCTGTCCCTTCTTTGGAAAGATGTCATATCTAATAAGCAAGCTGAACCTTGATAAAAAACGAGTGCCAGTTGTCAGGTACAACCATTTTTACCTAAATATATGTCCAACAGGGCTTCCTCATTGGAGTCTTTACTTTGTAGTCAGACTTCATGGCTAAAAGTACACTTTTGGGGGAAATAACAAGTAATAAATACTATAAACTAAGTAGGGTCTCTGTCACTTATTCACAGTATATCTTTTAACCATCACAGCAACCCCATAATAATAAGTATATTTACTCCCATTTTATTGACAAAGAAACAGAAGCTCTGAAAACTGAAAGTTGTTGTTCCAAAATATGCCATCAGAAAAGGCGGCATCTAGGTATTTTTTAGATCTCATGCCCCAAAAGTTGGCAAATGTTTCCGTTAAGGGACTGAATAATAAATGTTTTAGACCTTTTGGGCCTTGTGGTCCATTACAACTACTCTGCTCTTCATTGCAGTGTCAAGAAGCCATAGAAGATACATGTATATGAAAGGCCATGGCTGTGTTCCAATAACACTATTTTTTAAAATTTATTTTTAATCTGAGGATAATTGCTTTACAATGTTATGTTGGTTCCTGCTATATAACAGCACACATCAGCCATAGTCTACATATGTCCCCTCCCTCCTGAGCCTCCCTCTCAGCCCCCACCCCATCCCATCCCACTAGGTGGTCACAGAGCACTGGTGTGAGCATCTTCCCACTAGCCAGCTGTCTTACACACGGTATTGAATGTGTTTCAATACTACTCTTCCACTTTGTCCCACCCTCTCCTTCTCCCACGATGTCCACAAGTCTGTTCTCTATATCTGCTTCTCTATTTCTGCCCTGAAAATACGTCCAATGACACTTTATTATAGAAACAGGCAATGGGCTGTAGTTTTCCCACCTTTGCTTCTGATGACTCTTCTGCAGATTTGCTGGCATCAAGATTTTATGTCAAAAAGAAGGACAGTAGAGTTTAGGCAGAGCAGAAATTGGCACTTAAAAGCTACAGGTTGCTTCTGTCTTCATAGAAAACTATCAGCTAACCCTCCAATTCTAGGCAAGTGTCAGAATATCTTCTGGGGTTCAGTTCATTTCAGTCACTCCGTCATCTCCAACTCCGTGCGACCCCATGGACTACAGCATGCCAGGCTTCCCTGTCCTTCACCAATTCCCGGAGCTTGCGCAAACTCATGTCCATCGAGTTGGTGACACCATTCAACCACCTCATTCTCTGTCATCCCCTTCTTCCACCTTCAATCTTTCCCAGCATCAGGGTCTTTTCCAATGAGTCAGTTCTTCATATCAGGGGGCCAAAGTACTGGGTTTCAGCTTCAGTATCAGTCATTCCAATGAATATTCAGGACTGATTTCCTTTAGGATGGACTGGTTGGGTCTCCTTGCAGTCCAAGGGACTCTCAAGAGTCTTCTCCAACACCACAGTTCAAAAGCATCAATTCTTCAGTGCTCAGCTTTCTTTATAGTCTAACTCTCACATCTACACATAACTACTGGAAAAACCATAGCCTTGACTAGACAGATCTTTGTCAGCCAAGTAATGTCTCTGCTTTTTAATATGTTGTCTAGGCTGGTCATAGTTTTTCTTCCAAGGAGCAAGTGTTTTTCAACTTCATGGCTGCAGTTACCATCTGCAGTGATTTTGGAGCCCAAGAAACTAAAGTTTGTCACTGTTTCCATTGTTTCCCCATTTATTTGCCATGAAGTGATGGGACCAGATGCCATGATCTTAGTTTTTTGAATTTGAGTTTTAAGCCAGCTTTTTCACTCTCCTCTTTCACCTTCATCAAGAGGCTCTTTAGTTCCTCTTTGTTTTCTGCCATAAGGGTGGTGTCATCTGTGTATCTGAGGTTATTGATATTTCTCACAATAATATTGATTCCAGCTTGTGCTTCATCCAGTCTGGCATTTCTCATGATGTACTCTGCATATAAGTTAAATAAGTAGGGTGACAATATACAGCTTTGATGTACTCCTTTCCCAATTTGGAACCAGTCTGTTGTTCCATGTCTGGTTCTAACTGTTGCTTCTTGACCTGCATACAGATTTCTCAGGTATTTGACACTATTTATAGATTAAGGAGAACATGTAATTAAGTCTGGTTTGCAGTATAATGTTTTCTATAATTATATCTGAATGCACTTAATAAAAAAATCTGGAAACAGAGGTATGGTACGCAATGACAAAATGCCCTGGCTTATGGTTAATGGACAGGAGGAGATGGCTCTTAATATTATTTTGTCAGGTACACCTTCTCTTAACACAGTGTGCTCATCTTGGTTTCAGGGCATCAGACCAAAAGGCAAGAGCATCCCTTTGACATCTGTTCACAGTATTGAAACAAACAGGCACCAATTCAGCTGGCTCTTGATAGTCAACTAGTGACAACGTGTGACTCTTGTGAGGAACCACGAACAAATTCCCACACATACCCTCCATGGTTAATATTCAAACCACACACGTTAAGAGTTACATTTACATCATTCTGCTCAGAGGTGTCTATACTGTACCACCTGTTAGTTAAATATCTAGGCTCTCTAGCTTTTCCTGAGTGATCAGGTGAAGCTAACCACAATCATTTCGATTGTTGGTGCTATGGTAAGGAGGCAAGCAGACAGCACGATACAGGAAAAAATCACTGGCTTTGTAATCCCTGAAAAGATACATTTGCAATATATTTTTACCTTCCTAGTTAGTTATATTCTATTTATGTTATCACTAGGTTGCATCTTTATTTTCTACATTCATGGAGAGAAGTTAACAATGTATTGAAATCAAAGAAGAGAAATCATGGTTGAGATTCTAAGTCTGTCACAGCGAATCCACTCTAAGTTTTAGAGAAGAACATCCTTCCTATGAACCACTCTTTTCTAGTGCAGAGGGACACAGCTTGCAGTCACCAAACTAGACTAGAAAATGTCTCCTTGTGGCTAATGAACCACCTGGAGGAAGGAAAGTGAAGATGAGGAGGCTAGTTCTATTTACTTAAAAATAATTTTCCAAAGTAGAAGTAGTGCTCAGCTTATGCAATATATATGATATGTATAAAAACTGGTCCATGATATTTCTTTACCTAAACTGTGCTCCCAAATTGAGTTCTGGTGCAAAGGGCTTATCTGAAACAATGGTGGAGCCAACTCCTGAAGCCTGGACAGGAATTCGGTAGGTGTTGCTATTCTCGATGTCCAAAACGACTGTGTCTTTGAATGTCAGTATGTCGTTCAGGTTGGCGGTCAGTGTCAGTTTGACATCACTTTCTGGGGGAACCATGCCTTCCTTGGGCTCAATGGTCCAAAGGGACTTTTTGTGTGCCTGTAAAACAAGACTACAAGTTAACTGTGAAGATATTCTTGGCTTTTCATTCTGCACATGTCAAAGCCCTCTATACTTCAGATGCCTGGCACTGCAGAATTCAACATCAGAGACAAACATTATTTTTTTGAATCAAAGCAGCTGGGTGTTTGTTGGCTTTTCTTGTTTTCAAAAAGCAATATGATTCTGAAGAGCAAACCTACAATTCTACTTTTGAATGCTCTGTGAAGATTCTTCACATCTTTTTCATAAGATGACAGCTCAGCTCTCTAACAAACTTATACTAATTATCTGCTCTAATCTCCAAATTCTGAGACACCAACAGAAGGTACAAAATCCTTCCTGGAATTTGGAATTTTTAAAAGAAGTGTTTTTCAAGTGCAAAGTTTCCATGATGTTATAGTAGGGGTGAACAGCTTTCATTAATAAAAACAATGTAAAATCATCTTGGTTTCTATTGTTTCAAAATAATCAATAGAACTTCAAACTTATTTTAAAACACGTTACAGGACTAAATAATGGAGTTGGAAGTGACTCCCACCAATGTATTCCCTTTAACTGCTTAGATCCTCATAGCTCAGTCTCTTTCCTCCCCAAGGTCTTTGACTGAACAACATTTGCAATGAAGCTTATGCTTACCGTCACATTTTAAGTTGAAAACCTTCCCCCTCCAATACTCCTTATACTTTTACCCTGCTCCATTTTTTACCATCTTCTAACATAGTGCACGGCTGACTTATCATTATCCTGCTCTCCTTGCACTACAATATACACTCTCTGTAGAAGGGGTTTTCGTCTCCTTTGTTATAGTTGTTCTTGTATCTATAATTATGTGCGGTACATAGTAGATGCTTAATAAATATTTGTTAGATGAACTCATATATCTGCCTTTTAATCAAATCCTGTGATGTGAGAGAACTCATTTATCAACTAAGGTAATGTATCCCTGGTTTTTAACAATCCATAATATCTGGCATGTCTTCCTTACACTAAGCAGAGATCTGTTTGTTTTTGACCTTCCATATACTGGTATTTGGCCCACTCCCTTGGAGCTAAATAGGACAAATTGAATCTCCCTCTTTTGTTTAACAGCCCTTCAAATTACATCTCCAACTTAAGAAGAAAACCTCTTATGGCTCCAAAGTAAGTTGAAAATTTGGCTAATGTGTCAAATAATAATAACTTAAAAAATGACTCAAGCTATAAGCATCTTATTTAAAAATATAAACTGTATCTTTAGTGTTAATCTACCTTCCTAGGCTGATTTTAAGACTTTTCTCCTTGTATTTGATTAATTATGGTCCAGTTTCACCACAGTGTGTCGGGTTATGAGTTTATTTGTATATCCTGCTTGGAATTTGCTACCCTTCCAGAATCTGAGGTTTTGGTATCTTTATTTCTGAAAAATTCTTAGCAATTATGTGTTTAAATACAGTTTCTGACTCATTCTTTCGTCTTTCTTTATATTACTCTATTATATGTGGGTATGACTTTCCTAGTGTGTCCTCACAGGCTTCATCTGCATTTTCCATCCTTTCTCTCCCTGTGTTTCCTTTTGGATGATTTCCTCTGAGCTGTCTTAATAATTCAATAATTATTCAATTATTATTGAATAATAATTGTTCAATAATTCTTTCTCAGCTGTATATAATTCACTGTTAAACATATCTAGCATATTTTAATTTCACTGTTTTTTAATTCAGTTTTATTATTTACTTTTCTTTTTATACATTTTTCAGCCTTTTGAGATCTTTTAAAATTCTGACTATGACATTCAACTTATTAGCTACTTTTCCTCATCCTTCCCAGTCATCACAAATTTGATAAGCAAATTGTTTTATATGTACTTAAAAGCAAATACTTTTTAAGTGCATATAGCAAATACATGTTCAGTGGTTCTGAGGTCCAGACATTGTGGGAGACATAAAAATGTCCAAAGCACAGTTTCTGCCCCCAAGAAGCTGATAATAATGACATTCAGAGACAACTATGCAAAACAAAAATGCAAGTCTGAAGGAGGCTACGGTGAAAGTGTCTCAGGGAAATATAAAGAACAAGCTGCATTTTTGGAGCAGAAGATATTGAAATTCTTTGTATGATAAATTTCCAGACACATTTTCTTTTCTGTTTACATATGAAATTGAGCTTAACTATCAGAGACTGTGATCCTTAACTATATTATGCCATTGCTTAATAAAATTCAATTTGTTCTACTCTCATTTTACATGTAAACAGTATCTCAAAATTAACACAAAGCACCATTTCCCTATTTTGATTGTTATATTATTTAAATTAATTCTAACAGTACTGTTTTGTTTTGAGAAAAAAATTACTCAGAAATATTTATATGCATAAATATTCATAGAAAATAGTTAACAATGACTAACAATGCATTGGGAAAAGGCTGAAAACAGAAAAGATGTAGAGATCATTTCAAAACTTCCAGGATAATAATGGAGTTGCAAAATCAAGCTTTCCACTCCATTGAAGAAGAGTCTGATTATCCCCTCATGAATCTTCCTTGGCTCCCTGTACTCTTCTGAGTACGGAAGCTCAGAATAAGCTCTATTTTAAAAAAGCAGACAGAAGAAAACAACAATTTAAAAACAAATGTAAACTATACTCTATGGGCTGGATTTGAGAGAGCATTCCAGTCCAAATTATCCTTTCTCTATTTAATTTCTATGGTGTATTTATCTTAGCAAAAGGAAAAAGAGAAATGTAAAAACACATGTAGCTCCATGAGGGCTGAGGTTCAGTGTAAAGTTACAGATCAGAAATCTCCTGGGTTTGGAATAGAGTTGTACTGATTGATGTTCATTGTAAATAAGAAGAATGTATTTTGCAATTTGCAGGCAAGAGTTAGAAATTTCAGTAGGCAGAATTTTGTAGGATGACAGTGCCTTGGAATGTCACTGTAATCCACGTCTAGCCCCATTGTAAACTCAGAGACTGGATTTGGTCAGTGGGCCCTGAATGGTCACCCTCTCGGGAACAGGGTCACAGATACTTAAATAAGGAGAATCTAATATTTAAACCCAAATGCCAACTTCCCAATTAACAGCTGAGGAAAATCCTATTTCACAGATCAGAATGCTAATTAAATTTTCTCTTGGCTTGAAAGTCTGCATGGGAACTAATAAATTGCATTTAAAAATTCAAATAAATTAAATGAAGCAAAGAAGAACAGTTCTCAAGATTATAAATTGTTTATAAAGACGATGTAGATGAATGATGAGAAAATTTTAATTTTAGTATTAATGGAAATTATAGATTTAATTCTAAGTCACGAGTCCTATTATTATTCGTAATCTTTTAATATGGGACATCTCTAAAGACATAGATAGAAAAGAAAACAAACATTAAATACCATACTAGATAAAGTAGGGCTGAGATAAGATATTTGTATGCTAATTATCTTTATTCAGAACACTTGCCAAAAGAAATGTTGATGTTTGTATGACAAACTATTTCTCCAAAATTTTTAAACTTTTCTCCTCATAGTAAATTAGCCCCAGTGAAATACTTTTAATATTAAGAAAACAGTAAGCAAAGTCAGTTTTTCCATAAAATTGACTTGTACTTTTACATAATTTTATCCTAAAATATTAGTAACAAAAATAATAATTCTCATAAATTTAATTTTGGAGATTATAGATCAATTATTACTGGTAAGATAAACCACATGATTGAATATCACTATATTTTGCTCATGTNTTTTGAACTGTGGTGTTGGAAAAGACTCTTGAGAGTCTCTTGGACTGCACGGAGATCCAATCAGTCCATTCTCAATGAGATCAACCCTGGGATTTCTTTGGAAGGAATGATGGTAAAACTGAAGCTCCAGTACTTTGGCCACCTCATGCTAAGAGTTGACTCATTGGAAAAGACCCTGATGCTGGGAGGGATTGGGGGCAGGAGGAGAAAGGGACGACCGAGGATGAGATGGCTGGATGGCATCATGGACTCAATGGACGTGAGTCTTGGTGAACTCTGGGAGTTGGTGATGAACAGGGAGGCCTGGCATGCTGCGATTCATGGGGTCGCAAAGAGTCGGACACGACTGAGCAACTGAACTGAACTGAACTGAACTGACATGAGTATAGGAGAAAGCAATGGCACCCCACTCCAGTAGCCCTGCCTGGAAAATCCCATGGATGGAGGAGCCTGGTGGGCCACAGTCTATGGGGTCGCTAAGAGTCGGACACGACTGAGCGACTTCACTGTCACTTTTCACTTTCATGCACTGGAGAAAGAATTGGCAACCCACTCCAGCGTTCTTGCCTGGAGAATCCCAGGGACGGGGGAGCCTGGTGGGCTGCCGTCTCTGGGGTCGCAGAGAGTCGGACATGACTGAAGCGACTTAGCAGATAGCAGATACCTATAGCAACAATTACTCCCCAGTCCCTCTTCCGGTCACTGCCAATCACTATTCTGTTTTCTGTCTCTATGATTTTGACTGCTGTAAGTACCTCATAGAAGTGGAATCATGTAGTATTTTTCTTTTTATAACTGATTTATTTCACTCAGCATAATGTCCTTTTTTGTCTCTTGTAATGCATTTTGATTTAAATTTTATTTTGTCTGACATGAGTATAGCCACTCCTGTTCTTGCATCATTATCTACTTTTGTGCTTAGGTGTTTTTTTCTTTGCAGTGAAATATTTAAATTCCTTTTTCATTTCCTTTGTGTGTACTCTAGAGCTATTTTCATGGTGGTTACTATGGGGATTTCATTTTACAATCCTAAAATTATAACACAATAATTTGAACTTACTAACTTAAATTTAATAACATACAAAAAGCTCTGTCCCCATCTCTTTCAGTTGTTCATGTCACAAAATTTTGTCTTTATGTAGAATGTGTCCCATAATATAAACTAATAATTCTTTTAAATTCATTAGTATCCTAAATTATGTTGAAAAAAAGATTTGAAGTTGCAGGAAAAATTAATAATAATATTAGCTTTTATACTAATTTTTCTTTAAATGTTTAGTCTCTTGCATCATGTAGAAAAAACCCAAAATATACAATTATGAATACTGTTACAATAATACTAGCTTTTATAATTGTCCATGAATTTACCTTTCAGTTCAGTTCAGTCGCTCAGTCGTGTCCGACTCTTTGCGACCCCATGAATCGCAGCACGCCAGGCCTACCTGTCCATCACCAACTCCCGGAGTTCACTCAGATTCACGTCCATCAAGTCCGTGATGCCATCCAGCCATCTCATCCTCGGTCGTCCCTTTCTCCTCCTGCCCCTAATCCCTCCCAGCATCACAGTCTTTTCCAATGAGTCAACTCTTAGCATGAGGTGGCCAAAGTACTGGAGCTTCAGCTTTAGCATCATTCCTTCCAAAGAAATCCCAGGGCTGATCTCCTTCAGAATGGACTAGTGGTGAGGCCAACCCTGTCCCAGAACTGAAGTGAAAATCCAAAAGGTAAGATTGGAGGTAGCCTAGCCCCTAGCCCCGAGCCATCCTGTTTTCAGAGTCCTCATTCTCCCCAGAACCCTACCAACATGGCTGGTGTTGTTTCAATTTATATGGGACCTCAGTCAGTTCCTAGAAGAAGAGGGTCACTTTATATAGAAAGCTGGTTGAATGGTGTCCCCGAAAGATCTGTGCCCCAGAAACTGTGAAGGGATCTTGTCTGAGAAAAGGGTCTTTGATATCAATAGATTTGCTCCACAAATGACTGCTACAAACCACAGATTTGTTTTAAATTTATTTTTCCAAGGGAATGATGTGTGAAGGGCAATAAATCAAGTCTCAATAAACCAAGACATGCCTGCACTTAGTGCAGCCTAGGAGGATGCCTCGGTGCCTCCTACCCACTGACCTCACAGAACAGGGTCATCCAGCATTGCAACATCGAAATCTCTTGGAGCTAGCCTTTGCTCTGCCTCCTGTGATGTCCTACAAGCTCTTCTGCTTTTAAGGGACTCTTAAAGTAGCAGCTCTATTGAGATGAAATTCATATTAACATGCAATTCATCCATTTAGAGCTTACAATTCAGTGGTTTTTATTATATCCAAAAATAGCCATTACACTATGTAATTTCAGAAACTTTCATCACCTCAAGATGAAAACCAGGGAACTTCCCTGGTGGCCCAGTGGTTGAGAGTTCACTCAGGAACTGCAGTCCTACATGCCATGAAGCAACTGGGTCTACACCCCACAACTACTGAGGCCTGCACAGTCTGGAGGCCATACAACAAAACTGGAGTCTGTGCACCACAGCAAGTGGTCTGGCAAAATGTAGTGAAGATCCAACAGGTAGCAACTAAGACTCAATGAAACCAAATACTTAAAAAAAGAAATATCATACTTAAGAGTGTTTAAAATTTTAATATTTTTATAGAAAGATTTTTAAAGTCCTAGGTGCTTTACAATTTTCAAAAGGTTCACACATGATTTTGCCTAATCTCCTATTCCCATAATAATAACGTTTTTTTCTCCCCCACCCCTATATTGCTCTCCCCACCAGTATATTTTATAGATATATAAAATCATGAACTGTGAAAAATAAATACAAAAAAAAACACAAATTGATGTTCCATCATATATGTATGTACCATATACCAATATGATGTACCATCATAACAGGGCAGGGTAATCCTTGCCTTCCCTAGTGATTAGTGAGGTGGAATATCTTTAACTTACTGGACATTTGTGTGTCTTTGGAGAAATGTCTATTTAACTTCTTTGCACATGTTCTAAACAGGTTGTTTATGTTAGGTTTTAGGAGTTCTCAATGTTAAAGGTATAAGTCCCTTATAAGATGTGATTTTATCACACTAGACTTAATGTTGGGGTTGCTCAGCATGGTCAGTGGTCACTATGGACTCAGCCTCTCCTCTGTGTTCACATTCCCTTCCCTCAGAGGAACGTGCATGGTTCACTACAGAGAACCCTCTGAGGGCACTTCTGTATACTAGAAACTGGCAAAGGCCAAATGCAAGGAGAAGACACAGAAAAAGAAACCTGCCTCTGGGGTGCTCCACAAATTGCCAAAGCTCGGAAGTCCTTGGTACTTGGGATTTTGAAAAATGCTTCTTAATATGTAAATGAAGACAGGAGGCCCATTCGGGCTATTTTGCATCCATTGGGAAATTAAGTTGGATCCTTGCCTGAGAAAACACCACCCAAGCATCTAGACATATATAAGAACCAACACTTGAAAACTTGACAAATTTTACAATTTTTGATGAGTGAATATTTTTCCTTTTAATTGAGGTATTATGGATTTTTAAAGATTTGTTAGTTTAAAGGGTACAGCAAAGTGATTCAGGGATTCAGTGTCTCAGGTGCTTCCTTGGACAAAATTCACTCCATGGCCCACCCCTGAGCCATGTCCTCTACTCAGAACAGGCAATAATCCTGAAAACACAGAGCAGCATATTGTGGTTCTTGTGGGTCTTTCTTGACTGAATCAATTATTCTAACATGACACACAGAAGAGGCTTAGATGCTAGGAGGGTACCACCAAACTTATCTTCAAACAGGAGGCCTTGCTCCCTTGAATATGGGTACATGATACTGCGCTTGGGAAGGGAAGAGGTGTGTCATGAACATTTTGTCTGCATAGGACAAAGCGGTTTGTAGAGACAATGTACAAGCTTATCCCAGGACACTGAGCACATGGACACACTGACTGGATTCTCAGCCCTGCTACTGGGGCATTACACTGTCTCCACCTCTGACATATGGTAAAGTGCTCACAGGTGTCCTGGAGAGAAGGTCACACAACCTGGATCTGTCCAATCTGTGTGTTCCATCCTCCCTCGCCACTGTGATGGACTAATGGGGCACTGACCAATCAGGGCCCAGGGCTGGGACTCACTCTGGAATCAAGGGCAAGAGGAGCTCTGGTTCTGCTGGAAGGGGTGGGGCCGGTGAGGTCAGTCTACAGCAGTGGGAAGGGCATGAGGTCGGCCTGGGGTGATTGGTGACCTTCCTGCTCCCATCAGGGCAGAGGTGCAGGCTTGAGAATGAGGGTGCTGCTGAGCCCAGGGGTTGAGAGCGCCAGTTCCTGCTGTGGTCCCTGAGCTCCACCTGAGACCTGAGGGAAGCCTTCTGCCTGTAAGTCCTCTTGCTTATCTGAGCTTGTTGGAACCACGCTGAATTTTCTGTCTAGCAGGCTAAGTGGAGACCCTGGAAATGCAAGCGTGTGGGGTTTGGCTGGCTTCAGGGAAGGAATGCCAGATGACACTGGGAGACTCCAGTCTAATCTGGATTCTGTGATATCTCTTGAAAGTGAAGTGAAAAGTCCCTCAGTCATGTCTGACTTTTTGCGACTATATGATCCATGGAATTCTGCAGGCAAGAGTACTGAAGTGGGCAGCCTTTCCCTTCTCCAGGGGATCTTCCAAACTCAGGTGTCAAACCCAGGTCTCCCGCATTGCAGGCAGATTCTTTACCATCTGAGCCACAAAGGAGGCCCAAGGATATTGGACTGGGTAGCCTGACCCTTCTGCAGCAGATCAGGATTCCTGACCCAGGAATCAAACTGGGCTCCTGCAGTGCAGGAGGATACTTCAGCAGCGGAGGTATCAGGGAAGCCCAATAGCTCTTAACACCAGCTACTGATTGTAGGATTACCCTAAAGAGTCTTCACAGGTTTAAGGTAGCAAGCTGCTCAGGTAGCAATCGATGCCCTTATTCTAGAGGACAAAACTGGTCGACTATATGATCCATGGAATTCTGCAGGCAAGAGTACTGAAGTGGGCAGCCTTTCCCTTCTCCAGGGGATCTTCCAAACTCAGGTGTCAAACCCAGGTCTCCCGCATTGCAGGCAGATTCTTTACCATCTGAGCCACAAAGGAGGCCCAAGGATATTGGACTGGGTAGCCTGACCCTTCTGCAGCAGATCAGGATTCCTGACCCAGGAATCAAACTGGGCTCCTGCAGTGCAGGAGGATACTTCAGCAGCGGAGGTATCAGGGAAGCCCAATAGCTCTTAACACCAGCTACTGATTGTAGGATTACCCTAAAGAGTCTTCACAGGTTTAAGGTAGCAAGCTGCTCAGGTAGCAATCGATGCCCTTATTCTAGAGGACAAAACTGGGGCTCTAAGAAGGGGGTAACCCAGCTATAGCAAGGAAGTGTGTCCCCAGACAAACCCCCCAGATCCTGCTGTTAGAACTCAGGGAGGCCACATGGTGGGGCTTGTCCGTGTGACAGAGGC
This sequence comes from Aepyceros melampus, assembly GCA_006408695.1. Classification (NCBI taxonomy): domain Eukaryota; kingdom Metazoa; phylum Chordata; class Mammalia; order Artiodactyla; family Bovidae; genus Aepyceros; species Aepyceros melampus. The sequence goes on along the minus strand of SJXQ01009809.1, from coordinate 77,151 downwards.
TAAGGCACTCAGGCCACACTGGGTGCTGTGGGGACCTGACTTGGTAACTGCCGTCTGGCAGCTTGGAGACTCACAAAAGAAGTTTCACTGAAGAGAGGAAGGGCACCTCCCTTCATCCACCCCACCACACCCTCCAGGTCCTCCCACACCCTGCCCCCTTTCTCTTGCTTTGTGAGGAAATTAAAGTCATGCTCATGTGACCACATTGGCTGTCCACTGTTCACAGGCTACCAGTGGAGCTACTAAAGGAGAGGTCAAGAGCTTTAGGCCCTGAGTACCTCTCTTTCCTTTGTGCCATTGAGGCCTTCCTCCACACTTGCACACCAGAGGCCTTTTCTGAGACATTCAGGGACCCTCCCTCAGTTTGCAGAGGTTGTATCCACTGCTGTCCTTTCAATGCCTTCATTGAAACTCAGCTCATGAGCTCCTTTGCCTGCATTGAAGCCCACCTGGCTGCCATGGGAGGGACAAAGTTGTGAATTCAAAGCTCAGGTCTGACAGCTGAGAATCTGTGTATAAAGGACATGATTATTCACGCTGTAAAGGCTGTAGTGGGCTCCAGAGGTCCAGAACTAGGGCTTGGGCCAACGTGACAACAGAGGTGTTTTGATGCCTGGGGAGGCTTCTGTGTATAGTGGGGCTGAGGCAAGTTTCTTGAGGTTCTGAAGGCCCACTATGTGCAGGTTCATGGTGATAGAGAAGAGAAGATGGAGTCTACCATGGAGGTGGTCGCAGCTCATGGCTGAGCCAGACAGGAAGGCAGGTCCTGAAAGCACCTGAGCTGCCTTCCTGAGGGAGGGATATGGAGCAAAGGAAGAGACCCATGTCTGCTCCCTCGTGTGGTACCCGGGGCATGTTTTCACCAGACTAAACACTTACATGGTGATGACCATCGCTGCTATCTACAAATGGTTTACACTGGCGTGTGTCTTCATCTGAGAGATCAGGCCGTCTCGAAACTACACTGGCCATGGGCATGGTCTGTCCATCCTCACATGTTTCTTCTCTTCCTTACTGAACATTCATTTCCAAGAGGATTTTTGGACCATAGGATGTTGGGTTTTCTCTAGCTTTGTCCAGTGAGGATCACTTTTTGGTCATTGTTGTTGTTCATTTTCCAGCTTTCTGTTTTGGCTTATTCTGTGAATTTGTTTGTGGAACAGGAAGAGCTCTGCATCTCCCTTCTGGCTGAGATATCACATTTAAAACAGCAATGCCTACCTGGAGGTTCTGACCACATTTGCCGAAAGGGCTTCGTTCTGCAAATGACATCTTGAAAGTATCTACACTGTCCTTTCAGTTACCCAAAGGCTACTTCAAATGAAATAAAAATAAGAATTCTCAAGTTTAGTCTTACAATATGTGGAGAGTCAAAAAAATCCCCTGGAGAATGAAAAGCTACCTACTCCATTATTCTAGTCTAGATAATTCCACGGACTGTAAAATCCATGGGGTTACAAAGAGTCTAACAAGACTAAGTGACTATAACTTTCACTTTCAGTCAGGAATGTATCCCTTTTTCTATCATTTCAGTGATTGGCATTGATTGTGGACACCCAAAGAATGGGAAGAAATGGAGAGAGAAGAAGATTAAATGTTGTCAGGTGGGGGACGCAGAAACAAGGAGTGCTTGACATGAATCCAGGCTTTGCTGGGAAGTTGGGGGATAGAATGAGAAGGTGCAAATGTAGACAGTGATGATGGTTATACAGCATTGTGAAGGCCTTGATATTCCCAAATTGCATCAATTAAAGTAAAATTTATTAACAAAAACTTAACAGAAAAAAATATATCAAGCCATTAAAAAAAAAATCACAAGAAAGCTACACACAAACCAGATGGAGAGAAGCTCAGGCGAAGGGCACTCAATCTGCCCTGGGTGGGGAGCGAGTTGATGGCATCCACAGGGTGCAGGCAGGGATGGAGGCTGCAGAGCCAACCGCTCCCCTGGACGAGGTGTTTCCAGAAAGGGCTCTGGATCTCTGTCCAGAGCGGGGGCCTGTTCTACCTGCAGGGGTGGGTCAGTCATCATGGGAGTCCGGGTCTTGGGCAGGAGCCAGGACAGGCTCTCCCTGCAGAGGTGGTGACTCATCCCCTGACTCGGGTTCTCCTGCCAAAGCCCGAGCAGGTGCAGGTGCAGGTGCAGATGCAGGTGGAGCTGGATGTTCTCGCTGAGGGGGTGGGACATCAGTGCCTGTGGCTGGGGGTCCTCAGGCAAAGAGGTCCTATATTCTCGGGGTGTTGGCCAGTACCCAGCTGGCCTGGTGTCTTTTGGAGGGGAAGTCTCAGGTCTCGATCTCCCCTCAGTGGATCCCTGAGTCCTGCACCTGGAGTAACCACCTCTGTAGGGACAGATCGGAAGTGGAGCCTGGTTGAATTTGAAGTTCAGAGCTAGAGCTGGGAGAAAAGAAAAGTTGCCCACAGGCCAGCCTTGCCATGTGCTTAATTGGACACTAAAGCTTCCTAGAGATTCCCAAAGAATACCCATCATAGGAGCCTTCTCTGCAGTCTATAAGATGGGTGGTGTGAGGCCAGCCTTTGCTCCAGGCCCAGAACCAGCTCTGGGGGACTCCTCCCTGTGTGGCTCAGCACCCTTTCCTCACACACTCACATGCACAGCCCTAGCCTCCTCACCTCTGTGCTGTGCCGTGCTGGGCTCCAGGTCCTCCTGCTGCCTTAGAGGCAGGGGTTCTCGGGGCTCTGGTTTGGAGCCGGGTGTGCTGAGCTCTGGGGCAGCCTGGGACTGGTACCTGGGGTATGTCCTTGGTGGTATCTGGGCAGCAGGCCTTGCCTGCTTCCTCTTCACTCCCAGTTGGGCTGACCCCTCCATGGGCAAGCTCACTTGGAGCCTGCACTGGGCCTCAGGGGCAGGGGGGTGGTGGTCCGATCCCTCCCTCGGGGAAGAGGATGAGGTGTCCCCCTCAGCAGCCAGATCCAGTGGAAAGCTCTGCAATGACAGTGACCATAAGCCAGCCCTGCTTGGAATTTACTGAGCTGTGCCTGGCCAGTATGGCTGCTGCTTCTGCCCACTCGAACTTCTGCTGCCACAACGAGCAGAGACGAGTGTCTGCTCAGATACCCACATGGGATGAAAGAGACCCACCTGAGGGCATGAGGTCAGCCTGGGCAGCTGGTGAGGCCTGGATTCTCCCCATCCCACCCAGCCTGTTCTCCTCTGGGGTGTGGACACACCCGGCCCACAGGCTTCTGACTTACATCTGCCTGGGCTTGTTTGAGGCCAACACACCCCAAGAAACCCCCATCTACACTCACAGGGAAAGGACTCAGGGTTATACAGTTGGGATGGGAGAGGGGCCTGGCCCGGCCTGGGGCTCCCATGTTACCTTCCTGTTCCTTCAGGCAAGTGCCAGAGCCCTCTCGAGGGGGGTGGGGTGGGGTGGGGGGCTGAGCCAGCATCAACAACATTCCCACACACTCTGCCTGTTAGCTCTCCCGAGGCCCCGGCCTCTGGGCAGGGGCAAACAGCAGAACATCTTGGCAGCAAGCTCTCTGACTGAGGTTCCCCTCCACTGTGGAGGCCTGGATTCCCGGGCTCCAGGTTCTGTTCGGTCCTATTGCCAGGAAGTGTCATCATTTCCTGGGTTTGTTGCTGAGGTCCCTTACACAAAGCTCCCCAAGATAACCTTTGGGTTTCTCACTGCTCACCCACCCACTAGGCCATGTACAGACACAGTGATTACCACACAGCCTACCCCTCAGCCTTGGGAGCTTTGGGTGCAGCCAGGGCCTGAGCTCTGAGGACACAGCTGCTGTCAGACCAGACTCCTCCTCCTCATCTATGATGTGGCCCTGGACAAGCCATGTGCCCCTCAGAGTCTCCCCCAGTCTCGCCATCTGCCGAGTGGGGGTTATTATCCCATCTCCTGCCTAGGTCTCTTGGCCTACAAACAGCTCCAGTGCCTGTTTACTCCATGAGTTGGTATCACATGGAGCTTGTGCACTGAGACTTCACACAGGAAGGACTCAATACAGGGCTGACCTAGCACAGAATGGGGCAGAAGCAGGCCTGCATGGGCTTGGGACCTAGAAAAAGCCACTCCCCTTCCTGCCTATTTCTTGACCCCCTCATTGGAAGGACCAGAAAGTAATATTCAGACATTGCCCCTTCTGATATCAACCTTCCTCTTCCATTGAAATTCTGGTTCAAGTGACCCATCTCAGCCTCTAGGAGAAGGGGAGGCTGCCCTTACAATTGCTCCCAGCACCCTTGTGTTTTACTCTCATCACCTTGGGTCATTTCCCCCCCTTGCAGCGTGAGCAGGCACTGTCATTGGTTCAAACCTCAAGATAGATTCATGCAAATTCTGTGAAACCTGCTCATTTCCTCTCTCTGTCGTTCAGTCTGTCTCTCTAGATCCGTCTCTTTTTGGCCTTTCTAAACTCAGTCTGTCTCTACCTCTCTGTGTCTCTCCTGTGGATGCATGAGTGCATGTTCGCATGTATATTGTTCACTTAGGGTTAGGGTGAGGGTTTGGTTTAGAGTGAGATAAAGATTTGGGGTTGGAGTTGGTGTTAGGGGAAGGGATAGGTCTAGTGTTGTTTCTGGGACACTTAGTGGTGTGAGCTCTCAGTCTATTTTACATATCAGATATTCCGCTTGCAAATATCCTTTCATGTTCAGTTTCCTACCATTTTGATTTGTGAATGCTTAGCTTTTCTGTTGCAAAGCTGTCCAATTGGATCGAAGCCCATTGGTGTACTTTGGTTTCCTGTTTCCTTTACTTAAATAGACCAATTTTTGCTTCCCCCCACCACATGTTCAGAAGCCCCTGACATTTAGGAGCCTATGGCCCATGCTTATTTCAAGGGGTTTCATAACTTCAGGCTTTGCGTTGATATGTTTCACTGAATCTGAGGTGTTAAGAGACCAAAAGCCAATGTGATCGTTCAGATGTAACCATCTACTTTTCCTATGGCCTTTTATTGAAGAAGCTGTTGTTCCCATTTGTATATTTTCCCCTCCTTTGTCGTAGATGAATTGACCATACAAGCTTGGGTTTATTTCTGGACTCTCAACTCTATTCCATGGATCTGGTTCTGTGTGTTTTATTTATTACCAGTGCCATGCTGTCCTGATGATCTTAGTGTTGTAGTCTAATTGTCTACCAGGCAGCCTGGTATTTCCATTGCAGGACTTTTCACCAGATTGTATTGACTATTTTGGCTCCTTTGTGTTTCCATACACATGTTGGAATTCTTAGGTTATAATGCCCTAAGAAAATGCGTTGGTATTTTGAGAGGAATAGTATGGACCCTCTGGATTGCCCCACAGCAGGGGTGGAGGTGGGTGACATTATTTTACCAATAGGAATTCTTCTGATGCATAAGCACAGCTTATTTTCCATTTGATTGTGTGGGCTTCACCTTTCACTCATCTCTTGCAGTTCCCTGAGAACAGGTGCTTCCCTCCTGGGTTAGATGGACTCCTAGGTATTTCCTTTCAGTGAATGTCTTTGTCAATGGGGTTGATACTTGCCTTCTCATTCTAAGTGTTTGCTGTGAGTGTTAAAAATACAAATGATTTCTCTTCCCTTTCCTCCCTGTCCATCTCTCTGAGCCTCCAGGTAGAACAGGACATTCAGGGTCACACAGAGCTCGAAGAGTGGAGCTAGACCATGTTTCTCAGGCTCTCAGTGCTGGGCATGATTTGGTGTACTCTCCGTGTACCTTCCTTAGCCTGGTGTCCCTTCAGACCCTTCCTTCAGGCTCGTTTGTGTTAATGTTCTTTGTGTATTAGGAGGCAAATCCTTTATAAGCTCTGTGTATGCAAATATTTGTCTCCCAGTTTGTGATGTGTCCTTTGCGTTTTTCATAAGGTCTTTACCAGAGTACAAATCTTTGATTTTGCAAAGTTCACTGTATTCCTTTGTTATTCTTTGTGTATTGCCTTTTTGTATTGTGTGTGAAGACTCAGAGCTCATGTCTAATTTCTGCTCGATTTCGTTCTGGATTTGTAATACGTTTTGCATGGAAAGTATGTCTGCTGCTGCTGCTAAGTCACTTCAGTCGTGTCCGACTCTGTGTGACCCCATAGACGGCAGCCCACAGGCTCCCCTGTCCCTGGGATTCTCTAGGCAAGAACACTGGAGTGGGTTGCCATTTCCTTCTCCAATGCATGAAAGTGAAAAGTGAAAGTGAAGTAGCTGAGTCGTGTCTGACCCTCAGCGACCCCATGGACTGCAGCCTTCCAGGCTCCTCCATCCGTGGGATTTTCCAGGCAGGAGTACTGGAGTGGGGTGCCATCGCCTTCTCCGGGAAAGTATGTCTAGGAATAATTTAAAGTGAATTTGTTGTAAGGTATCAAGTTTCCATCTACATTCATGTCATCCCCTCTGGTTCCCAAATTCATTGCTCCTAAACTCTTTTGGTGAAGAAGGCAATGGCACCCCACTCCAGTACTCTTGCCTGGAAAATCCCATGGACAGAGGAGCTTGGTAGGCTGCAGACCATGGGGGCTGCAAAGAGTCAGAAACGACTGAGCAACTTCACTTTCATTTTTCACTTTCCTGCATTGGAGAAGGAAATGGAAACCCACTCCAGTGTTCTTGCCTGGAGAATCCCAGGGACGGGGGGGCCTGGTGGGCTGCCGTCTATGGAGTCGCACAGAGTCGGACACGACTGAAGCGACTTAGCAGCAGCAGCAGCAGAAAACTCTTTTGGAGAGCTTATCGGAAAGATGGTTGTTTTTCAGTTAGAATTTACACAGTTTAATGGATTCAGCAGTTCTATCAGCAGGGATACTGTCCAGTGAAAGGTGAGTCGAGTACGACCTCACTCTCAGCACTGACCCCCAGGTCGGGTTGACAGGTCACTGATCTTACATCTGTGAGCCACAGGCCCAGGCATTCTTGTGTGCCCTTGGCTGTATGAGCAGCTGAAGGGAGTTTAGTCTCAGCAGGCGCCCACCAGGGCTTCGACTTTGGACCACCAAAGGTGAACATCTAAGATGACAGGAAAAACTATGCCAGAAGTGGAGTGGGATCCACCCTGAGGATGGGCTCTGATAGGAAAGAGATGCACCTGTGGTACCTTGATGAGTCCTGCACACTCTTCTCCCAGAGAGAGAAAGAGAGAGAGAGAGATGTCTATGGGCTCTGCTAGGCCCTCTGCTCCCTCTTGTGGTCCCGAAGGCTGGCTGTCACCATATTGAGCACTTAGCACTGAGATGATGACCACTGCTCCCTGCACTGGTTATCATTGTCCGCGTGTACATCTGAAGCGTCAGGCCATCTCTGAGCTACACTAGATATGTGCATTGCCTCTCATTGGACCTGCACATATTTCTTCTGTTTCCTTACAGAATATTGATTTTCTAGAGCATTTGGCGGCCATGAGGATGTTGGGTCTTTCTCTGGCTTTGTCTTATGAGGAACACTTGTCCCTTTGTTGATATGGGTTTATCTTTCCAGTTCTCCTGCTTGGTTTATTTTTGTGAGTTTGTTTGTGCCAGCGGAAGAACTCAGCATTTCCCTTTTGGCTGAGGTGTCACACTTACAACAGCACTGCTTTCCCATCTTTGCCAAAAAGGCTTCACTTTGCAGATGACATCTCAAAACCACCTGCACTGCCTTTTCTGATACCAAAACTCGATTTCAAATGAAATCAGAAGCAAGAGAGCCCTAGCCCAGCCTTAAATTATTTGGGCAGTCAGAAAAAGCCACCTTTTCTATGGTTTCATTGGTAGGCATTTATTGGAGACGTCCAGAATATGGGAAGAAAGAGAAAAGGAGGAGGATTACAGGTTGTGAACAACCTCATATAAACAGATGATACCACTGCAATGGAAGAAGGCAGAGAGGAACTAAAGAGACTCTTGATGAAGGTGAAAGAGGAGAGTGAAAAATCTGGATTATAACTCAAATTCATAAAAAAACTAAGATCATATCATCTGGTCCCATTTCTTCATGGCAAATAGATGGGGAGAAGTAGGAACAGTGACAGATTTTATTTTCTTGGGTTCTAGAATCACTGTGAAGGATGACTGCAGCCATGTAATTTAAATATACTTGCTTCTTGGAAGGAAAGCTATAACAAACCTAGACACTGTATTAAAAAACAGAGACACCGCTTTGCCAACAATTGTCCATATAGCAAAGCTATGGTCTTTCCAGTAGTCATACTATATGGATGTGATAGTTGGACCATGAAAAAATGTTGAGCAATGAAGAATTGATGCTTTCAAATTATGCTGGAGAAGACTCTGAGAGTATCTTGGACAGCAAGGAGATCAAACCAGTTTGTGTTAAAGGAAATCAGTCCTGAATATTCACTGAAAGGACTGATGCTGAAGCTGATGTTCCAATACTTTGCCTACCTGATACAAAGATCCAGCTCATTGGAAACGACCTGGATTCTGGAAACGATTGAAGGCAAAAGGAGATGAGGCGGGCAGAGGATGAGGTGGTAAGATAGCATCCCCGACTCAATGGATATGAATTTGAGCAAACTGCAGGAGACAGTGGAAGACAGAGGAGCTGGCTTGCTGCAGTTCACAGGGTTGCAAAGAGTCAGACACTACTCAGTGACTGAACAACAGCAATGAGTCATTGTCTTGGCTCTTAAAATATGCTTAAAGTTTAGATTTTAATGTATTTTTGTCTTAAATTGCCTTAAGTAGTGTGAAATTGCTAGTATTTTAAAGATTACAACTGTTTGGATAGTCTAAACTGATTGACAATATTTTTATTAATATCAAACAATTTTGGTAGTGACCTTGATATTTTTCTTTTTAACAATACTAATCATATTAGATGTTGCAAAACATGTTTCAATAAACTAATATTTACAAGTATTTATCCCTATGCTGTGAGAAAATATCTAGCATGGCAATATTTTACTTTGAAAACAAGCTAAGAAGTATATTTTAGGTGTGCTACAGATAGTTTGTATTCTTTTAAAACCATGAAAGTAAATTTTTTAAAAATTCTGATTTTGACATATTTAAAATATGAATACGTTAATGTGTTTTCATAGACTTCCATCTTATTTTTTTAATATTTTTTAAATCACTTTTACATTCTACTTATATTGTCTACCCATAGCATATGTTTAGTAAAGATCTTTGTAGCAGTGAATAAGTGAATAATTCAGTGCCCTTGAGGATCGGGGAGGCAAACTCTCTTCTAGGCCACTAGTGAAAATAGACATTTTTATAACCTGACAGAGGACATGTGTTGAAAAAATAATGACAGCATGTTCATAATTGTAAGGGATCATGTGTCTCTCACCAGGCCCACCCTCCGTGTCCCCATCTCATTCAGCTCCCTGGAGTGGAAGGTCCTTGTCACTGATACTTTCCTTTCCTTATACACATGTTTCCATCTCTGATTGTGCAGGGTTTCCTCCCACAAGACAATCCTGAGTCTGCAACGGACCCCAGAGCACACATTTCCTCCCAACCAGCCCCTTAAAACCAGCTCCAGCTATAAAATAAGCCTTGTTAACATAGTACCTGAATATAAATGATAAACTAGTGAATAAAACAAAAAAAGAAAGACATAGATACAGAGAACAAACTAGTGGGAAGAAGGAAGAGGGAGGGGCAGTATAAGACCAGGGGATGAAGAGGTACAAATTTTTGTTTAAGCTACAAGGAAATATTGTACAGCACAGGGGATATGGCCAATGTTCTATAATAACTATAAACAGAGTGCATGCTCAGTTGCCTCTGACTCTGCGACCCTAAGAACCATAGGCTGCCAGGATCCTCTGTCCATGGGATTGCCCTTTCCTTCTTCTGGGGATCATCTCAACCCAAGGATGGAACTTGCGTCTCCTGCATCTAATGCATTGAAGGGGCTTCTTTATCCATTGAGCCATTGGGAAAGGTCCCATAAATGGAGTATATAATTTTAAAATTGTGAATCACTGTCTCATAGACTTTATTGTATATCACCTATACTTCAATAAAAAAAGATTTTAAATGAAAATATTTAAACAATAATATAGAAAGTAGAGAGGAAAACACAGGGGAGCTTCCAAGAAAAAAGAAAAAAGCTCTGTGCTGCTCAGTTCAGTTTAGTTCAGTTGCTCAGTCATGTCCAATTCTTTGTGACCCCATGGACTGCAGCACGCCAGGCCTGCCTGTCCATCACCAACTCCCAGAGTTTACTCAAACTCATGTCCATCGAGTCGGTGATGCCATCCAGCCATCTCATCCTCTGCTGCCCCCTTCTCCTCCCACCTTCACTCTTTCCCAGCATCAAAGTCTTTCCCAATGAGTCAGTTCTTTGCATCAAATGGCCAAAGTATTTGAGTTTCAGCTTAAACATCAGTCCTTCCAATGAATATTGAGGACTGACTTCCGTTAGGGATGGATTGGTTGGATCTCCTTGCTGTCCAAAGGACTCTCAAGAACTTTCTCCAACACCACAGTTCAAAAGTATCAATTCTTCAGTGCTCAGCTTTCTTTATAGTCCAGCTCTCATATCCATACATGACTACCAGAAAAATCATAGCTTATACTAGACAGCTATAAGTATAAGTTGGCAAAGTAATGTCTCTGCTTCTTAATATGCTATCTAGGTTTCTCACAGCTTTTCTTCCAAAGAGCAAGCATCTTTTAATTTCATGGCTGCAGTCACCATCTGCAGTGGTTTTGGAACCCAAGAAAAGATAAAATCTCTCATTGTTTCCATTGTTTATCCATGTATTTGCTGTGAAGTGATGGGACCAGATGCCGTGATCTTAGTTTTCTGAATGTTGAGTTTTAAGCCAGCTTTTTCACTCTCCTCTCTCACTTTCAACAAGAGGCTCTTTAGTTACTCTTCATTTTCTGCCTTAAGGGTGGTGTCATCTGCCATCTGTGTATCTGAGGTTATTGATACTTCTCCCAGCAATCTTGATTCTGTGCTGCTATTTAAGAAGGAAAAAAAAAAAAAATGCCCCAGACAAGAGCCCCTCAGCCTCACCTCAGATGCCTTGGCACCAACAGGGAAATCTCTTTTCCTTCAGACGTGGCCATATGCAGGCACTTCTCCCAAAGGCACTGTGATGCCCCCTCAGTCATCCTGAGGGTGAGGTGGCGGGGGAGAAATCTCTTGGCCGCAGGGAAAAATGGCCTGCAAGTAAGTGGACAGGTTGCTTTGGAGCCCTGCACAAGGAAGAAAGGGCGGGTTCTTGCGCCACCTGCCGGCCATGTGATGGCAGAGCAGGACGCTCAGAACAGCATTTGGAGAGAGACATGCTCCCCACCCTCCCCTCAGCCTGCTTGTCCAGGATTGACAAAATTACTAAACGTTCAATGTCCCAACCTCTCTGCTGATGACACTGGTGATGCCCTCCTCCCGTCATGCCAGCTTTCCTGCTGGACATGTGTCTCACCCTTTGGAACCACCTTGAAAGCCCTTGGAACCACCTTCCAAATCCTTGGAAGCCTAGAGAACAAGAGTCTTCAGCTTTTTATGCCACCTGAAAAAAAAATCCCCTCTATTCCATCCCTAGAAAGGAGCTGTGCGTTTCCACCATCAGATTCTCCACTGGATCATTAGCCTGATTATAGAAATGGCCATCGGATGCATGAAATGGTGCTCAACATCACTAACCATCAGGGAAATGCAAATCAAAACCCTACTGAGAGATCACCTTACACCTCTTACAATAGCTGTCATAAAAGTGATTAGAAATAAATGCTAGCAGTAACGTGCAGCAACGGGAACCCTCTTGCAGTGTTGGTAGAAATGTAAATTGTTGTAATTGCTATGGAAAACAGTCTGAATATTCCTCAAAATATTAAAACCATAGTTCAGTTCAGTTGCTCGGGTGTGTCTGACTCTGCGACCCCATGAACTGCAGCACGCCAGGCTTCCCTGTCCATCACCAGCTCCCAGAGCTTGCTCAAACTTATGTCTATCGAGCCAGTGATCCCATCCAACATCTCATCGTTTGTAGTCCCCTTTTCCTCCCACCTTCAATCTTTCTCAGCATCAAGGACTTTTCCAGTGAGTCAGTTCTTCACATCAAGTGAACAAAATATTGGAGCTTCAGCTTCAGCATCAGTCCTTCCAGTGAATATTCAGGACTGACTTCCTTTACAATTGACTGGTTTGATCTCCTTGCAGTTCAAGGGACTCTCAAGAGTCTTCTCCAACACGAAGTTCAAAATCATCAGTTCTTCAGTGCTCAGCTTTCTTTACAGTCCAACTCTCACATCCATACGTGGCTACTGGACAAACCACAGCTTTGACTAGACGGACGTTTGTTGGCAAAGTAATGTCTCTGCTTTATAATACACCATCTAGGTTGGTCACAGCTTTTCTTACAAGAGCCAGCGTCTTTTAATTCCATGGCTGCAGTCACTATTTGCAGAGATTTTGGAGCCCAAGAAAATAAAGTCCATCACTGTTTCCATTGTTTCCCCATCTATTCGCCATGAAGTGATGAGACCGAATGCCATGATCTTAGTTTTCTGAATGTTGAGTTGTTTTAAGCCAGCTTTTTCATTCTCTTCTCCCACTTTCATCAAGAGGCTCTTTAGTTCCTCTTCACTTTCTATCATAGGGTGGTATCATCTGTAGATGTGAGGTTTTCGTTATTTCTCCCAGCAATTTTGATTCCAGCTTGTGCTTCATCCAGCCGCATATATGGAGAAGGAAATGGCAACCCACTCCAATATCCTTGTCTGGAAAATCTCATGGACAGAGAAGCCTGCCTGGTGGGCTGCAGTCCATGGGGTCACAAAGAATCGGGCACGGTTGAGTGACTAACACTTACACTTATTCTGCATATAAATTAAATAAGCAGGGTTACAATATACAGCCTAGACATACTCCTTTCCAAATTTGGAGCCATCTGTTGTTCCATGTCCAATCCTCAATGTTGCTTCTTGAACTGCCTACAGATTTCTCAGGAGGCACGTCAGGTGGTCTGGTTTTTCCATCTCTTAAGAATTTTCCACATGCATTCATGCTCACTAATTCGGTTGTGTCCACCTCTTTTCGACTCATGGACTACACATCACCGGCGTCTTCTGTCCATGGGGTTCTCCAGGCAAGAATACTGACATGGGTTGCCACTTCCTCCTCCAGGGGAATCTTCCAACTCAGGGACTGAACTCACATCTCCTGCATCTCCTGCACTGACAGGAGAATTCCTTATTGCTGAGCCAGCTAGGAAGCCCCTTAAACCAGTCTCTACCTCTTGGGGTCTCAGTTTCCCAATTATACACAGAGTGTTTGGACACAGAATTGCATAGGCACATGCATGGGTAGGCATATTCTCAGGATCCGTCCACACTGGATGGGTTGCTGGTGTGTGTGGGCTCAGGAGACACAGGTGCACAGGCCTCCTAATGTGGGCGGATGCAGGTGGATCTGCAGCAGGAGTGGCTAGGACTCCTGCCGAGGTCCCAGCTGAAACAAGTGGCCATGGGTGGGCCCCAGGACAGTGAGTGCATCTGAAACCCACCTCATTGCACAAACACGCACCCTGGACCAAGGGCTCTTTTCTGCTCAGGAAGTGAACTCTTTGCAGTGCTCCCACATGCAGCCTCTTAAGTACCTCACATCCTCTGGATTCCAGAGGGCAAACATAATTTTACATGCAAGTAGTTCTCAGTGAGGCAATGGGAGTGGAAGTGACATTTACCCATGTACAGGCTCATTTACCCCTTAGGACTAAGTGAAATGAACCCAACCAATGCAACAAGAGTTGAAGTCACATGTTGATTATGGTGCAGTCACATATTGAAGGTCGCTGGTTCAGTTCAGTTCAGTTCAGTTCAGTCTCTCAGTCATGTCTGACTCTGCAACCCCATGAATCACAGCATGCCAGGCCTCCCTGTCCATCACCAACTAAACTCTGGGATTATTGATAATAATCATGGCTTTAAATCTGTCTTATCTCCTAGTAGGCTTTATCATACCTCTCACTGGACCTGGCTTTTTTTCCCCCTCAGAGCTTTCCTGGGTATTCTTGCTCATTTCTCTATGTGAAGCTTAGAATCATTTTATCCAGGAAGTCCATCTGAATGGTTGTTAATTAATATTTCATTAGATGTTAGGCTAATGAGAAGTGACATTTATATGACATTCAATCTGATCATTCAGAACACTGTGTATCTTCATAATGACCCAAGTACTTGCATGTGTGTAGTTTCCTCCAGATGGTGCTGAAGTTTCCTTTATGTTCCCTCTGTAAATATTGGATATCTACACTGGACATGCACCATGAACACAGCAGACATGATTTCCTGCCCTTGGATTTTTGCCTACCTGAGATCATGAAGATATTCCCTTATGTCATCTACCGGTTTTTCCTACCTTTCCACTTAGATTACTATTCACTTGGAAATGACTTTTGATTTTATTCCATCTAGATGGGAAGTTAATTAAAAGCATTTACTTAAAATCTACTTCCCTGCTCTCTGGTACTGAGTCAGTGAGTGAATGAATGAAAGTCATTCAGTCCTGTCTGACTCTTTTCAAGCACTTGGACTGTACAGTCCATGGAATTCTCCAGGCCAGAATACTGGAGTGGGTAACCTACACCTTCTCTAGCAGATATTCCCAAGCCAGAAATTGAAGTGGGGTCTCCTGCATTGCATACAGATTCTTTACCATTGGAGCTATCAGGGAAGTCGCTCTTACTATTTGAGTAATAAAGCAAGTGTTCATACATGGGTAGAACCAGATGTATCTCTAAGACAGAATCAATTTTATTTTTCTTCAGTTCATGTTTGGAGTTGGTGGAAAAGGAAGGAGCCAAGTATGGAATCGTTGTTTGGGCCTGAGAAACCAGAAGCAGTGACATCTATGGGGGTGGGCGCCCGAAGGAACAGAGGAGAGGCAGAAAATCATGGCTGTGGACCCTGCTGATACAGGCATCTTTCAGACATTAAAATGAAGATCAAATACAGTATTGCAAAGCAAAACAAACTAAACAAATCAAAATTAATTTAAAAAATAAAAATAAAATAATAATAAAAAAATTAAAAAAAAAAATAAAATGAAGATAGGAGGTAGGCAGGTGGAGATGAAAGTACCAAGTTGTATCTCTGAGCACCATTCCCTTTACAAATTTAGTTCTATGAAAACAAAAAAGTATTAAGACCCTCCATGTAGTCAAAAATCTGTGTATACTTTACAGTCAGCCCTCTATAACCTTGGTTTAATTTCTGTGGTTTCAAAAACCATGTGACATGTCATAGTATGTATTTCTTGAAAAAAATCCAGTTGTAAGTGGACCTGTGCAGTTCAACTCTGTGTTGTTTGAGGGGTAACTGATTACATAATACAGTTTGTTTATCCGTTGCCCCCTTGATGAACGTTTGGGGTGCATCTCCCTTTTGGCTGTTGTGAATGATGCTGGTATGAATATTCATGTAGAAGCATCTCTTGGAATCCCTACTGGCAATTCTTTTGGATTTAGACCTAGGAATATTATTACCAGGTCATATGGTAATTTTACCTTTTTGAGGAATCTGTGAACTCTTCCACACTGGTTACATTATCTTCCATTCTCCCCAGCAGATACAGGGTTCCAGTGTCTCCCCATGCTCCCACCATTTGTTAATCCTGTGCACTCTTGTTATATTCTGTTGTTGCTGATCTTTACATTGAAGCTATCTCAGATGTGAGGTGGTTTCTCATTGTGGTTTTAAATTGCATGTCTCTAATAACAAATCATGTTAAGTATCTTTTCATGAGCTTAGTATGATCTACATGCAAGAAAACTTAACTTAATGGTATAGTTTTATGATTTCTGACAAAATACACGCAGATACAGCCACCACAGTCAAGATACAGAATGTTTCCATCACCCCAAAACTTCTCTTGTCCTTTTCCCAATCAGTCTGATCAATGCCAGGCAGTCAATGATCTGCAAGTCTTCAGAGATTAAATCTATTTTCTAGGATTTCATAAAAATCGGATCATGTGTTTTCATTTTTGTCTGACTTCATTTGTTTGCCATAATATGCTTTCTGTTGTTGCTTTTTGTTTGTTTTTAAATTTCCTTAACTCATTTCTAATAATAATCAGGTTTCCTAAAAAGGAAATGTCCCTACTTTTTATAACATTTATCAAAAATATATGTATATCATTTTATTTTTTATGCTGTCTGTGGCATTAGTATCTNATCGGTGATATAAGTCCAAGAATATAATAGGATATGCTGTAGCATATAGTTGTATATACATATCCAATAATCTACAGGAAAAGACCTGGTGAGCGGTGAAGGAAATCAATCTCAGAGACCACATGTAGCTAGCTAGGGATACCCAGCTTTGTAGTAGGAACAACTGAGAAGGGGTGTGCTGGCCCTCTGTCCTCAGAGATTCTGGTTTCATGGGTCTGGAGAGGGGTCAGATGTGTCTGTATGTGTGAGAAAAATCAATTGGTATAAAGCACCACTTTCAGATGTATCCACAAAACAGATTCCTGAAGTAATAGCCCTGGTATTTTACCACTGCAGAGAGAAAATGAAAGACTCTAGAAGACCAACAACTAGAGGATATGCAAATATGATGAGTACCTTACAGGCAAAGGTTAGAATGTCCCCACAAGAAGTACAGCACTTAGAACTGCAATTCTGAAAACAGGCACTCACCATCGGGGGATCCTGGCTCCCAAAGGTTGAGATGTAAACTGTGGACCTGTATTCCCCAGGGACTTGGGTCTCCAGGGTCAGAGGTATGTGAACTGTGCTGTGCGGGGGGATGATCCCACAGGGCGTGGGACTAGAGAGCAGCACAGCGGGCACATCCTGATATACCTGGTGGGGGAGAGAAGCTAGAAGGATAAGCAAGCCTCAGGTTCAGTATGAAACCAGTAGCACGTTACATTATTTTGAAACAAGCATTGTCCTGAATCCACAGAGGGTCTTATAATGTACTGTTGTTAAAGCAAGTAAATGGGGATGACCGCCTCAATTCAGCCAAAAGGAACTCTGGCTAGGAGAGGTGCACAAGCCCCAAATCCAAAGTGTGCAACCCAGAAAAGTGCAGAACCATCCACAATGTGAGTTAGCTCAGGACAATGGCTTCCCATGGCCAAATTCCTTGAACAGGCCTTTTGCAACTTCATGCTTTCATCCCTGTCCACTTCACCCCTGTACATTCCATCAGTAGAGGCCACTGGCATTTCCTGAACACATGATACTGCTTTCACCTCCAACCCTTTGCACTTACGGTTACTCTTTCTGCAATGACCATACCCTCTGACCTGCCCTTACTCATCCTGAAATCCCCAGGGGTGTCCGGGCCCTAAAGTCCAGGCACTTCCTTTGTTCTCAGGGAGCATCCCTCAGTCCCTATTCTCAGCTTGCACAATCAACATGTCCATCTTCTCCAAGGGCTATAAACATCTTAGGGCATGACCTGGGCCTCTCTCCTCAATACCTGCCCACTTTCTGGCCCAAAACACATGCTCAGAATATGTTTTTTAAATGGAAAAAACAGGTAGGTGAATGAACAAACATTGTCCATTGTTTACTAGTGTGTGTTCCTAAGAACCTTGTTCTGCAGCACATTACTAAGTTTTTATGTAACACAAATAAAACTTTAAAAATCTCATTGCTGGGAGCCCACACCCAAGCCACCGCCTAGGGTACCCAGTCATCCACCTGGACACTGAAGCTGGCTGCCAGGCCACCACCGCAGTTGTTCAGGTTTGAAAGAAGCCATAACATACAACTCTAAGCCATAGACATAAAAGAGGGACATTTCCTTAAACCAGAGTCACCCCTGAATGAGATCAGGCCTGAGCCTTTGGAGTGGGAGCACTGACTCTAAGACCCTACACTACCAGAGAACTAACCCTGCTGCTGCTAAGTCACTTCAGTCGTGTCTGACTCTGTGCGATCCCATAGACGGAAGCCCACCACACTCCCCCATCCCTGGGATTCTCCAGTCAAGAACACTGGAGTGGGCTGCCATTTCCTTCTCCAATGCATGAAAGTGAAAAGTGAAAGTGAAGTTGCTCAGTCATGTCTGATTCAGCAACCCTATGGACTGCAGCCCACCAGAACTAACCCTAGGAGGTATCAAATAGTGAGAATTCACACAAAGGAAACCACTTGAATACAAGACCTGGCATCACTCAACCACCAGTAGCACTCTGGGAAGGATGCCTCATCCAAACAACAAAAATACAAACCCAATCATCAGCAGACAGGATTACCACCTCACTCACCCTTGCCCATCAGAGGAAAAACAAACAAACAAAAACTCAGCACAAATCTCACCCTATAAGAAACTTATACAAACCACTAGACCAACATTAGGAGGGCAGAATCAAAAGGAAGAAAGAATTCAACCTTGAAGCCTGGATAAAGGAGACCTCAAACACAATAAGTTAAAAAAAAATAATGAAAAGGCAGAGTAATACTACACAAATGAAGGAACAAACTAGAAACACAGAAGTCCAAATAAATGTAGAGGAAATTGTCAAACTACCTGAAAAAGAATTCAGAATAATGATAGTAAAGATGATCAAAAACCTTGAAAATAAAATGGAGAAAGTGCAAGAATCAATTAACAAAGACCTAGAAGAATTAAAGAATAAGCATGCAGAGACAAACAACACAACTACTGAAATTAAAAATACTCTTGAAGGAATCAATAGCAGAATATCTGAAGCAGAAGAACGAATCAGTGAGCTGGAAGATAAAATGGTGGAAATAACTTCTGAAGAGCAGAATAAAGTAAAAAGAATGAAAAGAACTGAGGGCAGTCTCAGAGACCTCTGCAACAATATCAAACACACCAACATTCGAATTACAGGGGTCCCAGAAGAAGAAGAGAAAAAGAAAGGATATGAGAAAATTTTTGAAGAGATTATAGTTGAAAATTTCCCCAACATTGAAAAGGAAATAGTCAATCAAGCCCAACTGGCACAAAGAGTCTCATACTGGATAAACCTAAGGAGAAACATGCCAAGCCACATACTAATCAAACTAACAAAGACTAAACACAAAGAAAGAATATTAAAAGCAGCAAGGGAGAAGCAACAAGTAACATACAAGGGAAACCCCATACATTTAACAGCTGATCTTTCAGCAGAAACTCTGCAGACCAGAAGGGAATGGCAGGATATATTTAAAGTACTCAAAGGGAAAAATCTACAACCAAGATTACTGTATCCAGGAAGGATCTCATTCAAAACTGAGGGAGAAATAAAAACCTTTTCAGACAAGCAAAAGTTAAGAGAATTCAGTACCACCAAATCAGCTTTAAAAAAATGTTAAAGGGACTTATATAGTTAAGAAATATGAGAAGAAAAAAGATCTACAAAATCAACCCCAAACATTTAAGAAAATAGCAATAGGAATATATATATATCAATAATTACTTTAACTCTAAATGGATTAAATGCTCCAACCACAAGACACAGACTGGCTGAATGGATACAAAAACAAGACCCATATATATATATATATGCTGTCTACAAGAAACCCACTTCAGACCTAAAGACACATATAGACTGAAAGTGAGAGGATGGAAAAATATATTCCATGTAAATGTGAAGCAAAAGAAAGTTGGAGTAGCAATCTTCATATCAGACAAAATAGACCTTAAAATAAAGAAGATTACAAGAGATAAGGAAAGACACTACATAATGATCAAAGGATCAATCCAAGAGGAAGACAACAATTGTAAGTATCTATGCACCCAACATAGGAGCATCTCAATATATAAGACAAACTCTAATAGACATAAAAGAAGAAATTGACAGTAACACAATAATAGTAGGAGACTTTAATACCCCACTACACCAATGGACAGATCATCAAAAGAAAAAATTAATAAGGAAACACAAGTCTTAAATGATACATTAGATGAGATGGATCTCACTGATATCTTCAGGACATTCCATCCAAATGCAGAAGAATACACCTTCTCAAGTGCACATGGAACATTCTCCAGGGTAGACCACATCGTGGGTCACAAATCAAACCTCAGTAAATTTAAGAAAATTGAAATCATATCAAACATCTTCTCTGACCATAACACTATGAGACTAGATATCAATTACAAGAAAAAAACTGTAAGAAACACAAACACATGGAGATTAACCAGCAGGTTACTGAAGAAATCAAAAGGGAAATCAAAAAATTTCTATAAACAAATGACAATGAAAACACAACTCAAAACCTATGTGATGCAGCAAAAGCAGTTCTAAGAGGGAAATTTCTAGCCATACAATCCTACCTCAAGACACAAGAAAAACATCGAATAGACAGCCTAATTTTACACCTAAAACAACTGGAAAAATGAACTTAAAAAACCCTCACAATTAGTACAAGGAAAGAAATGATAAAGATCTGAGCAGAAATAAATGAAAAAGAAATGAAAGAAACAATAGTAAAGATTAATAAAACTAAAAGATGGTTCTTTGAGAAGATAAACAAACTTGACAAGGCTTTAGCCAGACTCATCCAGAAAAAAGAGAGAAGAATCAAATCAACAAAATTAGAAATGAAAAAGGAGAGGTTACAACAGACAATGCAGAAATACAAAGGATTATAAAAGACTATTATGAACAGCTATATGGCAATAAAATGGATAACCTTGAAGAAATGCAAAGATTCTTAGAAAAGTTCAAGTGTCCAAGACTGAACTAAAAAGAAATAGAAATTATGAACAACCCAATTACAAGCACTGAAATTGAAGCTGTGATCAAAAATCTCCCCCAAAACAAAGGCCCAGGACCAGATGGCTTCACAGGAGAATTCTATCAAACATATAGAGAAGACCTAATGCCTATCCTTCTAAAACTCTTTCAAAAAATTACAGAGGAAGGAACACTTCCAAATTCATTCT
The DNA here is from genome assembly GCA_006408695.1 of Aepyceros melampus. NCBI lineage: Eukaryota > Metazoa > Chordata > Mammalia > Artiodactyla > Bovidae > Aepyceros > Aepyceros melampus. The sequence goes on along the minus strand of SJXQ01009809.1, from coordinate 56,372 downwards.
ACAAGGCCACCATCACCCTGATACCAAAACCAGACAAAGACAACACAAAAAAAGAAAACTACAGGCCAATATCACTGATGAACATAGATGCAAAAATCCTCAATAAAATTTTAGCGAACAGAATTCAGCAACACATCAAAAAGCTCATACACCATGATCAAGTTGGGTTTATTCCAGGAATGCAAGGATTCTTCAATATACCCAAATCAATCAATGTGATACACCAGGCCCAGGACCAGATGGCTTCACAGGAGAATTCTATCAAACATATAGAGAAGACCTAATGCCTATCCTTCTAAAACTCTTTCAAAAAATTACAGAGGAAGGAACACTTCCAAATTCATTCTACAAGGCCACCATCACCCTGATACCAAAACCAGACAAAGACAACACAAAAAAAGAAAACTACAGGTCAATATCACTGATGAACATAGATGCAAAAATCCTCAATAAAATTTTAGCGAACAGAATTCAGCAACACATCAAAAAGCTCATACACCATGATCAAGTTGGGTTTATTCCAGGAATGCAAGGATTCTTCAATATACCCAAATCAATCAATGTGATACACCATATTAAGAAATTGAAAGATAAAAACCAAATGATAAAGCTCAGCATTCAGAAAACTAAGATCATGGCATCCAGTTCCATCACTTCATGGCAAATACATGGGGAAACAGTGGAAATAGTGGCTGGCTTTATTTTTCTGGGCTCTAAAATCACTGCAGATGGTGACTGCAGCCATGAAATTAAAAGAGTCTTACTCCTTGGAAGGAAAGTTATGACCAACCTAGACAGCATATTAAAAAGCAGAGACATTACTTTGTCAACAAAGGTCCGTCTAGTCAAGGCTATGGTTTTTCCAGTGATCATGTATGGATGTGAGAGTTGGACTGTGAAGAAAGCTGAGTGCCGAAGAGTTGACGCTTTTGAACTGTGGTGTTGGAGAAGACTCTTGAGAGTCCCTTGGACTGCAAGGAGATCCAGCCAGTCCATCGTAAAGGAGATCAGTCCTGGGTGTTCATTGGTGGGACTGATTTTGAAGCTGAAACTCCAATACTTTGGACACCTGATGCGAAGAGCTGACTCATTTGAAAAGACCTGATGCTGGGAAAGATTGAGGGCAGGAGGAGAAGGGGGCAACAGAGGATGAGATGGTTAGATGGTATCATCGACTCAATGGACATGGTTTTGGGTAGACTCCAGGAGTTGGTGATGGACAGGGAAGCCTGGCGTGCTGTGATTCATGGGGTCACAAAGAATTGGTCATGACTGAGCAACTGAACTGAACAAAACTGATAATCTCAACAGATGCAGAAAAAGCCGTTAACAAAATTCAACACCATTTATGATTAAAACTCTTCAAATAATGGGCATAGAAGGAACCTACCTCAACAAAGTAAAGGCCATATATATAGGCCTACAGCAAACATTATTCTCAATAGTGAGAAACTGAAAGCATTCCCCCTAAGATCAGGAACAAGACAAGGGTGTCCACTCTCACCAGTATTATTCAACATAGTTCTGGAAGTACTAGCTACAACAGTCAGAGAAGAAAAAGAAATAAAAAGATCCAGATCGGAAAAGAAGAAGTAAAGCTCTCACTGTTTGCAGATGACATGATACTGTACATAGAAAACCCTAAAGATAGTATCAGAAAATTAGTAGAGCTAATCAGTGAATTTAGCAAAGTTTCAGGATACAAAATCAATACACAGAAATTACTTGCATTTCTATATATTAACAATGAAATATCAGAAAGAGAAATTAAGGAATCTATCCCATTTACCATTGCAACAAAAAGAATTAAATATCTAGGAATAAACTTACCTAAGGAGACAAAAGAACTGTACACAGAAAATTATAAGATGCTGATGAAAGAAATGAAAGATGTAGAGATATTCCATGTTCCTAGGTAGGAAGAATCAACATTGTGAAAATTACTATACTACCAAATACAATCTACAGATTCAATGTGATCCCTACTGAATTACCAGTGGTATTTTTCACAGAACTAGAACAAAAAATTCCACAATTCATATGAAAACACAAAAGACCCCAAATAGCCAAAGCAGTCTTGAGAAAGAAGAATGGAGCTGGAGGAATCAACCTTCCTGACCTCGATTATACTACAAAGCTACAGTCATCAAGACAGTATGGTACCAGCACAAAAACAGAAATATAGACCAACGGAACAAGATAGAAAACCCAGAAATAAACCCATGCACCTATGGGTACCTCATTTTTGACAAAGGAGGAAAGAATATACAATGGGGCAAAGACAGCCTCTTCAATAAATGGTGCTGGGAAAACTGAACAGCTATGTATAAAAGAATAAAATTAGGACACTTCCTAAAATCACACACAAAGATAAACTCCAAATGGATTAATGACCTAAATTTAAGACCAGAAACTCTAAAACTCTTAGAGGAATACTACTAGGCAGAACACTCAATGACATAAATCAAAGCAAGATCCTCCATGACCCACCTCCTAGAGTAATGGAAATAAAAGCAAAAGTAAACAAGTAGGACCTGATTAAACTTAAAAGCTTCTGCACAGCAAAGGAAACTATAAGCAAAGTGAAAAGACAACACTCAGAATGGGAGTAAATTACAGCAAATGAAACAACTGACAAAAGATTAATTTCCAAAATATACAAGCAGTTCATACAACTCAATGCCAGAAAAACAAACAACCCAAACAAAAAGTGGGAAAAGACCTAAAAGACATACAGATGGCTAACAAACACATGAAAAGATGCTCAACATCACTCATTATTAGAGAAATGCAAATCAAAACCACAATGAGATATCACCTCACACTAGTCAGAATGGCCATCATCAAAAAGTCTACAAACAATAAATATTGGAGAGGGTGTGGAGAAAATGGAATGCTTTTGCACTGTTGGTGGGAATGTAAATTGATACAGCCACTATGGAAAATGGTATGGAGATTCCTTAAAAAACTAGGAATAAAACCACCATATGACCCAGCAGTTCCACTCCTAGGCATATACCCTGAGGAACCCAAAATTGGAAAAGACACATGTATCCCACTGTTCATTGCAGCACTATTTACAATAGCTAGAATATGAAAGCAACCTAGATGTCCATTGACAGATGCATGGATAAAGAAGTTGTGTATATATACACAATGGAACATTATTCAGCCACAAAAAGGAACACATTTGAGTCAGTTCTGATGAGTATTCTAATGCACGTATACATAATCTGGAAAAATGGTTCTGAAGAATTTATTTACAGGGCAGCAATGGAGAAACAGACATAGAGAACACACCTATGGACATGGGGAGAGGGGAGGAGAGGTGAGATGTATGGGAAGAGTAACATGGAAACTTACATTACCATATGTAAAATAGATAGCCAACGAGAATTTGCTGTATGGCTCAGGAAACTCAAACAGGGGCTCTGCATCAACCTAAAGGGGTGGGATGGGACGGGAGATGGTAGGGAGATTCAAGAGGGAGGGGATATATGTATACCTATGGCTGATTCATGTTGAGGTTTGACAGGAAATAACAAAATTCTGCAAAGCAATTATCCTTCAATAAAGAATTAAAAAAAAAAACCCACAGTCAAATAGGTTTGACTAACTCAGGGAAACACTTTTCAGAGCCCCCACTTCTGGAAGGAAGGACAGACGGTGCCAGTTTCACCTGCCTGGAGCACCCCATGGTTTTTCTGTACCTGGTCTGGTCCAACTTGACCTAATCATAACTCAACATCCTTCTGTGGCAACGATCTGCCTAGCCTTCCTGGACCCTGAGGCCAAAGGAAAATCAGTAACACTGATTCCACCTTTACCAAATGTTTTGATATCTTATTTATCGTGGACTTTTTGAGATACTTTTGATTTCTTCAAGTGTGGCATGAAAACATTGTCTATCTTGATTACTGTTTTGGTCCCCCTGAGGCTGGTGCCTCGCCCTTTCCCAGCCCAGCTGTGCAGTAACAGCTTCCCCATCACTCTCTGTGACTCAGGCTCTTTCTGAGCTCTGGAGGTGACCATGTGCTGTGAGTAGCCAGCCTGTTCTGCTGTTGAACACCTGAAAGCTAGAAGAAGGTGTCTCCTGTCACCCCCCATTCTTAGCTTCTGGTTTTGTCTCAGAGAAGCCCACAGAATAATTTGAATTCCTTTTTTTAACAGTAGTCCTTTGACTAGTTCATTCATTCCAGTTAATCATCTGTTCCAGGTTAGACGCTGTGCCTGCTCCTCAGATGACTTGGGTTTCCAGATGACGTGGGTTGACCTTCTGGTTACTCTGAACATGAGTCTCTATTTTTCAAGCTTCCATTAAAAAAACATCCTGTCAAGAGCTGAAGACAGCTCTCCAGCACTGCTTTGACAGGTGGCTCTCTCCTTCCTTCGGCTGTGGAGTCCTGCATTTCTCTGATGCCGCCTAAACCTGCCTTGGCTCTGTGGCCTCAACACTGGTCTTTTGGAAGCCCAGTGCACTATTCATTGCACCATGGAGTCACCTCACTGGTTTTTTATTTTGCACTTGTAGCCAAATAAAACCATTTGATTTTCTGCATGAATTTTTATTAAAGTAGTACTTTTAGAATTGAGTTTTAAACCCAAACACTTCCCTGGTAAACTGTATCTCATTAGTCACTTTCCATTTACTCGAGTCTATACAGATATTTTTGAATCATTTTTCCAAGCGTGTTTAAGTACTTAGTCTCCCACCTAGATAGGTTTAATGGCATGTGGACAGAGCCATTTCATAAAACATTAAGGAACAGTTCCTCCTTTCTCCTTCATATATTATCTCTAGCTTTCTGGTACAAAAAGTTCATTTATAAATACTGTATTAGCATATCTTAGTGATTCTGTTCAAGTCACAGCTGTAGACATAAATGAAAACTCCCAGCTCCGCCTTATTTCCCATGCATGGTGAATTCACAGGCAATAATTTGCAGGTGCAACTTCTGCATGTTGGCCTAATTGACCCTTTCCCCTCTTTATCAAAGGCAACTTCCCTCAGAAATTAACAACTGTTTCCACCTGCAGCTGCTCACTCATACAGGGGGCAATCCAGCTGTGGCTTTGTAACCCCACCCCCAGGTTATCCCACAGTTAAAAATCAGAATTACATAGATCATGTGGCCAGGAATACGGCTCTTTCAAAGGACTTCTCTTTCTCACTGAAGGAACTCAACTGATGAAAAGCAACCCTGAAAATGGATAGAGTAACTCGCCTGAGGCAGGACCCGGTAGCATCCTGGGAGGTTGTCATCATTGACAAGCTGGATCGTTTTCTTGTATGGATACTTCAGGAAGCAACGCCCGAAGTCCACCTCTGTATTAACCACGTGGAGGGTAGGCACAATACACCTGCTCGAGGGAAGGAGCCCATTAAAGAATTCAAAAGGATGAAGGGAGCGCTTGTTTACACGTGGAGGACACAGAGTCCTGGGCTAAACACATTTGTCACTGTCGCACAGTAGTTTTCCTCTAATAACTGCATTAATCATTTTCATGTCTTCTCTCCTGTCATCCCTCTCTCCAAGCCCCTAGTAACCACTTTTTTATCAAAAAACGGCTAGAAGCAGGTTGCCTTAAACACTGTCTTCTGTGGGTAATGACTAACATTTCCACTGTTTTTCATATTTGGCCTTTTCTCTGGCGAGGAGCCCCCAGAGCACAAGTTCCTTGGGATAGTGGATCTGTTTCCATGACAAACAGGCCCCGGGCCTCCAGCATGGGGTCCTGACTCGCTGTGACACTTTGGACCAGTCAGAGTCCCCTGAGGACCAGCAACAGCTCGCACCATCTAAATAATGGTAATCATTCAAATTTCCACTCGGATCCGTGGGCTCGGGCAGCTGCTCGACCCAGAACTGGCACTGTGACAGTGGCGTTCAGTGTGAAGAGGGCGTTGTCAGGGAGAGGAGGGAGGCATGGAAGGCCTGTGTGTGCAGACTGGCCTATTATTAGGTGACCTGGGTTTCATTTTGCATCTGTTAAGTCCCCGGGTCTGCCCTGCCCTGCTGCACTTTCACAACACAGTGCCATGGTGAGGAGTGCTGGCGTGTAATCAGTCAGAGCCAGGTTCAGATACTGACCTCACCAAGCACAACCTGGAGCCAGCTACTCTCCCTCCCAGAGTCCCATTTTTGCCCATAGGTAGAAAGAAGATAATTCGAGGGGCTGACATTAGCATCAGCTCTTCCTGGGGATACAAGGAAGTTGTCAGTTGACCCAGTGATTTTGGTGAAGCTTATCCTTTACTACCTGAAACATTTGGGGCTGACAGGACTCATAGCATTTGACTTGGTCACAGAGTATACATGCTAGAAAACCGATAGCCTCCTAGAACCCATCCCTCACCTTTTTAAAATGCAGGATTTTCTACTTAGAGCTGCAGGGAAAAGGCATTGGAAAGTATCAGAATAAAAGAAAAATAGAAAAGAAATGCTAGCCTAGACAAAAGGTCAAACTCTGGGATAGAGAAGACCACACAAAAAAGATTTTTTTCCACTGTTCTTGAACAAATGATTAGCGAAGTCTCTGGAGGGAATATTAAGCAGGTTGTGGCAAGAACTTTTAGGGCTGCCCCCTGACTTCACTCAAGCCCAAGACAGAGGAAATGGTGCTGGTTATGATGACCCCACCAACCAGCATACCTGTACCTTCTTTAAGGTGCATCTTCCTAAGATTCATGAAGGTCCTACATTCTAGGTGCTGGAATACTGCCTGTTTCCTTCGGATGGTATTTTCATACACACTATCAGGCCCCAGACCTGGACACTTGTTTACTTTGGCAAGAGCATGGCCTATGATTTTATTTAGGACCATGGTCAGCATCAGCAGGTGACACACTACGCTGAGAAAGGCTGTAAATTTGGTGAAGGAGACACAGTCAATAAATGTCAGAGCCAGGATCTTAACCTGACTCCAGGACCCACTGTTGCCTCTATTGAAAAAGAGAGACAAGTTGTGATGGTTCTGAGGAGTTTATGATGTTAGTGAGGGCCTCGTTTTGGGGGGCCACTTGCAGCCTGCCTTTAAGTCCTACTGACAATGTCCTGGAGCAGGGCTATGAGCATCACTCTTTCTGCTGCAGGACTCTGGAGTACTATCTTTAAAGATAAAAATAAAAACCAGCAACTGCTCATCTCTTCCTGATAAAATCTTGTCAAGTATATACACAGGAAATCAGGCCCATTAAAGAGCACTATTATACTTAACACCTAACATATACACCCTCCTCATAGCTCCACCAAAGGTGCGTTTTCTCATATAAAACTTGGCCACTCCAATATCAGATTCTTCTTCCTTTCTCAGGAAAGGCAGTAAACTGGTTGGTTGCGCCTGTGCTGCCTTCCTCCCTGAGAGCCAGCCCACTTCTGGTGGCTTAGGGGAGACTGGGAAAGAGAAAGCAGGTGAGCGTGATACCTTGCGGTAATTAGGAGCGCCAGCACTTCGGCCCCGATGCCCTCCACATCTACCACCAGGGCCAGCTCATATTTCTGCACAGTGTTGGAACATAAGGTCACCTGGAAAGAAAAAGGTAAAAAGCTGCTCTTCTAAAAGGCCAGCTCTCCCCCTGCACAGGGGAGAAGGGGCCCAGGAGAGGACCACACAGATGAGTGCAGTTTCTAAGTACTTTATTAGAGGATGTATGGCATTTAACATTTTTAGTTAAACAGGTTCCGTTTCAGGGTCAGGGCATGCTGAGTTGTTTCAAAGGCCAGGTTAGAGTCTAACAAATGGCTTTTGGTATAATAGGTCTGCTGAATTCTGAGGGGGTAGTATCAAAGGAGCCACAGAACTGGTATGAGGGAAAACCAGGCCCTGAAGGACATCAATATCAAACAAACTTTAATTACTGCAATTTAAAGTGTTCCCTATGCCCCTGGGCTACATAAATTCTGAAAATTCAGTACACCAACAAAACACTACAGCTAGATTTCACTTACAGCAAAATAAATGAATATAACCAAGTCAGTGATCGAAATGGTGTGAGAAATAAACTAGCCTTTTTTTTTTTTTAACCAAAACCTTGTTGTTCCTCCCCACCCCCCGTATTCATTATTAGAGCAGAAAATAGGAAACTCTGAAGAAAGGTTAATCCAAGGACAGTATCTGACCAATATATTTTACCCTATATTTATATTTATTGTTGTGAAACTTGACATTTAGGCTTTTGAATCCTTGTCACAATTTTTAATTGCTTTAAATGATTTGTACTGGAAGAGATACTTGTTAAGTGTAGAAAACAGCTCTGGCATAGGTTATGGCTCTTCTATCTATAAATTATGCATCAGGTACTAATTAAAATTTTTTTGGTTGGAAAGGGAATTGTTGGATGCAAATTTGAATCCAGATAGACGTGGTTAAAATGCAGATCAGGAGGGAAAACTGAGGCTTGGAGAAAGCTTTCTGAAATACAAAGGAAAAATAAAGCAAAGAGGGAGTCGCTGATTTGGAAGGAAAACTTGGCAGCTTTGGAGAGAAGCAGCCACTACAGGGTCCAGATTACTGGACTGGCTCTAACCCTGACTTATGTCTCTGAGCTCTGGTTAGAGGAAGTGGTTCTGGCAGAAACCTGCTGGATAGATGCTATCTTCTAGAATCTTCCTGAACTACACGGAAGAAGATCCACAAAAGGGGAGGAATGGTAGGTAAATAGGTAGGTAAATAAAAAGCTAAGCACTACTCTGTAAAAAATAAATTCATTCATTGCAGCTGCACCTCTCCTTGGGCAAGTCACAATTAGCAACTGCTCTGATCTGAATGCTGATGTCCCCACCTCCCACCCCAAATGTATACGCTGAAATCCTTTCTCGACGTGTTGATTATTAGGAGGTTATGAGGTCATGAGGGTGGAGCCCTCTTGAGCAGGATGAGTGCCCCTCTAAGAGGCCCCAGAGAGCTCCCTCGTCCCTTCACCAGGTGAGGGTACAAGGAGACATCAGCAGTCTGAAATCTGAAAAATGGCCTTCACCAGAACTCTACCATGCTGGTACTCTGACCTTGGACTTCCAGCCTCCAGATTGTAAGAATAAATTTCTGATGTTTATAAGCCACCCTGTCTCTGGTATTTTGTAATAGGAGCCCAAATGGGAAGTTACAACAATAGGTGATATCAAACCTCACTGTATCCCTGAAGAAGCCCTTAGAAAAGCTGAAATCTCCTAGAATAGATTTAGGATGAATAAATTCATGGTGAGATATTATGAAGCATTTAAATCAAATCTGGGGGGTAAAACTCACAGCTGAATTAAATGTTGAAAGATAATGACTAAGAGAATATTATCGGGATTGGGAGTTCATGTACACTCATGGCTAATTCATGTCAATGTGTAACAAAACGAATACAGTATTGTAAAGCAAAACAAACTAAAAAATAAAAATTAATTAAAAAAAAAAAAGAGAATATTATCACCTTAGCTGTGAAGTCATGTTTGTTTTTCTTTTCCAGAAAAGAAAAAATCATTTAAATTTAGCAGCCTTCAGTGTTGCTAGACCCAACTGCTTCGAGAAGCAAAAGTAAGTGATGGGAGACAGCGAAAACCTTTCTCAGTTAGCTTTGGAACAATTCTGCTGCGGGCACTAGGAGGCCATAAGCCAAGCGTCACACTGTGGACCTTAAAGCACTGCTGGGAACATCACGTCCACATTCACCAGGAAGCTCAGATTCAGGTTAAAAATTTGAATAAACTGGATATCATCTGGGGCATAAACCTGGATACTTACTAGCATAAATTATTTGAGTCTAATGGAGGACCTGATTGTCAATGAACTCTTAGTACTGATGAGTGAACTATTGATGAGTGAACGATTAGGCACAGAGCAGGGATTTCAGCAGAAATTGCTAGAATCCACTGCTCTGATACAGACAATGCATTCAGACTGATGGAAACCTCCTGAAGCAGTCAGTGTCAGTTCTTTGGCCCAATCTATTTGTATCTGGTTTCTTTTGCCACAGTAGTTTACTTCCTTGTAGAAATAGACCCACTTTTCCATGTGAATTAGAGGCACTCCCTCTCATTGACACCGGGCATATAAAGCAAACGCTAGATGTGGTCTTAGTAACTATTTGACAGTTCAGCTGTATGGCTACATGTGCTGGAAGGCTGAGCACTTTACCCTGATAGCAGCAAATCCCTGGGAGCGAATGGTGCCGCAGCTGGGGGTTATGGTGAATTCTTTTGGTCTTATTACAGGTAATTCATCCTTGTTCCAAAATGGTTTTTGATTGTCTGAATATTGCTCACAACTTGAAATGCTTTGCTGGCCAACGCCATCCCCAGGGACACGCAGTTGAAGGTCATGGGGACCAAAGAGGTATTATTGAGGGAACATATCAAGGTATGAGGAAACCCTGGAAAACAAAATATAAGGTGAGAAATAAATGCCCTATGATAGCTTCCCTTTAACTTCAACCTCCCCTCTCAGTGCCAAACCTCTTAAATGAATTGGACAGGCAATTCATCACTGCTATTTATTTCCAGCTCTCCCCAGTATTGTTTTCAGTTGCACAACCAATAATACATTTCACTCATTCATTCAATGAGTACTTATTATGTACTTACTATGTAACAACAATAGACATTAAACAAACCACTCTGTCATCATCCAGACCCCTCTCCAGAGGCAGTCTCTATAATCAGTTTGTTGAGTAATCTTCTAGAAGCACATTTTGCATTTGATTTTTACATAGAAATACAATTTCCCCCAAAGAATAGCAGTATATTTGCTCTTTTTATTTGCTGGTGTGTGAAAGGAGAAGCCCACGCAGTTTTGCTTGCTGTGTGACCCAGAGCCTGCCAACACATTATATAATTCATCCTAGACTTGTCTGAGGCTCTTGCTCTTAGAGTGGATGACACAAAATCGAATAATAGCCTCTCCTGAGAGAGACTTTACGGTCTGCTTTTGAGCTGGCCAAAGCTCTCACCTCCCTGAGACAAAACTGCTTTTCAGTGTTATTTCTAGCCCTCCTACATTCAGTTCAGGGAGACTCGTGCTCCTTTCCTAAGAGCTGTGGCTCCTCCTTGCCTGGCAAGCAATAAACCAAACTCTGATTTTGGATTCCCTGGGTGGTCATTGTATCTGCTACCATTTTCAGAACAAGAATGATCTAAAACCAAAAGAGAATAAACATACATATTTCCACTGGATGTAAACACTTCTCTTTCTATGTTGAAACCTACTGTGAAAAAATACAACTGGTCTCCTGGAGTAACTGCTGCAGTACTGCTGGGGATATTTTGAACTGATCTACTTCTCCCCGTCTGAGCCTTTGTCTACACATTAGGACTGTTGGAGGAAACACATCCACGTCCCCTTATAATTTCGCACCTCCTTGGAAGAGACATTTTATGGAAGAATTGAGTGATTAAGGGCACTTGAAAGATTATTCTTGGAAATTCTAGAGATACTGCTAGAAAGTCATTTTCACAATCATATAATTGCTTCATCTGACTTCTCTGAACTTTTTCAAAATGACTCTTAAAACTACAGATTCTTCCTTATTTTACCTTACCATTTATAGCATACTCTTCAAATGTGTGGTGTAATTTGGAAGTGGAGCCTATAAAGGTTCACATGTGTCTTTCCAAACCACTGCCCAGACTACGTTCCTGAATCTGTAAGTTTTTCTGAGAATAAAGTCAATTAAAACCTACTAGCTAGAACAATTCCTTGTACAACTACTTGTAATAGCTTGTATTGCTTGTGTAGAAACCCCCCAAAAGAGGATATTGCTTTATTAAAGATCAAACATTCATTAATACAAATGTTATTCCCAGGTTTCTGGCTGCATCAAATCCGAATTACCATTCTATTGTCCATCTGAATGCAAGTACTTTACATCTAATACATTTTAAAAAATCGACATCTATGTGCCTTTTCTTCAAATAATTGACAACACATTTGGCCAGAATGCCTCAAAGACTCAAAGAGACACCTTCATATCTCTCCCAGTACTTAAATAATGATTTAAAAGATTGCAGTCTCAGGAGGTTTGATTCTCATTCAAGATGTGCATTTTCATCTGACCTAGAAAGCCCCGAAGAAGAAACTTAAGGAAACTAGGGGGGAAAGATCACAAGGCTGCAAAGGAAAATTTTCAGTTCTGACAGCTGGAGATCTTAAGTGGAAATCTGCTAAAATAATCTTTCAGAAATCAGTGACCTTCAGCAATAGATTGCTTTTCTAAGATCCTCAGAAGCAGCAGACTCTATACGAAGTTGAAAGATTCTGCTCGTGAGTGACAGAACAAGATTTTGCAACATACCTGGTATTACTGAGTTTCACACTTTACCTTGTATACTTTCATTCTTATCATTCTGCCATATTACTCTCATTGCTACCTTAAGGTCATATTAATCCTTAATCCTTCTAATATCCGCTGTTGTGTTTCCCTTTACTGCTAATGATCCTTTACTCAAATCTAGGCTTTGCTTATGCCTACTATAATCCCTTCTGCCAATCTTTCTAAGAACTTCCTATGATCACAACAATTAAGCTTTGCCCATAACTCTCTGCTTTACACCCTCCTAAAGTTAACTTAAATACTTCTCCTTGAGTAAACTACTGCTAGTTCATACTAGGCCATGTGTATTTTTTGATGCTTATATTTATTTATCCCAACAACTTTGCCCTCAAACCCTAACTTCTCTGGATAAATTATCTAATGGTCAAGTCCACTGAGAACCCAGAGCCTTCCAGGTTTCTCATTCTCATTCAGCAAGTTCTTGTACCTCCTGAAAAACAGTGACTTTGCAGATACGTACCCTGCTGCATTTGAGCTATCACATGGCATACCATTGATGATTTGGTCCATTTCATTCCTTGATCAATCTGAGTAGTTATCAACACCCCTGTGTTCCTTCAGGGACAATCACTACCCAAATTCTATGATTTAACTCTCTCAATACTGTAGTGTTAGTCAAACTAATTAATTATTAGGTATGTCATCCAGCATCCAATCCTACCATCACCACAATCTCCAGCAGTTCAGTTCAGTCGCTCAGTCGTGTCTGACTCTTTGCAACCCCATGGACTGCAGCATGCCAGGCCTCTCTGTCCATCACCAACTCTCAGTTTACCCAAACTCAGCTCCATTGAGTCACTGATGCCATCAAACCATCTCATCCTCTGTCATTGCCTTCTCCCACCTTCAATCTTTCCCAGCACCAGAGTCTTTTTCAATGAGTCAGCTCTTCACATCAGGTGAACAAAGTATTGGCGTTTCAGCTTCAACATCAGTCCTTCCAAAGAACACTCAGGACTGATCTTTAGGCTGGACTGGTTGGATCTCCTTGCAGTCCAAGGGGCTCTCAAGAGTCTTCTCCAACACCACAGTTCAAAAGCATCAGTTCTTTGGTGCTCAGATTTCTTTATAGTCCAACTCTCACATCCACATATGATTACCGGAAAAACCATGCCTTGTGACTTGATGGACATTACAGCAAAATAATGTCTCTGCTTTTGAATATGCTGTCTAATTTGGTCATAGCTTTCCTTCCAAGGAGCAAGCTCTTTTAATTTCATGGCTGCAGTCACCATCTGCAGTGATTTTGGAGCCCCCCCAAATAAAGTCTGACACTGTTTCCACTGTTTCCCCATCTATTTCCCATGAGGTGATGGGACCAGATGCCATGATCTTAGTTTTCTGAATGTTGAGCTTTAAGCAACATTTTCACTCTCCTCTTTCACTTTCATTAAGAGGCTCTTTGGTTCTTTTTCTCTTTCTGCTGTAAGGGTGGGGTCATCTGCATATCTGAGGTTATTGATATTTCTCCTAGCAATCTTGATTCCAGCTTGTGCTTCATCCAGCCTGGCACTTCGCATGATGTACTCTGCATAGAAGTTAAATAAGCAGGGTGACAATATACAGCCTTGACGTACTCTTCTCCTATTTGGAACCAGTCTGTTGTTCCATGTCCAGTTCTAACTGTTGCTTCCTGACTTACACACAGATTTCTCAAGAGGCAGGTCGAGTGGTCTGGTATTCCCATCTCTTTCGGAATTTTCCACAGTTTGTTGGGATCCACACAGTCAAAGGCTTTGGCACAGTCAATAAAGCATAAATAGATGTTCTTTTGGAACTCTTTTGCTTTTTCAATGATCCAGCAGATATTGGCAATTTGATTTCTGGTTCCTCTGCCTTTTCTAAAACCAGCTTGAACATCTGGAAGCTGACAGTTCACTTATTGTTGAAGCCTGGCTTGGAGAATTTTGAGCATTACTTTACTAGACTATGAGATGAGTGCAACTGTGCAGTAGTTTGAACATTATTTGGCATTGCTTTTTTTGGGGATTGGAATAAAGACTGACCTTTTCCAGTCTTGTAGCCACTGCTGAGTTTTCCAAATTTGCTGGCATATGGAGTGCAGCACTTTCACAGCATCATCTTTTAGGATTTGAAATCACTCAACTGGAATTCCATCACCTCCAGTACCTTTTTCGTAGTGATGCTTTCTAAGGCCTACTTGACTTCACATTCCAGGGTGTCTGGCTCTAGGTGAGTAATCACACCATCGTGATTATCTGGGTCATGAAGATCTTTTTTGTACAGTTCTTCTGTGTATCTTGCCATCTCTTCTTAATATCTTCTGCTTCTGTTAGGTCCATACCATTCCTGTCTTTTATTGAGCCCATCTTTGCATGAAATGTTCGCTTGGTATCTCTAACTTTCTTGAAGAGATCTCTAGTCTTTCCCATTCTATTGTTTTCCTCTATTTCTTTGCACTGATCACTGAGGAAGGCTTTCTTATCTCTCCTTGCTATAGCCATACTTTAAATATTTTAGATACCAACCAATAGTACTATTACCTCTTACCTACTTTATGGTAATTACAATATCCTAACATCATCAGTACCAGCAGACCGTGGGATGCCAAATCTAGATCTTTATCTGTAACCAAGTAAACGCCACGTCTCCACCACTAGTCCATAACTGATGCCTCTTCAGGAATGGGCCTTGGTGCCCATAAGGGGATGAAATTATCAACTTCAGTTACCCTAATGTACTCCCCAGCCCTACTACAATCCCTGCAGACCTTGCTTAACTCCACACAATATATCCGTCATCCTGAAATAATTTAAGAAGTCCTCCAATGTCTGGCTGGCTTCTGTAACAGTTCTTTTCTCTCTTGCTTCTGGAACTACCAATGTACACCTCGATTAGTCTTTCATCCTTGAGCCAGTAACATGCTTTATTTTATCTCTCTCATCAAAGCCCTCCCTGCATAGGTGGGGTAATAATTAGAGAGCTTCAAACAAATAATTCTCCAATGAACCATGTTTCTTTGTGCTAGGAGGCCAATCTACCTGGAGAAATACATGATACCTGGTATTGGAGTCATGAGGACTCTAGTTCCAATTCTGGAATTTGAAAATATTATCACAAGATAATTTTGAAAGATTGTTACAAAACTGTTCTTAACTTTGGTCATTACAGTGCAGAATCCAGAAGCACAGAAAATAGCTTAAATTCACTGACCCAAGTGTTATAAAAATCAAACAGCCTTAGATTTCCTGTTGGCAAGAAAAAAGGGTATGCTATTGTTAACTTTTCTTGTCATAACAGAGAGAAGATTAAGGAATCCATCTCCAGACTCAAAGAAAAGGCAACTTGGGTTTTGAAGGTAGACTCAGGAGAGTAAGTTCTCAGATCTCAGACTTGGGTAGTCTTGGGTCATGGCTCTGTGGCGTCTTCTAGCCTCTCACATCACAAGAGTCTAGCTTCTGATCGCCTCTTACTGTGCCTCTGTCAGTTACCCTTCAAGCTCTAGGTCACTTTCATTTTCCTTCAAAGGAGTCTATCGTTCAAATATGCCCTACAGATTTGTAAACATCTCTCTAGCCATTTTCGCATGCTACATGAAAAGACATTCAACTTCATTTACGTAAACTTTTTTATGTCATGTGCCTTACCCAATATAACAGGTCAGGGTGGGGGCACTGTATAAATACATGAGCTCTGAATTTTCAAAAACGTTTACAACACCCACATGTTAAAGCAATTTATAAAGGCATTACGATTTTTCTGAAGAACTATTTATCCCCAAGTTAGATGGGCCAACTTGAAATGAAGCAAAAGAATTAAAAGTCAAAGTGGAAACCAATAGAGCAAAATGGAAATAATTAAGGAATAAAGATTCAGACTATGGTTTCTCAATTAAAAAAAAAATTATCACCTCCTAAAAAGAACCTTTGTGATGAACTAATTTTATATCATCAAATCAGTTAATTAAATATGATTTAAATTAGACTCAATTCTCTCTAACAAGAGAAATAAATACCAAGGAAAAAGATTCTGTTGGGTAGGGTGGACCTTTGGACACAAACCATTGTTATATCTAAGTTTTCTCAACCCCTAGGAATCAATTTTTGCTTCTCTAGGTGCAACTGTCAACATCCAAGCTGACAAAATATGATTTAGATAGATCTCAATTGAAATACTAATTCTGCTACTGCTGTGTGACCTTTGGGAGTTATTTAACTTTCCAGTGCTCAGATGTTCTATCTTTAAAATGGGAACCTTAAAGAGTGCTTCCCCCTAGGATTGCTAAAGTGTTTAAACATCATATTTCATATTATTGGTGACGTGAGGTGAAGTTGCTCAGTCGTGTCCGACTCTTTGCAAGCCCATGAACTGGGGCCTACCAGGCTCCTCAGTCCACGGAATTTTCCAGGCAAGAATACTGGAGTGGGTTGCCATTTCCTTCTCCATATTATTACTCATTATTATTCATGAGTATAATTATTCATATTATTACTTAGAAGCAATTGGAGTACAAGAAAGAACCAATTAATAAGTAAATTTGCTTCCACTGTTATCATTTGTATTATTAGGGAAGTTCAGATGGGAGAAAATGAGTCAGGGAAGCAAGTGAGTAAAAAGTCTACAACAATAAAGAAGAGTCTTCAATTTGAAGTGATAAAACACCTGACTTAAACCACCATTGAGTTCACTTTAAATTTGAGAGCATCTCTGTTGACAGGCTGTGTAGCCAAAGTGGCAAGTCAAAATCTGCATTAAAAGAGTGTTCAGAATGTTCAGATAGTGGAGTGAAACATAAAGCATTCTGTTGTTCTATTGCAGGAAGTGGGGTGGACACTCGTGGCCTGACAACTGCTAGCGTCCAGCACATGGCTAAAATGTTCACCTAAAAACTAGGAAATGGCACCAAAGTGCTAGAGAGGAAGAACAATTCTAGAACCTCTTAGCTATTGCCCACACAAAATGGTAAGAGAAATTCTTGGTAAACCTTCTCCCTCCCAGGTAGAGGGAAAAGGAATTTTTCTCAATATCTAATTTAAAATGGAAAAGTACTCACCAAAGGAAACATCACCAAAATGCAGAGCAGGAACATTAAAATGGAAGGTAGGTCCAATGACGCAGCCTCTGGAAGTAAGAATATACATTGAGGGAATGGAGAGAGAATCCAGTGAATTCAAGGTCACAGTCAAGAAGTGGGCAGAGAGTGAGCACTGAAAACCATAATTTGGCATTTAATCAATTAAGCATCATCTAGGACTCACAGAAACTGTGAGATGATGGTCAATCACAATGGTTCTTAAAATTCCTTTACAACTCTCAAACCTTTGGGTTTTAGCAAATGATGCTATGGTTAACTTATCACCATATTCCTACCAGTGATGAGGCAGAGAAGACATCGCTGAACTAATGGCACAAAATGTTAATGTGGATGAGATACACAGCCAGAAAAGTTACTAACTCAGACAAGAAAAAATTGTAGGTCTAATCCAGGTATAGACATCAAAGACTATCAATGATACCAGTATTCCTTGGCCCACACTTTTATAAATCTGTTTTAACCCAGTTCCTACCACCAACTAGCCGTGATCTTGGTCAATCACTTTACCTCTGCAGGTCTCAGTTTTTTTCCTAACATATAAAAGAGAAGATGGGAATAAATGGGCTTCAAGGACTCTTTAGCTGTTGATTTTCTGTTTCCCTCTCATGCAAGGCTCTTGCAGTGATGATCTTGGAATGATGCTCTAGCTTAAAATAAATAATAGAGATCCCATAGCTTCTAGCTGACTTCAGGTGTGGTAGATAGTATAATGGTCCCCAAAGATGTCTATGTGCTAACAACCCCCAAAATCTATAAATATATTAGGTTGCATGGCAAAGAGTAATTAAGGTAGCAGAAGGAATTGAAGTTGCTAATTGACTGAACTTAAAATAAGGAAATTGGGCTTACCAGGTGATGCTACTGGTAAAGAACCCGCCTACCAATGTAAGAGATATAAGAGATGCGGGTTCAGTCCCCAGGTTGGGAAGATCCCCTGGAGGAGGCATGGCAGTCCACTCCAGTATTCTTGCCTGGAGAAGCCCATGGACTGAGGAGCCTGGAGGGCTACAATCGATAGGGTTGCAGAGAGTTGGACATGACATAAGTGACTTAGCAGGCATGCATGCAAGATATGGACATTAGCCTGAATTATCTAGTTGGGTTCAATGTAATCACTAGGGTCTTTAAAATCAGAACATGGAGGCAGAAGACAAGGTAGGAGTGAGCAAAGTGAGAAGGACTCAGCCAGCTTTTGCTAGGTTTGAAGATGGAAGAGGGAGACCATGAGCTAAAGACTGTGGGCAGCATCAAGGAGCCGAACAAGGTTAGGAAACGAATGCTCCCCAAGAGCTACCATAAACAAACACAGCCCTGGCCAATACTTTGATTTTAGCTCAGTAAGACCTGTGTTGGACTTAGAATAATATATGTGTATTGCTTTAAGCTACTGAGTTTGTGGTAATTTGTTACAGCAGCAATAGAAAACTAATATATCAGGTATTTGCTTATTCTTGCCTTTTCCCATGGTCCATGTCCCTAAAATCTCTAGACCAAAGCTAAGAACTGAAATAATTCCCCATTTGTGTGCCAGGCTTTCAAAAGTTAGAGACACACCAATACCAGAAATCCCACTAAGCCTGAGTCTTCTAATCCACCCATGGTGATGTAGGTGTGTCATACCACGCTGAATGCACTTGGTGCCCCAGTGATACTTCCGGCTGCTAGAGATCTGACTATAATATGTTGAGAGGCTCCTGCAAGCCTGGGAGGAGAGATGACTACAAAGACTCAGTGCAGGAAGTTTTGATTCTAAAAGCCTTTCCCAGGACCATCTATTCTATTTCATGCTAATAATCCAAAGTGGTTTCAAAAGGAGTGGCTGGTACTCAGGAGGAATTAGGATCCAGCTGAGAATGAAGTCAAATGAGCCTACAGATTAGATACTTGACTTGTAAAAAAAAGTTTTGGGGAGGCCAAAGTAACAAATAGATCAAAAGTGTCTGCGGTGCACAAAAGCATAAAGAAATAGGAAAGAAGATCACAAAGTTGCACAATGCAGTCGTTTAATCAGTGAAGCAGGAAAAAACCAGAGTTAAATCGCATTGGTTCAAAGGCACATATAACTAAGGGAACGGCAGCTGAATACCAACTGGGCTTAGACGCTGTCATATCCATTCAAACAGGGATTCTGAATATTAGGACAGTCTCTGCCAAGATGGTACCCAACACCAATGCAGTGGTCTGTTAAATTAGAATTTTAAAGACTAAGAGATAGAGTGATTGAATTATTATGATGTTATGTAAAACAGGTTAAATGAAAAATATGCTACAGTTAAACTTCATAAAGTCACATATGTAAAAATAGGAGAGTACAAAATTGCTTATAGGTAATTTTTAAAAATCACTTCAATTTTACATGGTTGTTTATCCAACCACTTTAAGCACTGTGTCATGCAGCTGGAGAAATAAACAGAAATAGAAAAAAATTCAGCAATAGTTTTGATAACTTTCAAGGTATACTAGCAAAAATTATGTGGTATTGAGGGAAGAAGATTACCTGATGGTAAAAGAATAAGAAATAAAATTTCAGAATCCACAATATAAACTTAATAGAGACTTCCTGGGCTATAAGGCCCGAGAGAGTATCCCTGGCAAAGTCATAAGTAAAATGAGTATTACTGTGTGGAGCTGAAAATAAATAATAAATTACACACATATTTCAACCTTTATCATAGACATTTATTTGTGACACCAGATATTTACCAAGTTTTCAAAATTACTGTTTGTGGTATGACATGCTAGAACAATTCTGGACAAATGCAATTTAGACAAGAATATTTCTCTTAGCAATTTGTAATTAGTTTTAGGATGAAATAAACATTCTTTCCACAGATTTTCCTTTCCTTTGCAAGAAATAAGGAGTGAACATGCAAAAAAAAAGCATGGGAGCTGGTATGAATGGTAAGGTCCAGAGACTTTAAGAGACCTAACCTTCACAGAATACCTGCAGTATTAACTAGTCCAAACTTACTTGTGAGAAGGTTCCTAGAAGATTTCTAAACTCTGTTATTCACAGTGGAAAACCCAAGTACATTCTGATCTATTCAGATATTGCTGCTGCTGCTGCTGCTAAGTCACTTTAGTCGTGTCCAACTCTGTGCGACCCCATGGATGGCAGCCCACCAGGCTCCCCCGTCCCTGGGATTCTCCAGGCAAGAACACTGGAGTGGGTTGCCATTTCCTTCTCCAATGCATGAGAGTGAAAAGTGAAGTGAAGTTGCTCAGTCATGTCCAACTCTTTGCGACTCCACGGACTGCAGCCTGCCAGGCTCCTCCGTCTATGGGATTCTCCAGGCAAGAGTACTGGAGTGGGGTGCCAGTGCCTTCTCCTAGTGACACACAACACTACATAGTGCATGCTTGGGATCGTTAGGAGAAGAGAGGAGAGATTTTAAAAATTCACCCATGAAATGACAGAACTATTATTCAATATTACAGGCTCTTGGAAATTAAAAAAAATAGCCTCATTCAAACATAATTCATATGCTATAAATTCACCCATTTAACAGGTACCATGCTGCAACAGGCACATCCTTCTTTCTTTTCTCGTTCGTTTTTATGGTCTCAATAATATGCCATTGTGTGAACAGACCACGTTTTATTTATCCATTCATCAGCTGGGAGACACTTGGATTATTTCCATCTTTTGGCTACTAAGAATAATACAGTGTTAAAAATTCACATGCAAGTTTTTGTGTGGATTTCAATTTTAATTTTTCTTGGGTAGGTATCTAGGAATGGATTGCTAGATTATAAGGTAATTCAAAGTTTACCTCTTCGAAAATCTCTCAGACTGTTCCAAAGTGGCTGCAAATTTTACATTCCCACCATCAGTGTATGAGGCTTCTTATTTCTCTACATTCTCTACAACACTTGCTATTTTCTATTTTTGAGTTTTAGCCATCCACACAGGTATGAAGTTGTATCTAAATGGGGTTTCTATTTGTATCTCCTTGATGATTAATGATGTTGAGAGTCTATTCATATGGTATTAGTTATTTGCATATCTTTTTTAGAGAAAAGTCTGCTCAGACGGTTTGCCCATTTTTAACTGGGTTGTCTTTTTGTTATTGAGTGTTAGTGTTCTGTATATATCTTAGGTAAGTAAGTAAGTAAAGTCACTCAGTCGTGTCCGACTCTTTGTGACCCCATGGACTGCAGCCCACCAGGCTCCTCAGTCCATGAGATTCTCCAGGCAAGAATACTGGAGTGGGTTGCCATTTCCTTCTCCAGGGATCTTCCCGACCCAGGGATCGAACCCGGGTCTCCTGCATTGGAGGCAGACGCTTTAATCTCTGAGTCACCAGGAGTTAGACGCCCCTTTTCAGATATATGATTTACAAATATTTTTCCCATTTTGTAGTTTGCTTTTTTCATTTTCTTAATAGTGTCCCTTGAAGCACAAGATTTAAAAATTCTGATGAAGTCTAATTTACTTACTTTTCCTTTGATTGCTTATACTTGGTGTCATATTTAAGAAATCTTTGCCTAATCCAAAATCATGTATATTTGCACCTATGTTTCATTTTAAAAGTTTTATAGTTTTAGTTGTTACATTTAGGTCTTTGGTCTATGTGTATGTTAGTCGCTCAGTCATGTCCCACTCTTTTGTGACCCCATGGACTATACCCTGCCAGGCTCCTCTGTCCATGGGATTATCTGAGTAAGAATACTGGGGTGGGTTGCCATTCCCTTCTCCAGGGCATCTTCTTGACCCAGGGATTGAACCCAGGTCTCCTGCATTGCAGGCGGATTCTTTACCGTCTGAGCCACCAGGGAAGTCCATATTAATTCCATATATGGTGCAAGATGGAGGGGGTTCCATGGAGCTTTATTCTTTTCAATGTAGATATCCAGATGCTCTAGCATCATTTGTTGAAAATACTATCCTTTTTCGCATTGAATTTTCTTGATACTCTTGATAAAAATAAACTGACCATAACCATATGAATTTATTTTTGGAATCTCAATTCTGTGCCATTGATCTACATGTCTATCTTAATACAAGTATAACGCATTCTTGATTACTGCATCAAAACTATAGTATGTTTTGAAATGGGATATAGAAGTTCTCCAAATTTAGGGGTTTTTTAAAATTATTTTGGCTATTCTGGATTTCTTGCCTTTCCATATAAACTTTAATATCAGCTCATCAATTACTGCAAAAAGGACACCTGGAATTTTGATAGAATCATGTTGAATCTATACATCACTTTGTGAAATTTTGCCATCTTAGGTTAATATTAAGTCTTCTAATCTATGTTACTTATTTTGGTCTTCTTTTAAATTCATTTTCAATGAGGTTTTGTAGTTTTCAATGTGCAAGTCTAACACTTTTTTTTGTTACATTTATTCTCAACTAAACCTATATGCAGGTCAGGAAGCAACAGTTGGAACTGGACATGGAACAACAGACTGGCTCCAAATAGGAAAAGGAGTACGTCAAGGCTGTATATTGTCACCCTGCTTATTTAATTTCTATGCAGAGTACATCATGAGAAATGCTGGACTGGAAGAAACACAAGCTGGAATCAAGACTGGAATCAAGAAATATCAATAACCTCAGATATGGAGATGACACCACCCTTATGGCAGAAAGTGAAGAGGAACAAAAAGCCTCTTAATAAAAGTGAAAGAGGAGAGCGAAAAAGTTGGATTAAAGCTCAACATTCAGAAAACTAAGATCATGGCATCCGGTCCCATCACTTCATGGGAAATAGATGGGAAACAGTAGAAATAGTGTCAGACTTTATTTTGGGGGGCTCCAAAATCACTGCAGATGGTGATTGCAGCCATGAAATTAAAAGATGCTTACTACTTGGAAGGAAAGTTATGACCAACCTAGTTAGCATATTAAAAAGCAGAGACATTACTTTGCCAACAAAGGTCCATCTAGTCAAGGCTATGGTTTTTCCAGTGGTTATATATGGATATGAGAGTTGGACTATGAAGAAAGCTGAGCACCAAAGAATTGATGCTTTTGAATTGTGGTGTTGGAGAAGACTCTTGAGAGTCCCTGGGACTGCAAGGAGATCCAACTAGTCCATCCTAAAGGAGATAAGTCCTGGGTGTTCACTGGAAGGACTGACGCTGAGGCTGAAACTCCAATACTTTGGCCACCTCATGCAAAGAGCTGACTCATTGGAAAAGACTCTGATGCTGGAAGGGATTGGGGGCAGGAGGAGAAGAGGATGACAGAGGATGAGATGGCTGGATGGCATCACGGACTCAATGGATGTGAGTCTGAGTGAACTCCGGGAGTTGGTGATGGACAGGGAGGCCTGGCGTGCTGCGATTCATGGGGTTGCAAAGAGTCGGACACGACTGAGCGACTGAACTGAACTGAACTGAATGGCCTTGGGTAGAACTTTCAATACAATGTTAAACAAAACCAACTTCCAGTTTTATTTTTCTCTATTATTTTTATTTTTTATTTCATTAATTTCCACTCTAATCTTTATTATTTTCTTCCTTGTGCTTGCTTTGTATTTAGTTAGCTCTTCTTTTTCAAGTTTCATAAGGTAGAAATTTAGGTTATTGATTTGAGATCTTTTTTCTTTTTAAATACAGGCACTCACAGCTATCAACTTCCCTCAAAGCACTACTTTTACCATATCTCATAAGCTTTGGTACTCTGTTCTGCTTTTACTTATCTCAAAGTATTTTGTAATTTCTTTCTCTGACCTATTGGTAATTTAGGAGTGTTTTTTAATTTCCACATATTTGTAAATTCTCTACATTTTCTTCCACTTTTGATTTTTCATTTTATTCCTTTCTAGTTGAAGAACACACTCTGCATGATTCAAATTTTTAAAAATTTATTGAGAGTTGCTTTATGGCTTCATGCATGGTCTATTCTGGAAAATGCTCCACATGTACCTGTTGGGTGGCGAGTTCTACAGATGTCTGTTAGGTCTAGTTGGTTTACGGTATTATTCAACTCTTCTATTAAGATATTCTGGCAAGCTGTTCTATCCATTATTGAAAGTAGGGTAGTGACATCTCCATTTATTACTGTTCAATTACCTATTTCTCTCTTCCATTATGTAAGCTTCTGCCTCATGTATTTTTGAGCTCTGTTGTTAAGTGTGTCCATATTTATTTTCTCATAGTTCTGTGGGCTGGAAGTCCAAGATCAACATGTTGGCAGGGTTGCTTTCTTCTGAGGAACTTTCTCGTTCGCTCACAAATGGATACCTTCTCCCTGTGTCTGCCCACAGTCTTTTCCTATTTGTGTATCTGTCCTAATGTCCTCTTCTGACAAGGACATCATTCATAGTAGATTGAGGCCCACTCATATGACCTCATTTTCCTTAATTACTTCCTTAAAAGTCTTATCTCCAAGTGCGGTCACATTGTAAAGTACTGGGTGTTGGGACTTCAACATATGAATTTTGAGAGACTGTAATTCACCCTATAGCAGAGATAGTTAGGTGAAAGAATTGAGAAGAAATGGTAACCACCTTCGAGTCAATCTTAAGATTCTACATTTTCAGTAGATATCTTAAGATCAGTAAGTTTTCCTAGGATCATTCAGGCCTCAGAAATGTGCCTGTCTCTTTTCTATGTCATCTCTAGACCCCAAGGGAGAGACCTCAGCTGTAGATGGAGTGAGGTCCTGCTAGGCTGCTGCTGCTGCTAAGTCACTTCAGTCATGTCCAACTCTGTGCAACCCCACAGATGGCAGCCCACCAGGCTCCCCCATCCCTGGGATTCTACAGGTAAGAACACTGGAGTGGGTTGCCATTTCCTTCTCCAATGCTTGAAAGTGAAAAGTGAAAGTGAAGTCACTCAGTTGTGTCCGACTCTTAGCGACCCCATGGACTGCAGCCCACCAGGCTGCTCTGCCCATGGGATTTTCCAGGCAAGAGTACTGGAGTGGGGTGCCATTGCCTTCTCCCTGCTAGGCTACTGAACCAACATAAGAGAGACTATCGATGAATTAACAACCTGTTGCTGTGGGAATCCAAATTGAATCTGCAATCTATTCTGAAGATATGAACTTCTAAAGCACCAGGAACCAAAGTTATAGGACTGCCAATGGGCTGGTCACAGAAAACTTCTTAAAACCTGAAGACAAACAGAACAGCCAGGGAAGGCATCAAAAGATGTCTAGCACAAAAGTTGCAAGTCTAGCACTGACTGACTGATATTGTAAGTAGACTTTCATAATTCCTGGGGGCATTAGGCATAAGACCATTTAAATAATTGCCTTAAAATAAAAACAAAAGATGGGAAACAAACAAAAGATGAAAGTTTAGAGAAACTATTAATAGGGTAGCAGCCAAAGCTTAGTCATAGAAGATGATTTTATCCAGGTGTTAGTAACTTACTTTCCCCAAACATACTAAAACAGAGAGAGTAAGCAGAAACTAATTGAAGTCTTTATTTTATAAGGCTATAATTTAAAGAAAAACTAGATTCCAAAAGGGCAACTGCACCCATGTTACAAGAAGTTATACATGTCTACTACAGAAACACTGGTAGAAATTTAAAACACCCTTATATATTGATATACTCATATCAACAAAGACAGACATGGATACTCAAGACATGATCTAGTTCTGGTTTTTAAAATAATTTTATGAGAGGATTTAATTTTTACATTTTATGTTTGTGCCTGGTTTTAAAAAGTAATCAGTAGGGAGTCATATTGTTATTTTCAGATAGGTATCAATAGTGTTATTAACAAAAAATAAACATTCTGTCAATCTAGTAATTCTCCATTAATGTGTGAAGTGATCTAGTTTTGAAGTTTAAGAAAGCAGTAGGTGAAAACTTCAGTTTCCGTATTACTTGTAGAAGCAACTTACCTAATGGTCAATTTCACAGGCTCAGGTGACCCATTCACATTGACCAGGAACTCTTCTTCAAAGTGCCCTAGGATGGCAGAACTGAAGGAGATCTGGACAGCCTGGACTCCGCTTGGTTTGATGATGCCTTCTCTGGGATGAAAACAAAGCAGGCCCCCAGAGGTGAAACTGGAGGGATCACATTGAAGAGGGCATCAATGCTGCCTTTGTTGGATAGCACTGCCTGTATCAAAAAGACAAGAATGAAAAAAGTAGGCAACAGGACTCTGATTTATCTTCATATAAGCACCAACACAGAGACAGCTGCAGGAAGACAGCTCCAAAGAAAAACTTCAGGGGAAAAATGAACAGTGTTCTGTTTAAAGACAGGAGTCCCAAGCCAGAAAATAATTCTGTGTTTTTATCTCCTCTTTAGAATGGAGTTAGTCATATGTATTATACTTATGCTATAAAGACTGATCATAATCACATCTACTGAAGAAGAACCTTAAAATACCTTTTATACTATCCATGAAATTATCAAGGGAAGGTAGGTCTTTCTCTTATACACATGAGAAAGCTGGGGATTAAGTGACATGCTGAAAAGTAAAAATTAAGTCAGAATAGAGGAGCAAGAACTATCTAAGCCTATCTTTATAATGTAGCTTGAATAATGTAGATGAGATATAATTGTGGATTCCAGATTGCAAAGATTCTCTTTGTTGCACCATTAGATTTCATTCTATTGTGATATTTTTATCTCAAACACTAACGGAGGGATAACTGTTTGGGATGCTTATGCAAGCTACTGTTTTACTACAGAGAAGTTTTATTCCTATATATCAGTTTCTGGAACCAATTTGCCCACATTTGATTGCACACTAGGTATGTGTGCAGAAAGCTCATGCTTGGCACTTAGAGGTCTCTACACCGGCTCTGTCTACTGCTCCTGCTGCCACTTGCCACAGGTGCTGCCATGAACCTGTAGTATTGCCACACAGTTCTATTCCTGGACTTGTAGAACACAGTCTCCATTCCTTGCCTATGTTTACACCTGAACAAGTGAACAGCCATTCTCTCTATGTAGAAAGTGCCCTCAACCTACACTCAAACACTAGAGGAAAAAAAAGAGGAGATAATTAAGAAAGATTCAAAAAGGTATGTGAGGCATGTCAGGAACTAGCAAGCCAAGAGAGAATTTCCAAAAGAGGATGAATATGGACAGAGGTCAAGAAGAATAAGCTTTGAGGAAATGCTACAGATATTTTATTTTTAATTAGGCCATCCCTGCCCTCAAAGAAGAAAGTAATTCCAAAAGAGCGTGATTGTGGAATCCAGAGTACAAATGTTTAGGGAGTGTGCAGGTGCAGAGGAAATAGTGGTTGACGGTTCCAGATTGCTGTTTTGACAATATTAGTGGTAAAAGAAAAAATGGGGATGGCAAAGCTGTAGGAAGGTATGGTAGAGGAGATCTAGTCTATTTATATTATTAAATGAGATAATGCACTCAAGGCCCAGACTAGATGTTTGATGTTGCAATAAGAAAAGGGGACTAGGTAACCAAGGTAATAGGACTTAGGTGGGTGTAGGGGTCCACTAGATTAGGTTGCCTCCTGAGGAGCAGAGAAGAAGGAATCAAGAGCATAAGTAGGATAGAGACAGGGGCTCTTGCAAAGGAAGAAACTGCTCCTGCCAAGAGAAGATGGATGATTCACCAAAAGATACCTGTTACTTGATGTTACTCATCTTTTTACATTTATTTCCCATTTCCCTTGTTCGAAGTTCCTTGGTCATAGGAACCACGTTTTATTCTTTACTCTTTTTAAAAAGACCATGTAGAAAAGTGATTATGACCATGGTCTCAGAAGTCAAGTGCCTGGGTTCAAATCCCAGCTTTTCCACTGACTTTACAAGCTGTGTGACCGTGTAGAACCTGCTTAGCATCTCTGTGCCTATTTCCCTACCTGTAAAATATAAGTACTACTAATTTCTCAGATTGCTATGAAAATGAAATGTATTAAATTGCTTTTAGACTAGTGAGTGGCAATGACTGTTCACAAAGGACAGTGACTGATATTAATATACCCAGTGTTAAGCCAAATGGGTTTAAGATTTATCTGCGCTTGGATCATGGAAAAAGCAAGAGAGTTCCAGAAAAGCACCTATTTCTGCTTTATTGACTATGCCAAAGCCTTTGACTGTGNAACAAGACAAGGGTGCCCACTTTCACCACTACTATTCAACATAGTTCTGGAAGTTTTGGCCACAGCAATCAGAGCAAAAAAAGAAATAAAAGGAATCCAGGTTGGAAAAGAAGAAGTAAAACTCTCACTGTTTGCAGATGACATGATCCTCAACCCTATTTTAAAGAATATGCATTTCATTTTATCCCCCCGACAAATCAGAAACTAATTATGTATAGGGAATCCAGGAAATTGTTTGGCAGCACAATTCTGACATCTTCTGTTTACTAGTAATGCTCTTACTCTGCAGTCCAACTCCTTGGAGAGGGGGAAATTTATAAAAGAACTTCACCTCTCATTTGTTTTTCTTCTAATTACACTGGGGAACAGTGTATACTCTTGGGGATTATTCTTTAGGTATCCGCTAAGCTCAGCAATGACTAAGAGCAATAGCTAGTTATTCAAATTTGTCTCAAGTAGGTAATGTAATAAATTGAAACAGAGAGGCAATGAGGCATCAGCATTAAATACGCAGTGTGTGCAAAATACTCCTATAAGAAGCACCTTACCATGTCCTTCTCTGGCACTACACAGTTCTCAAAACTGTCCAGTCTAATGCTACACTTCATTTAACATATATTTAGCTGGCTGTGGTTTGTTACTGTTCAAATGTGGGAGGGTGGGAAGTGACGGGCTCAAATACACTTCTCTTAAAATTTGTAAGAAATTATTATATTCAGGCAAACCCTATCCATTTTGCATCAGAACTGAATGCTCTTTTCTGCTGCAGCATCTATAAGACACAGTCTGTAAGGTATAAGTGAAATTTATTCTGGATAAATTACAGGCAGAATATCAATTCAATAAGAATTCATACCTGTTTCCCTCTAAGTGACTATTTTTTTCAGAATGCAATACAGCACCACGCAGCATGGGGGGCATGCCACTTTTCATTTTATGACAGTCACACAACTGATCACTTCACTTAAAGTGTGCTCTTAGGTATATTCCGTGTCAACATGACATTAATATCTCTATTTACCTTTCAAATCATCCCATTTGGGCTATCCTTAACTCTGATGAATGTGATGACAAATGATAGAGCAGGAAGCTCTCCACATCAGCTGGGCACTTACCTTCCATGCCAAGTGAGGCTGGGCTGAGAGGTGAGTTGCCTGTAGATTGGATTTGCCCACAACGAGAAGCCTAGAGACGGACAAGCCAAAAGGGGCCTTCTCTTCCCCCAGGATGTAGGGCCCTAGTCACTCACTGCTCACTAGCATTTCCAAGCTATGTGACCTTGCCAAGTTACTTACCAAATGTGGCAGAGTCGAGCTGGCTGCTCACTGGACCTATATCCTCTTCTTCCTGTGCCTACAGCTAGACTGCATTTCCCAGTCACCCTTGCAGTCACAGACCCTAATAGAATGTGAACAGAATTGATACATGCCCCTGCTGGTGCTGCTTCCCATAAAAACCTCTTGTGTGCATCCCTCCTAGCTCTTTCTTCTACTGTCAGTGTGATACACGTGAGACCGCAATCTTGCAAGTCACATGTGAGGGCTAAGGCGGGGCAGAGCCATGAGACAGAAGGAGGCTGAGTTTCTGATCCTCCGCAGGAGGAGAGCCCTCTGCTGATGAGCAAGCTTGTCTGGGACTCTATATTAGGAGCAAAATAGATATGTTATTGTATTTGTTTGTTATAGTATGTAGCATTACCTTATCTACCTTCCTCAGCTATAAAATGGGAACAGTCTTTGTATCTACTTCATATGGGTTTTGTGAGGACCAAGAGAACTAATACATGTGTGGTCCACACATCTGAAGGGTGAGAATGTTGAATTAATTGCTATGCCTCATATTTCTCATTTATAAAATAGGTACATAAAAATTAGAAATGACATATGCGTAGGCAGGCACGCACACATAATAAAGCACGGAACCTGGTGTCTGTCTGTCTCTCACTAAATGAAGGCTTTTGTTTTTACATCTATAGAGATAGAAACACAATTTAGGAGTCTTTCTATAACCTTTCTCGGTTATAGTTTTATATAGTGTAAACAAATGTCCTAGACACGAATTTAATGATGAAGTGACACTGCAGTAATTTTGATCCTCATGAACCCATGGGAACACCATGTAAAAAAATCATTTTCTATTTAATTGGAAAGACAAAACAGGGAGATTGTTTCCAGGAATCAGGATGATTGGTTTTTAAATCAGAGAAAATTAAATTAAAATTTTAATTAGAGAAAACTCTGAAGTGTGAAAACAGCTATCCTCATTAGGACATTCTGGAAAATGTAAAACGTCCTCCATTCTCTGATCTGTAGAATTTATGTTGTCAGAGAAGAAGAATTAAACAGATGGGGAGATGTATAATATTTATGGTGTCCCCCTTTGCAATTCATAAAATGATGCTGATAAAATCAATAAAATTATGAATTTGATGCCTTTTGTAAAGTTAGAAGGGCTGAAAGGGATGGAAAAAGTTGCTTCCTTCAGTAAGACTGGGACAGAGGAAGAGGAGTTTGATCATTTGGGGTCCAAATAGATGTAACAGTAAAAAATATGATGGCAAAAATTTTCTATCAATAAAAACACATGAAATCAAAAACAGCACATACTTTTGAGTCTCAATGAACAATCCTAATGTTTACCTCATAACAATGTACAGATCCAACAAAAACTTTTCCAATATCCAGCAACTCAAAGTTGAAATGAATCTTTGGTCCCATTCCTTCCCCTCTGATTCGGAGGGGCAGACGGATCTCTCGACCTGTAAAAACAATTCAGATTTTATTATCCTAAATGATGCTCTATTACCCTAGATCACCCACAACTTCTTATTAACAAAATCAGTCAAGATTATTGCAACAGCTCCCTGAAATGGACTGAGGGAATGTAATTTAACCAATGCTAAATAATTAACTTATTTTTGAGAAACAAAAATACTATTACTTTCTTAACTTTAGAGGACAGTTTATATTGCAAGTGAGACTGATCTTTTAGCAGAAAAAAACTTAAAAAAAATTCAACCCAATATCTTAACTGTATCCTTAAATTTCTTATAAAGGAAAACAATATCTCTAAATCAAAGAGAAATGGTCTCTAAAATATGACCATAAGATGAGAGTTGACATGGGGCTTCAAGAGACTTGTTCACACTGATCTTTCCTAGATTTAGGAAGAGCCAGGGCATTAACAGATCTGAGTCCAGGAGTCTAATCTGACCCTCACTTTGCAGCTTCTTTCATGTAGAGGAAATGAATCCAGACTTTATTTTCTTGGGCTCCAAAATCACTGCAGATGGTGACTGCAGCCATGAAATTAAAAGACGCTTGCTCCCTGGAAAAAAAAGCTATGACCAACCCAGGCAGCATATTAAAAAGCAGAGATATTACTTTGCCTACAAAGGTCCATCTAGTCAAAGCTATGGTTTTTCCAGTAGTCATGTATGGATGTGAGAGTTGGACCATAAAGAAGGCTGAGTGCTGAAGAATTGATGATTTTGTACTGTGGTGTTGGAGAAGATTCTTGAGAGCCCCTTGGACTGCAAGGGGATCAAACCAGTTAATTCTAAAGGAAATCAGTCCTGAATATTCACTGGCAGGACTATATGCTGAAGCTGTAACTCCAATACTTTGGCCACCTGATGCGAAGAACTGACTCATTGGAAAAGACCCTGATGCTGGGAAAGATTGAAGGCGGGAGGAGAAGGGGACGACAGAGGATGAGATGGTTGGATGGCATCACTGACTCAATGGCATGAGTTTGAGGAAGCTCCGGGAGTTGGTGATGGACAGGGAAGCCTAGCGTGCTGCAGTCCATGGGGTTGCAAAGAGTTGGACACAACTGACCGATTGAACTGAACTGACTGAATACATCTGGAACATTTTTACTATCATCACCTAAAGATGTACTAAATACTTTTAACCAGTCCCTTCTGTGGATATTTAAGTGGTTTCCAACTTCTCATTACAACATATAGTATAATTAATGTCACTGAATACATTTATGATCAGTTTCCTATATATTTTCTTTAAGCACTTTGAAGACATCATGTTATTCTTTCTTGTCTTCTACTATTTCTATTGAGAATTCAGTTGACTGTCTTATTGCTCATTTGAGATAATATGTCTTTTCTATGACTGCTTTAAGATTTTCTTTGTTTTTCTGCAGTTTTACTGTAACATTCTTGTAGTTAGGATTTATCCTTTGTGAGATTTACTGCATTTCTTGAATCCATGGATAAATATCTTTCAACAATTTGGAAAATTTTAAAGTCATATCTCTTCAAATACTGCTTATGCTCCATTTTCCCATTTCTTTACACACACACACACACACACACACACACGCTTTTTGCCCCATTCCCCTCAGTTCTTATGCTCTTTTCTGCATTATGTTCTTACATGCTTTAGTGTACTGGTTATTTTATCTAATTTCCAGTTTACAAAATCTACCTCTGGCTGTACCTAATAGGCTATTAAATTCACCTACTGAGTTCTTAATTTGTCATCATAGCTTTTCAGTGCAAGACTTCCTATTGGATTTTTTGTAGTTCCCAGGCATCTGCTCAATGTTTTCAGTGAGAACATTTTAAAAAATCTGTGTCTGAAAAATTCTATTACTTGGCTCTCTATGGGTTTGTTCTCATTGTTTATCTTAATATTCCATCATATTGTGTTACCTCCTTATATACTTGGTTATTTTTGATGGAGGGCTGGCTAGTCAGTGTACATAAGAAAATGTAGCTATAATTTGAAACCCTAATAAGATGTTATCTTCCTCCAGGAACTGGGTGGTAACTAGGGGATATTCGTGATCTCAGATAACCAAATCTAACCACTGGCAGCAAGAGTCTGTGACAGAATTAAACCCTGCACCAAATCACTGAAGTGACTGTTTTCTCAGTTCTACCAAGAAGGGTATGTAGTGAGGACCATCCTACATACAGAAGTTAAATTTCTCATATATAAAAGATAACCTTAGAACATTCAGTTCATTTCAGTTCAGTTGCTCAGTTGTGTCCGACTCTTTGCGACCCCATGAACTGCAGCACACTAGGCCTCCCTGTCCATCACCAAGTCCCGGAGTCTACCCAAACCCATGTCCATTGTGTCGTTGATGCCATCCAACCGTCTCATCATCTGTCATCCCCTTCTCCTCCTGCCCTCAATCTTTCCCAGCATCAGGGTCTTTTCAAATGAGTCAGCTCTCCACATCAGGTGGCCAAAGTATTGGAGTTTCAGCTTCAACATCAGTCCCTCCAATGAACACCCAGGACTGATCTCCTTTAGGATGGACTGTTGGATTAGGGATTAATTATCTCTTGGAACCTTGGTGGAGAAGCATCTTAATCAAATCTATACCTGAAAAATGATCCAAAGCTGAGCTCTAGCTCTTTTAAGGACTCATTTCTAGTACCCCCTTTACTGACTCCCACCTTTATGCATGGGGGATTTCCAGGGCCCTTTCTCCTCAGGCATCCCATGAACTCCTTTCTTTCCTAACTCCATTTAATTTTTCAGTCTGTGCAGTATCTGCCCAAAAGTCAGTGTCACTAAGGATAAAGAGGCCCCCCCTCAGATCTGATTGTTTTGGTTTCTTTCTTCTCATGGATCTTGGCCTGCAAATCCTTCAGTGTCTTGGCAGCTCTCTTTTGCTTTCTAAACAAGTTTAAAAAAATATTTTTTCTTGTTCTTTTATTCTTTTGGCTGCTCTGATATTGTGTGTATGTGAGAGAGACACTGAGGAAGTTAATCTAAATTACCCAGCTCACCACAATTGGAAGTATAATGCCAGAGCAAAAGGATGCACATTTGGTAGCTTGACAGCTATGGCTGTATTATCTTCCAGAATGGTTGCATTGATTTACACATAAACATCACTAGTATTAACAGTGTTGAACAGTTTCTGTCTCTCCATGTTCTCCCTCAAAAATCAATGTTCTAAATAGTTGATAATTTAATAGGTTTTCCTTATATCACTATAATTTCAAGCTATTTAAGGAAAAATTATGTATTTTCTCTGCATGTAACATTTTAAACATCTGAAATAATTTTGATCCTACATTAGATGTAATTTTCAGTATTACAGCAAATATATTTTGAACAACCAAGTGATATTACTGGTTATTAATTAACTAAATGTCATCATTATAACTCCTTGTGATATTTTATGTTTCACGGTCTTCTATTGCTACTTAGGTTCTATATCTTTAGTACCTTATCTCCCTGACTATCCTTTTAAAAACAAGGATATTTGCCTCTGAGCTTCCCAGGTGGCACAGTGGTAAAGAATCCACCTGCCAATGCAGGAGCCACAGGAGCATGGGTTCCATCCCTAGGTCAGGAAGATCCCCTAGAGAAGGAAATGGAAACCCACTCCAGAATTCTTGCCTGGGCGATTCCATGGACAGAAGAGTCTGGAGGGCCACAGTTCATGGGGTCGCAAGGAGTCAGACGCAACTGAGCATACACACATGCACACACACATTCGTCTCTGTCCCCTCTAATGCTTGGCTACACAGTGGTCATTAGGCAAGGACTGCTTTTTTTACAAGAAACAAGAGCAATCTTCGTAATATTTGGGACAGTTGACTTATTCAAAGGGTTCCCCCAAGCCATGTGATCCCTGGAAGTACAGATCAGGTGCTAGCTTGACAACACTCAAGAACATCAGTAAAAGTTTCAGAGAGCCCAAACCTTATTACCATACTTCAGTATTTTAGAGTTTTAATCTTTAAACCTGTTGTGAAGGCAGTGATTCATACTCCCTGGTCAAGAGAAAAGTATTTTGACAGAGATCCAACTTTCAGAACGGCAAAGAAAGAGAACTGCAAATGTATTGTGGAATAAACTGCAAGCC
The DNA here is from genome assembly GCA_006408695.1 of Aepyceros melampus. Taxonomy (NCBI): domain Eukaryota; kingdom Metazoa; phylum Chordata; class Mammalia; order Artiodactyla; family Bovidae; genus Aepyceros; species Aepyceros melampus. The sequence continues at coordinate 21,155 of SJXQ01009809.1, read as the reverse complement.
TATCCATTATTGTCAGGCTTAAAGCTTTCCCAATCTGTTACCTTGACTGCCTTCCTTTTAAAAAAAAAAAAAAAAGGAGCAGTGTTATAATAAAGCATGAGCCAATGTTTCTTTGGGAATTATTAATTACTTCAAAGGTGACTGTCTTATTTGTAACTAGCCATTTCCCTAACCCAGAGCAGAACAGGAGTAAAGTAATACCCAGACTTGCATTTGCAGGAGTTAATTTAAATTTTAGTGTTATATTACAAACGCTACATTTCCACAAGATTTTCGAAGCAGGGATTTTTCTTGTTTTGGCAAAAGGCAGCAAGGTGGAAAAGCCTGCAGGAACTAGAAAGCTCTAAGGACAGATTCCATAACAGAAGATCAAACTATTACAATATTTTATAATAGGGAAGCTTCTCATTTATGATTATAGTGTCCTGGTTTCACAGGTAAGAAGCAGGGAGATGTGCTGTAAAACCTCTTTCCCTGCCCTGAATCTGTGAATGTACTAGACTACATTGTATCAAACACCAGAAAATGTAACCATGGGCTTTCAAAAACCTTCCATCTAAGATATACTAGATGTTCAATATGATACTTGAGCTCCATTCTTGTGCAATGAGACAAGAAAAAGGGGGGAAATGTATAAATAGAAAGAACAAATTGTCATTACTCACATTTTAGGATGATCTTATCTGAAAAATCCTAAAGAATCTATAAACATTTTTTATTTTTTTTAAGTAATATGAATTCTTTATTCTTTCTTTTTTTTTCTTTAATTAATTTTTATTTTTTAGTTTGTTTTGCTTTACAATACTGTATTCGTTTTGCTACACATCGACATGAATCAGCCACGAGTGTACATGAAATTAATAAGACACAGTAAGATTGATGGTTATTAAATTAATATACAAAAATCAACTGCATTTCTATAGAGGGCAACATCAAAAATTAACTTTTAAGATACTGTTTAAAATGGCAACAAAAATATAAAGTACCTAGGAGTAGGAATAAATCTAATAAAATATACTTAAGACCTTCAAGGAACAAATTGTAAAACTTTACTGAAAGATATTAAGAAAGATCTAAATAAATGGAGAACTAGGTTATGTTTTGAAGAGAAAACTCAATGTTATAAAATTGTCAAGTTTTCTCCAACTGATCTAAATCTATAATTTTAATGTGCTACTAAACAAAATGCCAGCAGGTATAATTTGATGGTTCTTTATAAAATTTAAGTGTAAAAATTAAAGGGCCAATATTAACCAAGACATTTCTAAAGAAACACCAAGTAAGGGGACTTGCCCTTTCATATACTAAAATCTATTATAAATACATTGTAATTAAGAGAGTGTGGTATTGGGAAAAAAGTGCAAAATAACTGAGGCGACAGAATACAAAACTCAGAATAAATGCACACATATATGTAAACTTGACTTATGACACAGCAGGTGCTGAGAATCAGTAGGAAAGATGGACTACATAGTATAAAGAGCTGAAACAACTGGGCACCAACAAGGATCTGTGGTAGGCCAAATAATGGCCCCAAAGATAACCACGTCCTAATTCCTGGAACCTATACATGTTACTTCATACCACAAAAGGGTGAATACTATCTTACATGACAAAAGATGTGATTAAGAATTTTGAGATGGGGATATTATCCTGGATTATCTTGACTGTGTGTATGCTCAGTCACTTAGGCATGTCCAACTCTTTGTGACCCCATGGACTGTAACCCACTAGGGTCAGTCAGTCCATGGAATTTTAAAGACAAGAATACTGGTTGCCATTTCCTCCTTCAGAGAATCTTTCCAACCCAGGGATAAAACTTGCGTCTATTGTGCATCTTGCATTGGCAGGTGGAGTCTTTACCAGTGAGCCACCCAGGAAGTCTCTATCCTGATTACCATAAAGTTGTCTTGAAATCAAGTCATCGTGGCCTTTCAACTTTATTCTTCTATCCCAAAGTTGTTTTGGTATAATTCTAAATTCTTTGCATTTCCATATGAATTTGAGAAGAAGTTTGTCAATTTCTACAAAAAAAAAAGCAACTTGGATCTTAATTTGAATTGTTTTGAGTCTATAAATGAATTTTGGAGAAAAATGACATCTTAATGTTTAATTTACCTATGTTAACAAGGTACAGTTCTTCATTCAATTTTGTCTTTAATTTCTCTCAGCAATGTTTTATAGTTTTCCACATCTTTTGTCAAGTTTATCTTTAAGTAATTTGTATTTCTTAATGCTTTTGTAAGTAATATTGCTCTTAAAAAATTCAATTTCCCATTGTTCTCTGTCTAGAAACACAACTGATTTTTCTCTATATAAATCATTTCCTGCAACTTTGCTACACACTTACTTTTTAGTCCACAATAAAACAGATGCTTTCTAGCACCATCTCCAGATTTCAATGCAATAAAACATAGATGAAACCCAGGAACCCACATTTTTAATGAGCAGCCAGAGTGACTCAATGCAGATCCTCTAAGAATGCTGCCTCAAGAAATATATAAACACTGTTAACTACATTAACTTCGACAACAGGGTAGAGTAAGCTGACTCAGCACATCCTTCCACTTTAAATACAAAAAGAACTTATTAAAAGTATGACAGACATGTAACTTTAATACTTACCCAAGTCTAAGAAAAAGAAAGAAGAATTTATCAGGTGCTAGGCTGCAGTCCTGGAGAAGGCAATGGCACCCCACTCCAGTACTCTTGCCTGGAAAATCCCATGGATGGAGGAACCTGGTGGGCTGCAGTTCATGGGGTCGCTACAAGTCAGACACGACTGAGCAACTTCACTTTCACTTTTTACTTTCACTTTCACTTTTCACTTTCATGCATTGGAGAAGGAAATGGCAACCCAATCCAGTATTCTTGCCTGGAGAATCCCAGGGACAGAGGAGCCTAGTGGGCTGCCATCTCTGGGGTCACACAGAGTCGGACACGACTGAGGCGACTTAGCAGCAGTAGCAGCAGCAGAAACAAAAAATTCATGTGCCAAGCAGGAGACCTGGGTTTGACCCCTGGGTTAGGAAGATCCCCTGGACAAGGAAATGGTAACCCACTCCAGTATTCTTGCCTGGGAAATCCCATGGACAGAGGAGCCTCACAGGCTACAGTTTATGGGGTCATCAAAGAGTTCGACACGACTTAGTGATCGATTTTCATTTTCACTTTCAGAAATTAAAAAAAAAGAACTCAGAGATTTGTTAAGTATATACAATCTTATGATGTAATGGCTTCAGTTTAAGCACCCTCACAGAAACAGGGCATTTGGCTATGCTCCTATTTGGGAATGAGGAACTGAACTTAGACCCTTGCATAAGTCCAGGACCTTGGAAAGGATGCCTCTTTCCAAAAAGGGAACTAGAAAAATTCTACCTATAGGGCTAGAGAGGCAGTGATGAAGCCTGTCCTCTACCCTGCAGTCTGAATAAGGGAAAGACACCCCTGCTAGAACTCAAAGTCCCAAGTATAGGTACAGGATCCAAATCTGCACTTTATTACAGATGAAAGGGCCAATGCTGAAGCTGAAATTCTAATACTTCAGCCCCAGATGCAAAGAACTGATTTGAAAAGACCCTGATGCTGGGAAAGATTGAAGGTCGGGGGAGAAGGAGATGACAGAAGATGAGATGATTGGATGGCACCACCAACTCGATGGACATGAGTTTGAGTAACCCTGGGAGTTGGTGATGGACAGGGAAGCCTGGCGTGCTGCAGTCCATGGGGTCACAAAGAGTTGGACATGACTTACAAACTGAACTGAACTGATAGGTGAAAGATTGAGTGCAGAAGGAGAAGAGGGCATCAGAGGATGAGATGGCTGGATGGCATCACCAATGCAATGGACATGGACTTGGGCAAACTTCAGGAGATGAAGAGGGACTGGGAGGCCTGGTGTGACATGGGGCTGCAGAGCTGGACACAACTGGGCAACCAAACAGCAACATAAGTGAAAGAATTAGAAGCTGAGAAAATAAAAGTTGCAAGGTCTTAAAGAAATAAAAAATTGTTCTGAAGGACCATTCATGGTCTAGTACTTATGCTGTGCTAAGTTCGTTTGGGTCGCTATAATAAAATACCATAGACTGTGAGGATTAAACAACATTTTTTTCTCACAGTTCTGGAGGCTGGGAAGTCCAAGATCAAGGTACTAGCAGATTCAGAGTATGGTGAGAGCTTGCTTCCTGGTTCACAGACACTATCTTCTCACTCACATGGAAGAAGGGACAAAGGAGCTTTCTGGGGTCTCTTTTATAAAGAGCACTAACCACATTCATGAAGAGTCTGCCCTCATGTCCTAATCACATCCAAAGGTACTACCCTCCAATTACCATCACATTGAGTACTATATTTCAAAATATGAATTTGGGAGTGTGGGGGTAGGGACACAAACATTCATTCCACAGCACATGCTAAAGATGAGCTAACAACACCTATGTTTCAAGTCATCTGAAGAATCAATTCAATATGAGGAAAATCAGTGGCTACCACAAACATGTAAATTAGTATTCCAAAAGTTTGATAGTAGAAAAGTCTAACATATGGCATTCTCAAAATCCTTAAAGATGAGATGAAGAAATAGAAACCATGTGAAGGAGATAAATGAAAGTATTAAAACCAAATAGGACTTCTAAAACTGAAAAGCCAAACTGATGAAATAAAAACTAAATAAATGGAGTAGAAATAGCTGAAGAGTCAACTGGAAGAAAAATCTTAGAGAAAACCCAGAATGTATCATACAAGGAAAAAATGTAAAGGAGGGACTTCCCTGATGATCCAATGGTTAAAACTCTGTGCTTTCATTGCAGGGGGCAAAAAGAAAAAAAAAAAAAAAGAAAGGAGAAGTGAAAAGATTTTTTTGATTCCATGGGAAAGAGATATATATATATACAAAAGAATTTCCAGAAGGAGAAAACTGAGATAATGAGATGAAAACACTGAAGAGATAACTGCTGAGAATTTTCCAGAATTGATGAAAGGTACTTATATTAAAGAAGCATACCAAGTTTGAAGTAGGATAAATAAAGGTAAATCCATTTAGGTGAAATTGTAGAACACCAGGTCCCATCACGCTATGGGAAATAGATAGGGAAACAGTGGAAATAGTGTCAGACTATTTTTGGGGGCTCCAAAATCACTGCAGATGGTGACTGCAGCCATGAAATTAAAAGACGCTTACTCCTTGGAAGAAAAGTTATGACCAACCTAGACAGCATATTCAAAAGCAGAGACATTACTTTGCCAACTAAGGTCTGTCTAGTCAAGGCTATGATTTTTCCTGTGGTCATGTATGGATGTGAGAGTTGGACTGTGAATAAGGCTGAGTGCCGAAGAATTGATGCTTTTGAACTGTGGTGTTGGAGAAGACTCTTGAGAGTCCTTGGATTGCAAGGAGATCCAACCAATCCATTCTGAAGATCAGCCCTGGGATTTCTTTGGAAGGAATGATGCTAAAGCTGAAACTCTAGTACTTTGGCCACCTCATGCGAAGAGTTGACTCATTGGAAAAGACTCTGATGCTGGGAGGGATTGGGGGCAGGAGAAGAAGGGGACGGCAGAGGATGAGATGGCTGGATGGCATCACTGACTCTCTTTGGAAGGAATGATGCTAAAGCTGAAACTCTAGTACTTTGGCCACCTCATGCGAAGAGTTGACTCATTGGAAAAGACTCTGATGCTGGGAGGGATTGGGGGCAGGAGAAGAAGGGGACGGCAGAGGATGAGATGGCTGGATGGCATCACTGACTCGATGGACGTGAGTCTGAGTGAACTCTGGGAGTTGGTGATGGACAGGGAGGCCTGGCGTGCTGCAATTCATGGGGTCAAAAAGAGTCGGACACAACTAAGTGACTGAACTGAACTGAACTGAAAGCATAAAGTAATTCTTTTTTTTTCCCTTGTTTAGTTTATCTTTTATTTTATTTTTTTCACATTTAAATTAATTTTTATTTTTTAGTTTGTTTTGCTTTACAATACTGTATTCGTTTTGCTATACATTGACATGAATCAGCCACGAGTGTACATGAACTCCCAATCCCGACTCCCCCTTCCCCCCCACACACCATCTCTCTGGATTATCCTCGTGCATCAGTCCCAAGCATCCTGCATCCTGCATAGAACCTAGACTGGTGATTCATTTCACTTATGCTATCATACATGTTACACTGCCACTCTCCCAAATCATCCCACCCTCTCCCTCTCCCACAAAGTCCAAAAGGCTGTTATACATCTGTGTCTCTTTTGCTGTCTCACGTACAGGTTTATCATTACCATCTTTCTAAATTCCATATATATGTGTAAGTATACTGTATTGGTGTCTTTCTTTCTGGGTTACTTCACTCTCTATAATCGGCTCCAGCTTCATCCACCTCATTAGAACTGATTCAAATGTATTCTTTTTAATGGCTGAGTAATACTCCATTGTGTATCTGTACCACAGTGAAAGCATAAATTAATTCTTAATATTAATCTGATTAAAAAAAAGACAGATAACCAAAAGAAATGACAATTAGACTGCAGGAGATTTCTCATCAACAACTGAGTCCACTGTTCATGCCACAAGGAAGCAAGCAGCCACATGGAGAGGCCACAATAGGGCCTGCAGCAACAGAACCTGGTGAGGGCCCTGCCAACAACTAGGATCGAGTGTCAGATATGGACAAGCTAAAAAATGCTATCAGCCTCTACTTTCAAGCTTGCCTAGTTGTCCTCACATGGAGCAAATAGTGCTGCCCTTGCTGAATCCTAAATCACAGATCTATGAGCAAAATAAGTGATTGCTAATTGTTTTAAACCACTATATTGAGGGTAGTCTGTTATGCATCAAAAGATAAACAGAGCAAAGTGACTTAAGCAAATGAGGGTTTTTATTTTGCTCACATAGGACACTGGGACATATGGATTTGGGGGTGGATAGGATTTTAGGGGATTAGGACATGCTGCTGTTACTGATGATGATTAATAAGGATGAAAACAAAAACAAACATTGATTTGATGGTTACTTTCTCTTCATGTTCATGAAACATACAATTGTATTTACTATAGGTTTTAAATAAGTTTTAATATATAGTGTAGCTAGTCCTCCCACATTATTCATGTTGAATTTTCTAGGCAATCAGGAATTTATTTCTTCCCTAAAGGAGTTTTAGAATGAACCTAATTAAAAAAACAAACAAACAAAAAACAAAAAAAAAAACACCTTGCTGATATTATCACTGGCATCACATTGCATTTACAGGGAGAACTGACTTATTTATAATGTTGATTTTCCTTACCAAAATCATGAGCATTTCTATTTGTTCAAGCTTTCTTAAATTTGGGTTAAGTATAAAAGATGATACTGGTATATTATTCTCTGTATTTTTCTTTATGTTTGAAATATTTGATAGCTGAGAATGTAACTTAAAGTAGCTGATTAAGAAAATAATTTCACATTCATAGGAATAACGCACCTTATATTATCATCAGGATGCAATCTGATGAGTTTTGAGAAAGGCAACTTACAACTATGTAGCATATCACTCATATGAAAGCAGAAGTGAAAGTGTTAGCTGCTCAGTCATGTCTGACTCTTTCACGACCCCCTGCACTATAGCCCACCAGGCTCCTCTGTCCATGGGATTTTCCAGGAAGAAAACTGGAGTGAGTTGCCATTTCCCTCTCCAGGGGAATCTTCCTGTCACAGGTTTCGAACCCATGTCTCCTGCATTGGCGGGCGGATTCTTTATCACTGAGCCACCAGCACTCTGAAGAGCCCCAAATGTTTTCAGTGACTTGAGTGATTCAACTTTCTCTTTCCTAAACCCCCAGTCTTTAGTTTAATTAGGATAAACCTCAAAAGCCCCAATGGTGCTAAAAACTCAGATGTTTCTCTTGGGATGCACAGAGTGAAAATGGACAATGAGGTTTCACCTTAATTGGGCCTTTCAAGGAAATGGGTGCATCTGGAGTCACTTCCACCATGTTGCTTTTCTGAATTTGACTCTGAAGCACCCATTAACCATGTTCTCTAACAATACATTTCACAGTTTAAATAAGGAAGTGTTACTTCCTTTGAAGTTCTCATACGGTGATTCAAACTAAATATGTGTGGTTTCCCTTCGAGTTTTTTTTTTTTTTTAAGGTAATCTTTAAATTAGGTATTTTCACATCCCACAGGAAAGTCAAGATGGATGAAAGACCAGCTTTGAGACCTAGATCAAACCACCAGCAAGTACTTATAAATATCTAATATACAGGTTTGACCACTTCTAAGAAAATCTGAAAATTTTAAATGAAAAAAATTCACTATCAGATTTAACTGAAAAGGTTTTAATGATGTTATATTTGCCATATTCAGGTCTGAGTTGGTCACTCCCCACTTAGAGCCCTTCAGGGATTCCCTGCTTCCTGAGGATGAAGTCTGAGCTTCTTAGTTGGCCAGTCAAGGGCAGGCCTCTGATAACTGGTTCCCACCTACTATACACCAGCCTCCAACTTCATATCCTGCCCCTGCCTGTCCCCTCCCAAGTCTCGGTTTCTCTCTGATTCATACCCTAAGAACTTACAATTCTTTGCCATTTCATGGTCGTCATATTTTTACATAGTGTTTCTCTGTGTTTTCACAAGTAGTTTCCTTGCCTGTCATGCCGAGGCCCTCCTTTTTTTTTTTTNACATTGACATGGATCCATCTTGGGTGTACATGAGTTCCCAATCCTGAACCTTCCCCACCTCCCACCCCATATCAACTCTCTGGATCATCCCCGTGCACCATTCCCAAGCATCCTGTATCCTGTATCGAACATAGACTGGCGATTCATTTCTTACATGATAGTATACATGTTTCAGTGCCATTCTCCCAAATCATCCCACCCTCTCCCTCTCCCTCAGAGTCCAAAAGTCCGTTCTATACGTTTTTTTCTCTTCCTCATGATTAAGTTTTTCTCTACTTTCTTGAGAAATAATGAAACATTTATGATAGTGTTTTAACTTTCTTGACTGCTAAATGCATAATCTCTGACATTTCTAGATTGAGTCTTTGGTTAATTTTTCTCTTGACTATGGGCTATATATTCCTGCATTGTATACCTAGTAATTTTTGGCTGGATGCCAGACATGATAAATTTTTATTGTTGCTTCCTGGATTTTGTTATATTCCTTTAAATAGTATTGCCATTTGTGGAATCAGTTGGAATTCGATTCCAAACCTCATTTGGAGGCTTAATTTTCAGAGTTTTAAGGGTGTATCTAGAATAACATCTTGTCTAGAGCTAATTTGGCCCCACAGCTAAGGCAATACCTTTCTGAGTATTCTACCTGAGGCCCACATATCACAAGGCCTTTCTACTCTGCCTGGTGGGAGAAAACTATTCAATAGCTCTGTGTGATCCCCAAGAATTACTCTTTCTATTTCTTTCTGGTGGCTCTTTTCTTGGCTTAGCATTGTTTTCTGTTGGGAATGCCAGGTCTGCACTCAGCCAGAAGGTGACCCCTCTGCAGATCTTTGGTGCTCAATGTATTTACAGCTCCCTTCTCTGTGGCACTCTATTCAGCAGGTGCTATATACTTTCTGGATCTCCTAGCCCCCTCTACTCAGTGAGACCTCCAGGCTCTGTTTGGATTCTGCCTACAGTCAGTTAGCTGTTGCAAGAGTAGGACTTCCCTTTACTGTTATCCTTCTCCAAGAGAATACAATTCCATACTGCCTATTATCCAGTGTATGAAAACTTGATTTTCTGGTTGGTTAGGAAAGAAGGGCAAATCTGGTCTCTGTTGCTCCACCTTTAATGAAAGCAAAATCATTCTTCAGTCTTTAAACTTTAATAATTTTGTCATCACATCAAACTTCCGTCCTCTTCTTTATCCCAATTCAGCTTAGCTGCTGTCCCCTTCATCCTATGAAAATGTGCTGTTTTTTGAGTAACCTCCACCCCTGTTTCATTAATCTAAAAATTTACAAGTTCAATTTTAGCCACACATACTTGTCTCAAGTAATTTTTAATTTCAAGAAACATATCTATATCTTCTCAACTATGATTAAACTTTTTTTTCCTGAATATTCTTTTTTTTTTCCCTCAGTACTATTTCTATCTTTACCCAGGAGCAAGTAGATTGGACTTCTGAAGTAATACACCTGAAATTAAACCCATGAAGTTCTTTTGATTACAACCAAATACAAAGATCTGTTTTGTAGTAATTTGCAAATTTTGAAAACTGAAGTATCATGGTAACTGTGGGGAGTGACTAGTCATTTCAACCCAAATTAATTTATTTCGCTTCATTATCATTTCCTTACTCCCTCTAAGTCTTTGATCCTCATAGTTTTATTGCAGTCACGGTGGAATTGGATCCAACTTTTGGGTATATTTGTGCCATCTTTCCACCTTGTTACTCAGCTTGTAAAGATAGATCACGTCTTTGTAAACCAGTTTTCTGTGAACTTTAATCCTCAGGCAAGGATAAAATAATACGTGAAATAGCATAAGGAAGAGTTTTTACTTGCAGTGAATGGTATAAACCATTTGCCCACTTTTTTTTTTTCAAATTGGGAGACAGAGCCAATATTTCTAGTGACCTGTATCACTGAAATATTCTTCATTTGTAAGACAAATGCTTTAAAAGTAAAAATAGGAAAAAAAAAATCCAGGAAAAATAGTATTGGCTGGTTTTTGTTATACTAATAAAAGTAAGGTATATTGCAGTCTTTTAAATAGTACGTTATATTAGGTCCAAGTGAGTCTAAAAAATTTTTGAATTGTTGAACAAAGAAACAGATGTACATTAAATGCCAGATGGATCTTCAGGTTATGTCAAAGTGTGACAAAGGATTGTATAATTCTGTACTGAAGGTCACTAATCTTTAACCCTCTTGGATACTTTAGGTAATGTTTGGTATAGGCTTATATTCCTTTAGCATGTATGATTTTTTAAACAGTGTGGTATATAGGGCATCATCTCTCTTTCATGAATGAGGAAATTGAGGCTTACATGACTTGACCTGAATCCCTTGCTTGATATCATACACTCTTTAATAAACACTAGTATTGTCCTTTGATGAAACATAGCAAAAATACATATCCTGATTCTGTTTACTTCTCCTAGTCTCTCCAGCTACCACACTTAGTTCACCCAAACGCCTATCTGTATAACTAGCACCTTCTTCCACTCTTGTCTGGCTGTAATACATTTCTACACAGCAGGTAGAGTGACTTTTTTAGAAGATATAGGTAAGAGCATGACTTTATCCTTAAAATGATCTCATGATTTTTCGATTGTAGATAGGTAAAAATCCCAGTTCCTTACCATTGTACATGTTTGGATGCTTTTAGCTGCAAGTAAATAAAAAGTTGACTAATGTAGCTCCAAGTGATAAGAAAATGTATTGTGTTATAAATCTGGAGGTCCGTGACAGTCCAAGGGTGTCTTCTAAGATCCAGCTTCTTTCTGTCTCAGAAACCCTGAGGAAGTGTTGGTCTTATTTTAAAGTCGGTTTATTTCCTTATCAAGAGATGGCTGTCAACCACTCACTGGGCTACACACTTCTGTCCTCAGTAAGGAGGAGAGAGAAAACTTGCCACTGTATCAGAAGACATGTGAGCATCTGGACTAACGGATGGCACCGAGGGCATGCCGTGTGGAACAGGAGCTGGTGTAGACGTCTGGAGTTCTTTGAGAAAGGAGGGAGGAGGGGCGGATGTTGGGTAAGAAACTAACAGTGTGTGCTATGCACGGCATAGAAAGGCCTTGGTGATCTGGCCCCCGCGGTGTTTCTGACCCTAGTATGCGTCACTCCACCCTTCTCTCCTTCACCAACCCCAGCTGCAGTAGCCTTTCTGTCCTCAGATACCCAGTCTTTCTCATGGCCTAGGCCTTTGGCGGAGAAGGCAATGGCACCCCACTCCAGTACTGTTGCTTGGAGAATCCCATGGACAGAGGACCCTGGTAGGCTGCAGTCCATGGGGTCGCTGAGGGTCGGACACGACTGAGCGACTTCACTTTCACTTTTCACTTTCATGCATTGGAGAAGGAAATGGCAACCCACTCCAGTTTCTTGCCTGGAGAATCCCGGGGACGGGGGAGCCTAGTGGGCTGCCGTCTATGGGGTCACACAGAGTCGGACACGACTGAAGTGACTTAGCATAGCATAGCATAGGTCTTTTGCATTTGACACCTTCATAATACTCAGGCTTCAGTTCAAATATCCCTTCTTCAAAGAGTCTTCCTTCACCTTGTCATCTAAAATATCTCCCTTCCTGTCCATTTCCCTCCATTCCTTATTACAACAACTTGTTTTATTTGTTGCATGTCACCTACCACTATATGGTATTTTATTGTAAATGAATTTGTTTACCTTGCTTATTTTTTTATTTCTTCTTTCTTCTAACCCCATCCTTACTCCACAACTAAAATGTATATTCTATGACAGCAAGAGTTTGACTGTCTTGTTCCAAATATTCCCAGATCCGAACAGCTAGTAGGTATTCAAGTATTGCCTGCATGAATGATTAAATAAACACATAAATGGATTTATGTAACTTTCCTCAAAACACAAAGAGAACTTGTATGCTAGAAGTTATGTACAGGTTACACCATGGTGCTCAGATGAATACTTTAAAACTTCTCTTTGGTTAGAATAAAAAATTATGAAAATTTGTCATGTATATATTTCTCTAAATATGTCTCTAAAGAAAAAAACCAGTGTCTAAGAAAAATAATTTTTATGTATCATACACAGTTGCTTCTTAAATTAAGCCCAGATGATTTTCTTATGTTGTCATACACAATTGCTCCTTAATTCAGAATTCTGGAAAATGCCAATCAACCTCACTTATAGACATTTTTAAAATAGAATTGGAAAGGAGAAACACAGACAGCAAGGTAGAGGATATGATGGGAAAAATCTCATTTGCAAAAGCAACATGAAAAGTAAAAGAGTAATAAACTTAACAAAAATATTTAAGATCTATATGAGGAAAATTTCAAAACATGATTAAAGGATGCAAAAGTTAAATTGAATAAATGCCTCTTAGAAAAGGGTACTCAATATTATCAGGTACCCATTCTTTCAATTTAATCTATAAAGTTAAAATAATGCCAAAGAAACACTAAAGGTTCCTCAAGCATAAAAGGAAAGATAAATCTACCAGTGTAGCGAAGATTCACTACATCATGAGAAACGCTGGGCTGGAAGAAGTACAAGCTGGAATCAAGATTGCTGGGAGAAATATCAATAACCTCAGATATGCAGATGATACCACCCTTATGGCAGAAAGTGAAGAGGAACTAAAAAGCCTCTTGATGAAAGTGAAAGTGGAGAGTGAAAAAGTTGGCTTAAAGCTCAACATTCAGAAAATGAAGATCATGGCATCCAAGTCCCATCGCTTCATGGGAAATAGATGGGGAAACAGTGAAAACAGTGTCAGACTTTATTTTTGGGGGCTCCAAAATCATTGCAGATGGTGATGACTGCAGCCATGAAATTAAAAGACGCTTACTCCTTAGAAGAAAAGTTATGACCAACCTAGATAGTATATTCAAAAGCAGAGACATTACTTTGCCGACTAAGGTCCGTCTAGTCAAGGCTATGGTTTTTCCTGTGGTCATGTATGGATGTGAGAGTTGGACTGTGAAGACGGCTGAGTGCTGAAGAATTGATGCTTTTGACCTGTGGTGTTGGAGAAGACTCTTGAGAGTCCCTTGGACTGCAAGGAGATCCAACCAGTCCATTCTGAAGGAGATCAGCCCTGGGATTTCTTCGGAAGAAATGATGCTGAAGCTGAAACTCCAGTACTTTGGCCACCTCATGCGAAGAGGTGACTCATTGGAAAAGACCCTGATGCTGGGAGGGATTGGGGGCAGGAGGAGAAGGGTACGACCGAGGATGAGATGGCTGGATGGCATCATGGACTCAATGGACGTGAATCTGAGTGAACTCCAGAAGTTGGTGATGGACAGGGAGGCCTGGTGTGCTGCGACTCATGGGGTCGCAAAGAGTCGGACACGACTAAGCGACTGAACTTAACTGAGAGAAGATTCTAAAAAAAGAAGACCAATAATCTGTGACTCACTAGCCACATATTAAAATATATTACAAACAATCTTAATTTAAACTGTATATTATTGAGGCATCATTGAAAAAGAAGAGTCTGGTAATACACGCAAACAGAGAAACTTACTCCATAAAGGTACCATTTCATTTTACTGAGGAAATGATTAATTAATTACTGCATGATGTTAGGACAAATGTGATGCCATCTGGAAAAAAAATGTTTTTCAGGTTGGAACCTTCCTTTACTCCTTACATCATCATAAATTCCAGCTGGATCAAAGGTTTAAGTGTAAAAAATAAAACCAAAAATGTCAATTAAAAAAAAACACTGAAGGCTTTTTTTATAATTTTGGAGCCTTTGGAAGTTTGTCATAAAACTGAGATGGTGTTAAAAAGAATAATACATAAATTATTAAAATATTTTACATTTTCTTACAAAATACCCTGAGCAAACTAAAAAGTCAACTGTGTATATATTTTTTTCCCACAAGAAAGGGCTAATGCCATTAATGTAAAGAGCACTCAGGAATCAGTTAAAAAAAATAAAAAGACCAATAGCTAAATAGAAATATGGGCAAAGGACATAAGCAGGCAGTTCACAAAAAATAAATAAAAATAGTTTTGAAACATACTAAAATACGTTCAAAGCTTCACTTAGTAAGAGAAATTGCAACGAGGTACCATTTTCTGTCAGATTGACAAAGATTAAATATTTAATAATATATTTTCAGCAAGGGTGGGAGAAGATGGAAACGCTTACATATTTTGGGTAGGAGGGTAAATTGGAGAGCAATTTGGGACTATCTACCACAAGTTTTAAGTGTTTATTGCTTTTAACTCAGTTATTCCACTTCTAGGCATTGATCACTTCAGTGTCAACAACACATACACAAAGGCTGTGTCTATGACGGTATCAGCATTGCTTGTACTTGTAAAATTGGAAAGGACGCAATGTCCGTGTGGTGCCCCGGCTAGATCACCTTTTCTGAGCTAGAATATCTGTCTTCAGCTACTCTAAGTATTGGCCATTAATGGTGTATAGCCACATGCCTTTCCAGAGAACTATCTCAACTGACCAGGACCCTTTTTACCTGGAAATGGCTGGAAGGCTACCCCTGGATGGAGCCCAAAGTCAATGTTTGATATTTTGTCCAGTGGGACAAAAGCTCAATGCTTTTTGCTGGTGCTGGACCCACTCAGCTCCCCGGGAGATCAGGCTGAGGTTAGACATGACTAACATCATACCTTAGCTTCTTCCCCAGCCATATCTCTCCCTGGCTTCTGTATAGGCTTCTTTTGAAAATGCTTTTCAAGGAATCACTTGCACGTGAACCCCCATCTTGGGCTCTGCTTCTGGAGAATTCAGGCTAAGAAATTCATTCACAGAGACTAGCTAAATTATAGTATTCTGCATAATGGTATACTTCCTAGACATGAAGAAGAGAAGCAAAAGCTCTCTGAATGGGATGATCTCCAAAACACAGTGCAAAAAGCAAGTTGCAAATAACTATGTGTAATACACTACAATTTATGTTAATATATGCAGTTGACAAATATGTTTGAATACGCACAGAATATCTCTGTAAGTACCGCCAAATAATAGTCTTTGCTTGATGCCAAGGGGAGCCCAACTGGGGTCTGTGAGATGGGAGGGAAGAAGAGAGTTCACTGTATATTATATACTATTTTCCATCTTTTAAATATGCTTCCATGGAAATGGATTACCTATTATTTTATATCAACAATATTAAAGCAAAAAGCATTGTGCTACTGAATCACTTAGGTTTAGGAGAATGTTACTTTTCAAAATTCTTTTGCCCTTAGGGATAGATTACATTTTTAAAAATTAGCATGTCAGTACCCTAAATGTTTTTTAAGTCTTTAGAGAAAGCTTAAAAATTATCTAATAATCTGTATCTTAAGGATTCTCTCTGCAGTTTGTTAATTGATTTAGTAAACACTTCTTACAGGTATTGCCATGGTAACTTCCAGCTGTCCTGTTTCAAATTATCAAATTGCCAAGAATCTTTATACAAATGAATGTGCTTTTTTCTGAAATTGAGCTTAATGACTATTGATTTTATTGCTTAATTATGATGGATATCCGCCTCCTTCATGCCTATGACCAAATAGATACAATACCATTATTAGTTATATTTGTTTTTGGTTACTAATTATACACATATATTTGTTGTGAATTGTACATTATATTAAAGATCAAACATAAGTGATGGCAATGCATAGTCTGGAGACTTAAGACCACATATCTTCTTTCTTATAAAAGAAGTCATGAATATGCAAAAACAAAACTTTTTGCAGCTAAAACATACTAGGAGATGTGCATGCCTCTCTCTGTTCAGCTCAGAGACCAGAAAATTGGCTTTTACCCTCCAACTACAGGGATACTGCTTTCGGAGGCAGGTGAAGTGCTCTCTCACAGTGCTTCGCTCTTCCAGGTCCCCTCCCCACCTCTCACTCCTGCCACACTAGTGATATCCATTCACAAAACACAGGGTGGAAAGACTGGTTTCAATGCATCTTGGCCAGGTGGACTGTATTCTTCCATTCATCCAGTCAACATTAATGAATCCTTATTACATGCTAGGCGTAGGGCTAAACATCAGGGTACATGGTGGTGGGTATAATACCTAGCCACATGGAGTTTAGACTTCATCTTAAGCAAGACAGTGAGCAAATGAGAGACAGTAAGCAAATGTCCTTTTTAGGTACAAAAAAGGAAAAGGAGAAACAAGGTAGATGTGGGCATGTGTGTGTAAAATGTAATTATATGTATTTATTATATATACTGTGCATGTGCAAGTTGCTCAGTTGTGTCTGACTCTTTGTGACTTCATAGACTGTAGCCTACCAGGCTCCTCTGCCCATGGAATTCTCCAGGCAAGAATACTGGGGTGGCTGCCATTCCCTTTTCCTTCCTGACCCAGGAATTGAACCTGGGTCTCCTGCATTGCAGGCAGATTCTTTACCATCTGAGCCACCAGGGAAGCCATTCTATATACCTATGTTTAGATTATTGGACTACATGAAGTTTCAAAACTGTGCACTAGAAATAGCTATTTCCTTTAGGACTGACTAGTTTGATCTCCTTGAGTCCAAGGGACTCTAAGAGTCTTCTCCAGCCCCACAGTTTGAAAGCATCAGTTCTTCGAAGCTCAGTCTTCATAAAGAAGCTCAGTCTTCCTTATGGTTTAACTCTCTCATCTCTAGAGGACTACTGGAAAAACCATAGCTTTGACTATATGGACCTTTGCTGGCAAAGTGATGTCTCTGCTTTTTAATATGCTATCTAGGTTTGTCATAGCTTTTCTTCCAAGGAACAGGAATCTTTGAATTTCATGGTTGTTGTCACTCTCTGCAGTTATTTTGGAGCCCAAGGAAATAAAGTCTGTCACTGTTTCCATTGTTTTCCTATATATTTGCCATGAAGTAATGGAACTGGATGCCATGATCTTTGTTTTTTGAATGTTGAGTTTTAAGCCAGCTTTTTCACTCTCCTCTTTCACCTTCATCAAGAGGCTCTTTAGTTTCTCT
Source organism: Aepyceros melampus (assembly GCA_006408695.1). NCBI lineage: Eukaryota > Metazoa > Chordata > Mammalia > Artiodactyla > Bovidae > Aepyceros > Aepyceros melampus. The sequence continues at coordinate 3,573 of SJXQ01009809.1, read as the reverse complement.
TCACTTTCTCCCATTAGGAGGAGACCTGGGTTTGATCACTGGGTTGGAAAGATCCCCTGGAGAAGGGAAAGGCTACCCACTCCAATATTCTGGCCTGGAGAGTTCCACGGACTGTAGAGTCCATGGAGTTGCAAAGAGTAGGACACAACTGAGCAACTTCCTCTTTCACTTTCATCTGCATATCTGAAGTTATTCATATTTCTCATGGCAGTCTGGATTCCAGCTTACACTTCATCCAATGCAGCATTTCACATGATGTACTCTACATATAAGTTAAATAAGCAGATTGACAGTACACAGCCTTGACATACTCTTTTCCCAATTTGGAACCAGTCCATTGTTCCATGTCCGGTTCTAATGTTTCTTCTTGACCTACATGCATCAGGAGGCAGGTAAGATGGTCTGGTATTCCCATCCCTTTAAGAATTTTCCATAGTTTGTTGTGGTCCACACACTCAAAGGCTTTAGTGTAGTCAATGAACCAGAAGTAGATATTTTTCTGGAATTCTCTTGCTTTTGCTATGATCCAGCAGATATTGACAATTCGATCTCTGGTTCCTCTGCCTTTTCTAAATCCAGTTGAACATCTGGAAGTTCTTGGTTCACATACTGTTGAAGTCTAGCTTGAAGGATTTTGAGCATTACCTTGCTAGCATGTGAAATGAGTGCAATTGTGTGGTAGTTTGAACATTCTTTAGCATTGCTCTTCTTTGGGATTGGAATGAAAACTGAACTGAAAAGTTCTTATCCTCCTCACGTATATATTTTAAGTTGTTGGATGTCCCAGTGACACCTTGGGTTCATTAAAGGTGGAGGGGTGAGAAGGTCCAGGAAAAATGCATTATTTTAGTCCAGAGGCATTATTTCCTATTTCCTTTTTGCCCACCTCTGCCACCTTATGTTTTCAATCTGTGCAGTTGAACAGCAGACAAAATTATCCTTTCATTGAAAAGTCAAAACATGAACATGGTTGGCAAAAATACACTAAGGCAATAATATGACTGGAATCATAACAAGGACAGAGTCTGGAAAATCACATATGGTAGACATGGACATTGAGGCTGAAATGCAAGTTTTTATAACTGAGAATAAGGGAATTCTTAAAAGAAGATTTTTTCATTTAGTATTAAATTTTATGAGATAATATAAGATTGGGATATAAACATTATAGTTGGAGACAACTGAACAATCTACAACATTTTATGGCTACAAAATAAATCCTTGAACAGGATAATGGAACTTAAAAAAACCATCTTAAGAACACTTCTCATTTGACAGAATTTAGGAACTCAAATATACATACCTTTATATGTACATACATTTTGCAATGTTGTAGGTATTCACATCATTATTCCTGGTGAAAATTATTGAGCATTATGTAACTCATCACAAAAGTATTTTTCAGGCTTCATCTGGCAGAAACAGTTTTAGGAACAGGTGTGTGTTTGTGTTGTGACTAAAAAGAAGGATTTTTCTTATTACGTAAGTTTTCACTATATGAGATCATAGAATAGTCTCACTCATTCAAAACACTTATTGCATACTCAGTATGTTTCAGCCAATATGTTGTTCTAATAATTCCATTATGTCCGGAAAATGTCTCAACTGGGATTTTGTAATGGCAAAATTTGAGGGAAAGTTCATAGATTTGTACTTTTTTTTTCAAAATAACATCTTTGTTTTATATCAGAAAAATGGGAATTAGACAAAACCTCTTTTGAAATTTATGGCTAATTTCTAAAAATAATTTTCCTATTTATTCAAATAAGAAAACATCATGTGAAAGAAAGGAGGATAGTGGGTGCTAGTGAGAAAGGCTATGCAGTGTGGCTGTATTTCATGGAAAAGAAAACAGATTTATAAACTGAATATTCATAAGTGTTCAGAGTGATAGACAATGAAGATCTTTCATTGCAGTTGAAGAAGTTAAAAAAAAAAGTATTCTTAACCTGGAAGATAACTTGAATATATTTCAGTTAATCTATGAAGGACGTTAATTTGACTACACAACTCTTGGACACCAGAAAACTCATATTTTTATTTCCTAGAATTTTGTTCATCTTCTCTGAGCCTCTATACCCATGTCTGGGGAAATTCTATTTCAATGTGTTTTGTGGGCCTTCTGCACTCCTTCTGACTAAGAGTTTTTTTTTTTTTTTTTTTTTTTTAAAAAGGTACAGGAGTCTTCAGTGGTCCAGACCATTGGGAAAGGACGTGCTCATTTTAGTCCACACTGACCACTTCTGAAAATCTCCTTTTGTTTTAACCTCCATTCTGGGAGCCTTCTAGCCTTGGGACAGTGCTGAGGAGACATCTCTGAAAGAACAGATAGATGGTTTCCTGGCTCTGGGAGCCTGAGATGGAGCTTAGGGCAGGAAAAAAACAAGGGGCCAGGGGCTGAAAGGAAGAATGGAAGATGTCCTTTTCAGGGGAGGAGCCTTAGAGAGGGAATCTCCACTTAGATAGGAGAACTGGTGCTCAGATGTGGCAGGTTCTAGACCATGACTGTGAAGCCCTCAGATTCATTTCCAAGTTTCTCAGCCTTTTAGCCCATAAAGTCAGAGATAAACCAGCCACTGGCTCTGAATGACCACCTCATCAGTTCAGTTCAGTTCAGTCGCTCAGTCGTGTCCGACTCTTTGCAACCCCATGAATTGCAGCACACCAGGCCTCCCTGTCTATCACCAACTCCCGAAGTTTACTCAAACTTTTGTCCATCAAATTGGTGATGCCATCCAGCCATCTCATCCTCTGTTGTCCCCTTCTCCTCCTGCCCCCCATCCCTCCCAGCATCAGAGTCTTTTCCAATGAGTCAACTCTTTGCATGAAGTGGCCAAAGTATTGGAGTTTCAGCTTTAGCATCAGTTTTTTGGATGAACACCCAGAGCTGATCTCCTTTAGGATGGACTGGTTGGATCTCCTTGCAGTCCAAGGGACTCTCAGGAGTCTTCTTCAACACCACAGTTCAGAAGCATCAATTCTTCGGCACTCAGCTTTCTTCACAGTCCAACTCTCACATCCATACATGACCACTGGAAAAACCATAGCCTTGACTAGAGGTACCTTTGTTGGCAAAGTAATGTCTCTGCTTTTGAATATGCTCTCTAGGTTGGTCATAACTTTCCTTCCAAGGAGTAAGCGTCTTTTAACTTCATGGCTGCAGTCACCATCTGCAGTGATTTTGGAGCCCCCAAAAATAAAGTCTGACACTGTTGTCACTGTTTCCCCACCTATTTCCCATGAAGTGATAAGCTAACTTTTTCACTCTCCTCTTTCACTTTCATCAAGAGGCTTTTTAGTTCTTCTTCACTTTCTGCCATAAGGATGGTGTCATCTGCATATCTGAGGTTATTGATATTTCTCCCAGCAATCTTGATTCCAGCTTGTGCTTCTTCCAGCCCAGCGTTTCTCATGATGTACTCCATCCTATGCACAGTGTATAAGTGATTGAAACCAGAGCCATGACTTTGAATTCACTGATATAAATGTATCAATTATTGACATGGTTTGGGCAAATGGGGAAAAGTAGCAAAGTGTACGGAGAAGGCAATGGCCACCCACTCCAGTACTCTT
>SJXQ01009808.1:156099-168937 GCA_006408695.1 Aepyceros melampus | reverse complement strand
TTTCTAAGGCCCACTTGACTTCACATTCCAAGATGTCTGGCTCTAGATTAGTCAACACATCATCATGATTATCTGGGTCATGAAGATCTTTTTTGTACAGTTCTTCCGTGTATTCTTGCCACCTCTTCTTAATATCTTCTGCTTCTGTTAGGTCCAGACCATTTCTGTCCTTTATCGAGCCCATCCTTGCATGAAATGTTCTCTTGGTATCTCTAATTTTCTTGAAGAGATCTCTAGTCTTTCCCATTCTGTTCTTTTCCTCTATTTCTTTACATTGATTGCTGAAGAAGGCTTTCTTATCTCTTCTTGCTATTCTTTGGAACTCTGCATTCAGATGCTTACATCTTTCCTTTTCTCCTTTGCTTTTTGCTTCTCTTCTTTTCATAGCTATTTGTAAGGCCTCCCCAGACAGCCAGACAACAGAGGCTTACAGAGATTTAAATACCAGGCTAGAAAGGGACATGTCTGAGCTTGGAAAGGTGGTCTGTCTAATGTTGGGTGGTACCTACACTGTGACTTGGGATGGTCTCCTTGGGTTAAGCATTGTCACCTATGGATTGCCCCCAAGGGAAGGAGAGATTCAAGAGTTTTATCCTTCTCATAAAGGCTGACTTCACAGCATCTCAAAGGATTTGCCCTGAGCCCAGAAAAACCTTATGGGAAGGGGAGGGTCTTTGAATGGAAGGAAATTTATTCATGAAGGGGTTCAGGATCTCTGGATACAAAATCTGCATCTTTGGGGACGCCAGTGGGTTCTTTCTGATAGATTTGACCACCAGTGGAATAACTTTCTCAAGGGGATGCAGAAGCTGGGAATGGTGGTCTGCGTCAACCATGTGTGCTGGTGGGAGGGGATTTAGCAGGGTACGTGCATGAGTAACAGCCTCTGCTTTTTCACATCAGCCAAATAACAGCAACAATAGTAACAGGAGTAGGAGTGTTGTTTAGTTGCTAAATCATGTCCGATTCTTTGCTATCTGTATGGACTGTCGCCCGCCAGGTTCTTCTGTCCATGGGATTCTCCAGGCAAGAATACTGGAGTGGGCTGCCATTTCCTCCTCCAGGGGGTCTTCCCGACCCAGGGATTGAACCCAAGTCTCCTGCATCTCATGCATTGGCAGGGGGATTCTTTACCACTGAAACACTTGGGAAGCCCAGGAGTAGGGAGAGCCACCTTTATTCAGAGTTTGCCATGTGTTGAGCAGACTGATTCTAAACCGGGAAAGGAGTACATCAAGGCTGTATATTGTCATCCTGCTTGTTTAACTTATATGCAGAGTACATCATGAGAAAGCTGGGTTGGATGAAGCACAAGCTGGAATCAAGACTGTCGGGAGAAATATCAACAACTTCAGATATGCAGATGACACCATCCTTATGGCAGAAAGTGAAGAGGAATTACAAAGCCTCTTGATGAAAGTGAAAGAGGAGAGTGAAAAAGTTGGCTTAAAGCTCAACATTCAGAAAATGAAGATCATGGCATCTGGTCCCATCACTTCATGGCAAATAGATGGGGAAACAGTGGAAACAGTGGCAGACTTTATTTTTTGGGCTCCAAAATCACTGCAGATGGTGATTGCAGCCATGAAATTAAAAACGCTGGCTCCTTGAAAGTAAAACTATGACCAACCTAGACAGCATATTAAAAAGCAGAGACATTACTTTGCCAATCAAGGTCCGTCTAGTCAAGGCTATGGTTTTTCCAGTAGTCATGTATGGATGTGAGAGTTGGACTATAAAGAAAGCCGAGTGCCGAAGAATTGATGCTTTTGAACTGTGGTGTTGGAGAAGACTCTTGAGAGTCCCTTGGACTGCAAGGAGATTCAACCAGTCCATCCTAAAGGAAATAAGTCCTGATTACTCATTGGTAGGACTGATGCTGAAACTGAAGCTCCAATACTTTGGCCACCTGATGCGAAGAACTGACTCACTGGAAAAGACCCTGATGCTGGGAAAGATTGAAGGCGGGAGGAGAACGGAATGACAGAGGATGAGATGGTTGGATGGCATCACTGACTCAATGGACATGAGTTTGAGCAAACTCTGGGAGACGGTGAAGGACAGGGAAGCCTGGCATGCTGCAGTCCATGGGGTCGTAAAGAGTCGGGCACGACTGAGCAACTGAACTGAACTGAACCCTTTATTTAAATGCAGAAGTTTGTTGAATCCTCAAGACCATTTTAGGAGGTCAGGGGCTATGAGGTTGGTATCGTTATGTCCATTTCACAGGGGAAGAAACTGAGGCTCAGATGGGAAGCTGTTCACCTAAGATCCTGTGGCTGGGCTGGAAACGCGGAGCCTGTGACGCAGACACACGGCCCTGGATACACTGTGTACACTCACAGCTTCTCTGCCCAGGTTCCAGTCACTCTCACGGAGGGGATCTGTTTTCTCCCTGGCCACAGTGCCCCCACTGGTGGCCCATTCAGGGGCCACCGTCCATGTACTTGAATCCCCAGAGGGAAGCTTGATGCTTCAAGGCAGCTCAGAGGCACCTTTATAAACCCTGTCCCTTTTCTCAGAGAAACCTGCTTTTCCCAGGGAACAAGGCTCTCTCAGGCCCTCCTATCAGCTCCCATTTGGAATGATCAGCATCTGAATTAGTGCGTTCTCCAGCTTCCGCCCGGTGCCCAAAGGGCCTCCAAGAATCCTCCCTCCCTATGGAAAAACTAAACTAAGAGAGATTTATCTCCTGGGTCAGATAAAGGTGACTAAATGCAAACTGGCCAATTCCTTTCGGCAAACAGTTCCCCGGGGAGGGCTCCTACAAGGAGGAGAGGAGCCAATCGATCAGGGAAATGCTTTGAGGTGACTTACAGGGGAGACTTAAAGGAAAAAAGCCCTCGTGTTTTTACAGCCTCCAGCAACTCTGCAGCCTGTAAAACTTCCTTGACCAGCAAGGAGGTGGGGAGTGCTCAGTTACCAGGCAGGCAGAGGGGCAAACTCTGCCGAGTTCCACCTCTCAGACGCCAGCCTTGTTCATCCTCCATCTCCCAAGCATCTACTGAGTGCCTGCTAAGCCGTCCTTCGTTTCTCTCTGCTTCTCCCCAATTCTAAGCTCCCCTCTCTGCTTCCAGGCTCACAGAGACCTTCCTGCAGACTTGTTTCCCTTTGTATCACCAGGTTCATGTCAGCCTCTTGTCTCAGCTTTCTCCCCCCTCACTTTGCTAAGGTGCAAATCCCATCTACTGGGAAGGGTAACTGGGTCTGGCATCAGTCTGCAAGCTTTTTCTGCAAAGGGCAGATAATACATATTTCAGACTTTGTCCTAACTACTCACGCTGAAGCTGAAACTCCAATACTTTGACCACCTGATTCGAAGAACCGACTCATTGGAAAAGCCCCTGATGCTGGGAAAGATTGAAGGCCGGAGGAGAAGGGGATGACAGAGGATGAGATGGGTAGATGGCATCACTAACGCGATGGACATGAGTTTGAGCAAGCTCTGGGAGGACAGGGAAACCTGGCGTGCTGCAATCCATGGGGTGGCAAAGAGTCGGACACAACTGAGCCACTGAACTGAACTGAACTCACTCAGCTGTTGTGATGCAGAGAGAGTATGTAAATGAGTGGGTGTGGCTGTGTTCCAATAAAACTTTATTTACAAACACAAGCCCTGGGCCAGATTTAGCCCATGCATGCCTTTCGTTTGCTGTCCTTAGAGCAGAGGAGAAAAGATCTGGTTTGGAGAAGTGCTTGGGCAGTTCAGTGGTAAAGACTCCGTGCTTCCACTGCGGGGGTACAGCTTCCAACCCTGGTTGGAACCCTGCATGCCATGAAGTATGCCCCCCCCCAAAAAGATCTGGTTTGGAGGTCACGCAGGCCTGCAGGTTCCCCTGCGCCACTTCTTTTACTGCTTTCCTGTGACCTTGGGCAAGTTGCTGCATGTCTATGCCCAGTTTCCCTTCTGTAAAATGGGATGATGAGACCACCAGCAACAACTGAGCTGTCTCTAGGATTCAGCGAGAAAAGGCAGCGATGGAACACACCTAGTGTGCCAACGAGTAACTGTTACTTTGTAATTAATGACTTTAAACCTTCTGAGGAAAGCCCCCTGCCTTCTGGGATAAGGGGAAGCTGTAGTTCTGATATTTGCTGGCTAATTACGCTGCTAAAATTTTCTTTTTTTTTTTTTTTCAAGTTAACACACTTGCATTTTAATAGTTTGGAAAAGATGTAGGATGTGTCTCCTTAGGGGCAGAACTGACTGGCAGGCCTTTCTCAGGGCGATGGTCAGTGAAACTCTGGATGCCCCCAAAGTCCCCTTGAGTCCAACTTCTGATTTCCTCTCCTGGCTCTGGAAGGAGGGGCTGGGTGGGTCCAGCATGCCCAGTGATCCTCTGGTTCAGAGCTGATCACAAGTGGCCAATTAATCTATTACTTGCAGATACATTTTCCATTAGTGATGGTGGAATCTCTAACTTTGAAGCAATTAGTCAGTGTAATGAACTTGAGTCTGGGCAAACAGGGGGGTGGAGAGGCTAACCCTTTGATGCCCAAAGGGGGGCTGTGTTGGTAAGGGGAGCTGACAGAAGATTGGGAAAAAGGGAAGGGCTGGATAAGAAGAAAAGTCTGCATCAGTTCAGTCTCTCAATCATGTCTGACTCTTTGCGACCCCATGGACTGCAGCACGCCAGGTTTCCCTGTCCATCACCAAATCATGAGCTTGCTCAAACTCATGTCCATCGAGTTGGTGGTGCCATCCATCCATCTCATCCTCACCTTCTCCTCCTGCCTTCAATCTTTCCCAGCATTAGGATATTTTCCAGTGAGTTAGTTCTTTGCATCAGATGGCCAAAGTATTGGAGCTTCAGCTTCAGCATCAATCCTTCCAATGAATAATCAGAACTTATTTCCTTTAGGATGGACTAGTTGGATCGCCTTGCAGTCCAAGAGACTCTTAAGAGTCTTCTCCAACACCACAGTTCAAAAGCATCAATTCTTTCGTGCTCAGCTTTCTTTATGGTCCAACTCTCACATCCATACATGACTACTGGAAAAACCATAGCTTTGGCTAGATGGACCTGTGGGATGTGTAGGGAGTTGGGCAGGCATGGAAAAAAAGTCAGAGAGGAAATGGGGGTGTTAGCACCTCACAGACCTTCACACACAGTCTGGAGGTCATTCAAAGAGGCCAGTGGATAGCTCCACGCAGAGGAGGCACATGATCTGCTTTTGAAAAGGCCCCTCTCCATCCACATTGTAGCATGTATCACAACTTGCCTCCTCTTTACAGCCAAGTAATATTCCATCATATGGATAGATGGGGAGTCCCCGGTAGCTTACAGTTCCCTTGTTCTGGGCTTTTACTGCCGTGGCTGGGGTTTGGTCCCTGGTTGGGGAACTGAGATCCCATAAGCTGCATTGCCTGGCCAAAAAAAAAAAAAAAAAAATGTAACATATATGGATAGACTCTGTTTGTTTATCCATTCACCTGCTGGTAGACGTTTGGATGGTCTCCACCTTTTGCTTACTGTGGATGGTGCTACTCGGAGTATTCATGTAGGAGAATTTGCTGAAACACTTATTTTCAGTTCGTTTGGGTGTATACCTAGGAGTGAAATTGCTCCATTATGTGAATTTCATCGCAATGAAGTTTAAAAAAACAAAAAAGTTTCCTCTGGTGGCTTTTCCAGGAGTCATGTATGGATATGAGAGCTGGACCATAAAAAAGGCTGAGTGCTAAGAACTGATGCTTTCGAACTGTGATGTTGGAGAAGACTCTTGAGAGTCCCGTGGACTGCAAGGAGATCAAGCCAGTCAATCCAAAAGGAAATCAACCTTTTATATTCATCGGAAGGACTGATGCTGAAGCTGAAGCTCCAATACTTTGGCCACCTGATGAGAAGAGAAGATTCATTGTAAAAGACCTTGATGCTGGGAAAGACAGAGGGCAAGAGGAGAAGGGGACGACAGAGGATGAGATGGCTGAGTGGCATCACTGACTCAATGGATGTGAGTTTGAGCAAGCTCCAGGAGTTGGTGATGGACAGAGAAGCCTGGCGTGCTGCAGTTCATGGGGTTGCAAAGAGTCAGAAATGACTTAGCAACTGGAAAACAACTGCCTGGAAGAGGGCACGAGCAGAAGCTGGGAGTTTGGTGGGAAGATCATGATGAAGATAATGATAACTCGTCCACAATGGAGGTGATGAGGGGTGGCGTCCGTATCATGGTAGTGTCTTAAAGGTAGCATCAGTGGGTGGTGAGTTTGCAGTCAGGGGAGTCACAAGGAAGTGCAGATGCCTCGTTTCATGAATGCAAAGCTGGAGTGAGGCCCACACAGTGCCCAGCACGTGTCCCCATTAGGCTGGGACGCAAATCCCGTCTCCTAGTTGCTGGGCTGAAGTCGCCCTGCTCGTCACTTTGGCTGAACCTACGCCCCGAGGCAGGAACCTTCTAGTCTTGGCTAGCATTTGCCTCATCGCAAGAAATCTCCGTCTACCCTCATTCTCCAGACACTGGCAGACAGCCAGCCCTGGGAGAATTGGATGTTCTGTCTGTCTTGGCGGCGGGGACAGGCTGTTTATCAGCGTCCTGGTGACTGCAAAGCCATTCCGCACCCTCAAGTCGCCGCCACCCCCTGCCAGGGAGTGCGAGTGGCGCGTGTATAAGCAGGTAAACTGCCCCCCATAATGGAGATGGATGGAAGCCCAATTTTGTCATGAAGAGCCTTTCATTAAGGAAACCACTGTCTCTGGATGATCTAAAGGCGCTAATGGGCCAGCCCCAGCTTGGGACTTAATTATATTACGGTTCGCGAGCTGCACCACCACCGACTGCTTGGTATTAGTGATCGGGTTCCTTTCTCCCATGGTGTGTCTCAAGTGACAGAGTTGGAGATTGTAGAGGGTGTAATGGCTGGGAGGGTCAGAGCGAGGGCCACCTCTCTGAAGAGTCTCTCTCCTCCTGCCTGCAGCAGGGGAGAGGGAAGTTAGACTTGGGGAAGTCCTTTCTGATGGGGAGACTTGGAAGATGCTTATGTAAGGATCCTGAGTCTTAGCTGTGTCTGTATCCAGCCCCAGACCCTTGTACTCTCCCGGAGTGGGGCCAGCATCAGAAAGACTTCGGCAGGTGGGGGAGAGAGAGAGAGACGGGGAAACACATATTATACACAGGGCGTCTAGCCTATCTTAAGATTTGCTCTTCTCCCAGCTGTTTGTATGGCTGCTTCCGGTAGGACTCAGGGGACCAGCTGCCTCTGCAGGGAGCCCAGCCCAGAACTCAGTCTCAAAGTAGAAAGCCTCCCTCTCTGTCTCTCCCCAGCACATCGCCCTGTTTGTATCCTCCCTAGTTCATTGCCATCTGTAATTATCTGGCTTATTAATGCATTTACTTGTTTACTGTCTGGCTCCTGCAAGCCTGTCACCTCCGTGCTCGCAGGGGTCTTTGTCTTTCTCTCTCTCTCTCTCTCTCTTTTTTTGCCTCTGCTTCCCTGGTGCTTGGAACCATGTCTAGTCTGTTGTCGGTGCTTAATAAATATTTATGGAATGAATGAATGAATGAATGAACTTGTGAGTATTTAAAAGATACACCGGTAGCTCAGAGTAGCTTGTGTGAAAGTGTTAGTTACTCAGCTTTGTCCGACTGTTTGCGACCCCGTAGACTGTAGCCTAGCAGGCTCCTCTGTCCAAGAGATTCTGCAGGCAAGAATACTGGAGTAGGTAGACATTCCCTTCTCCAGGGGATCTTCCCAGCCCAGGGATTGAACCTGGGTCTCCTGCATGCATAAGATTGTTTATTGTCTGAGCCACCGGGTAAGCCCCAGAGTAGCTTAGTTCACTTGAAAAAAGTTGGGGGGTGGGGAAGTTTCTTTATTTACGGCTGTGCTGGGTCTTTGTTGCTGTGCAGGCTTTTCTCTAGCGGTGGCGAGTGGAGACTACTCTTCAGTTGCAGCGCACAGGCTCCTTATTGCGCTGGACTCTCTTGTTTCTGGGCACCGGCTCTAGAGTGCAGGCTCAGCAGTTACGGCACGAGGGCGTAGGTGTTCCACAACGTGTGAGACCCTCCTGGAACAGGGACCGAGTCTGCATCTCCTGCACTGGCAGGTGGATTCTTAACCACCGAACCACTAAGGAAGCCCCCATCGCCCCCCCACAAGCATTTTTTAGGGACTTCTCTTCTAGTCTAGTGGTTAAGACTTCACCTTTCAATCAATGCAAGGGGTGCAGGTTCGATACCTGGTTGGGAACTGAGATCCCACATGTCGCAGGGTGTGGGCAAAATAAAATAAAATGAAATAAACACAACGTTGTAAATCAACTTCAATAAAAGTTTAAAAAAATTTTTGTGGCAAAATACACATAGCATATATAATATTTACCATTTTAGCCATTTCTAAGGATATATTTTAGCAATAAGTGTATTCATAACACTGTACAATACAACCATCACCAACCATTTTCATCATCCCAAACAGGGAAAGCTCTTGTACTCATTAAACAGTAACTCCCGTTTCCTCCTCCCTGCACCTTCGGATACCCTCTACTCCACTTTCTATTTCAATGAATTTGCCTGTTTTAGGTGGTTCACGTGAATGGAATCACGCACCATTTGTCCTTTCGTGTGTGGCGTGTTTCACTTAGCGTGGCGTCCTCAGGGTTTGCCCGTGTCAGGATATGTGTCAATTCTTTGTCCCTTTTTTATGGCTGGGTAATGTTTCATTGTAGAAATAGATCCCAATTGTTTTTCCATTTACCTGTTGTACAGGGTACTTCTGAGAGAAGAGTAGGTGTTCCAAGGTGAGGGATTAGTAGTCCAGCTCCTTGGCAGCCTGCAGAACAGGAGAGGGTTCCCATAGACCTTCCCTGTTAGCTCAGATGGTAAAGAATCTGCCCCCTGATGCAAGAGACCTGGGTTCGATCCCTGGGTTGGGAAGATAACTTCCTTCCCTGGTTGGGACCCACTCCAGGGCTCTTGCCTGGAGAATTCCATGGACAGAGGGGCCTGGTGGGCTGCTGCGGGCCATGGGGTTGCAGAGTCGGCCGTGACTGAGTGACTAACACTGACACCCAGCGAGCTTCATCTCCTATGCAGGGCTGTTGCTCTGAGAACGCCAGGTTGCCTCCCACCCTCAGTCTTTGCCCGGGCTGTCGCCTCTGCTCCAAGTGGGCTTCCTGCTGCTTCCTGTTGGCCTGGCTCAGGCTCATTCTGTAGACTGTGCGGTCAGTGGAAGCAGGGAGCACATGGGTTTTGTTCATTGTGGGATATCCAGCGCATGAGACCCACTGCCTGCCGCCCTGCACGAATGAATGGATGCATGGTGATTTGGGGATATCCAGACTACTGCCTGCCGCCCTGCACGAATGAATGGACACACGGTGCATTCAGCCCCACGCTCCTCAGAGGGCCCGCCTCGACTGCCTCCTGTGCTTCGCGTCCTCTTCTGGCTGTTTCTCAGTCGCGACACTAACTGATGGATGCTGTGTCTCTCTTCTAGTAGACTGTGTGCTTCCCCTTTTTAACAATGTTTGCTTCTCTATTTTCGGCTGCTTTGGGGTTCAGTTGCAGTGCACAGGATCTCTTGTTTCATTGTGTGGGCTGCTCTCTAGTGGCGCGTGTGGGCTGCAGAGTGCACGGGCTCTGTAGTTTTCCGCTCGTGGGTTCTCTGGTTGCGACGCATGGGCTCAGTTGCCCTATGGCCTGTGCGATCTTAGTTCCCCGACCAGGGATCGAACCCGTGTCACCTGCTTTGGGAGGCAGACCACTGGACCACCAGGGAAGTCCCCAGAATGTGTGCTTCTTGAGAGCTGATCCCATGTCTTGCTTAGCTCTGGCGCCTCCCTTGGCACATCACCGCCCCAGAGTAGAGGTCTGCTGAATAAAGATGAAGGCTGAACACAGACCTCAGGTGCTTTTAGTTCCTCCCTGCCATCCTGCCTCTGCCCACCTGGCTTCAGGCAAGCTTATCTCCACCTCAGCAGAGTGCAGAAGACCACAGGACGCTTGCCCAAACCTTGGCTCTGTCAGTGAACAGCTGAGCAGTGATATGGTACAGAAGACTCCCGTTAATAACTATTACACAACCACTCACAAGTCCGTGCAGCTCAAACACTCATTAGGTATCGGGGCCTCTAATAGGCTGCTGATGGTTAACAGAAAAGATTACTACATTCATTTTACAGGACATGAAACAGACTCAGAGGTTGGTGTGGCTTTGCTAGATTGCGCATGATTAGTAACAGAGGCTATACCACCATCTATGTTTCCTCCTTCCCAGGTCCTGACTTTCTCTCTCTTTCCTTCTGGGGGAGCTAGTTTTATTTAATGCCTAAAATTTATAATAACAATAACCACAAAAACAATAAAAATGACAGCTAATTTCTGTTATGCATTGGTTCTGGTCTGGCCCCGTGCTCAGAATTTTGCCCTTTAGAGAGTATGTCCTTGGCACGGGTCAGTCTCCCAAATGTCTGGAAAATATTGAAATCAAGAGAAATTTGATTTATGAGTCTTTTGGATCAGGACAATATTCAGGCTTGGAGAAGGAAGAGATGGAGCCCTGATTCAAGTCATCACGTCCATTTCTCCGGGACGCAATTATCCCCATCTGTAAAATGGGTGGTTGGATAAAGTGAACACTCCAGGTCTTCTTAGAGCCAACACTTGCTCGCTTCCTTGCGAGCCGGCTCTACCTCTGCCTGAGCGTGGCTATCCCGTGAAAGCAAGTCCCAGAGTCTGTGGTGGTGACGCCGGGTCCCTGCCTTTGGACCTTTGAGAGAGAGGGAGCACTAAGCAACTTGAGAAAGCCACACGTGCCCCATTCTTCAAAGGCAGCAATTTTCCATGTAATTAAGTTATTCATCATGTATATTAAGGGGAAAATGGAGACGCACGATCATCACAGCCCATTTGCCATCGACATCCATCTCTCAAGCACTGTTTCTGTTTTCTCCAAGACCAACTTGCCATGATACATGCAGGGCCTGGGAGAGCCATCTGGTGTGAGGAGCCCTGGAAACCCACCCCTCTGCAGGACCCAGGTCTCATCCAACTGGACAGACATTTCTCAAAAACCATCACTGCCCTCAAAGGGCTTACAGCCTAGAAATCGGGTTAACAGGGAGACTGGTTAACATTGAGTCTTGCTTCCAGCTTGTCTTCCTGCAGCAGGATGCTAGCAATGCCATTGCTGGGCTAGAATGTGGACACACAGCCTTGTTGCAACGTTTCTGCCACATTCATCCTTGCGGATAAGGCTTAGCCTGACCCCTGGCCCATGTAGGAAATTCAATCAGTTCATCGATTCATTCCACAGATACTGGTGTGCTTATCCATTTCAGGCTGTGGGGATCCAAAAACCTAGGAGGCATGCAGCGCAAAGCTTGAAATAAACCCATAAAGATGTGAGGGTTACTTGTTATAGCAGCAGGCCTTATCCCATCCCAACTGATACAGTAATAATAGCAATAATAATGGAACAGGCACAACGAGGGACTTGACTCTGGCCCAGGGATGGGGCTCAACACTTTGGTTGCATGTTACTGTTTAATCCTCAGAGCTGCCTTGTGGAATGGGCACGATGATTTTCAAAAAGAGGCAGCAGAGTCTCAGAGAGGGAAAGCCAGTAGCTCGAGGTCAAGGTTTCATGCAACTGGATTCAAGCCCAGGTGGGTATGACTCTGAGGAATTAACCCCAGCACTATTCTGCCCTGATGAAGCTTGCGGGGAGCTTTTGCTCATGGCTAAAGGGTGGATGAGGAGCTTGGAGAACAATGCATGTATATCTGTGTGTGTGTGTTTAGCTCACTCAGGCCTGGCCTTCACTGCAGAGAGGGGCTCTAGTGGTGAATAGGGGCATTCCCTGGGTTGGGGGAGACACCTCACCCAGCCCAGCCCAACCCCACTTTGTCTTTGCCTGTAGCCACCTCCTTAGCTCCTCTCAGCGTCCTCTGCTCCAAGCTCCCTGCAGGCCCTGAGCCAGTTCTGCCTTCTAAGGGATCTAATTAAGCCCCGGTGAGGAGGTCGGAGTGTCAGCTCTTGGCATTCAGTTCCCTGGTTGGGGGATATGAGTGGTGGGGCAGCCATGGGTCCTGAGCTGTGTAGCAGAGAGAGAACAATAATAAGAATACCTATGATAATAATAATAGTAACCATCACAGCTTAGGTGAGCTGTAAACAGTAACTGCCTTTATTATTATTATCATCATTAGCCACCTGGCTCTGGGCCATGATTAGCATTCATGGAATATTTCCTGATCACTGTTAGGATTGTACTGAGGGGTGAGACCTTCTCCTCCTGCCCATCCTCACCCCAGTGATCTTTTTGTAATTTTTTTTGGCCATGCGGCATGTGGGAACTTAGTTCCCTGAATAGGGATCAAACTCGTGCTCTCTGCACTGAGAGCTCTGAGTCTTAACCGCAGGACCATCAGGGAAGTCCTCCCCACTCCAGCTATCTTGTCAGGAGTCTTTGAGGGAGATGGCCCATCTAGAAGAGCCTCGCCCTATTTTACAGATAGGAAGGCTGAGTCCTCAACAGGCCGTGTTCAAGGCTGGTCAGAGTCTCAGTCAGAGGGGTCCCATGTAGGTGGGTGGACCTGGTCCCTTCCAGGACCCTCTAGGACTCTGGGCCACTGTCTCAGCGGGGGAGACATGCAGGCTGGGGAAGGGCAGGTGTCCTCAGGGGTCACTCCTGGGCCGCAGCTGGCCTCCGGCTACTGCAGGGCACAGGTCACGGCGGGCCGTGGTCTCGCTGATGAGGCAGCCTCAGTGAGGGGCTGCAGAGCCCAGCCCGGAGGCTCGGGCTCTCCGACCTGCTCCCAGCAGCCACTGCCTCGGGGAAAGCAGCCTTATTAGCGCAGCCGCCCGCAGGCCCTGGTGCAGCCGGGGGCGGAAAAGG